>PVJI01001250.1:0-167070 GCA_004026765.1 Micronycteris hirsuta
AAACAAATTATAACCAGAGACATTGAAATTTAGAACAATCTGGCAGTAACCAGGGGGGAAGGGGGAAGGGGATATTGGGGACAAGGATATTCAGGAACTGCTATAAAGGACACATGGACAAAACCAAGGGGGAGGGTGGAAGCAAGGGAGGGAGGTGGGTTTGCCTAGGGTTGGGGGTGGGGGTAAATGCAGACAACTGTAAGTGAACAACAATAAAATAATTTAAAAAAATAAATAAATGTTATAATTTTAATGAAGTTTTGCATTGGCTGCACCGTTGTGCACCTGTTTATACTCTTAACTTAACACCTGTCGAGTGGTCGCTGGCCCACCACCTGAACGGAAAGCCCAGCAAAATCGGCTCTGTGCTTAACATGTTAAGAATAGTATGGGAAATGTAGAAGCCAAAGAACTTATATGTACGACCTATGGACATGAACTAAGGGTGGGCGGGTAATGCTGGTGGGAGGGGGTTGCAGGGTAGAGGGGAATAAAGGGGAGAAAATGGGACAATGGTAATAGCATAATCAATAAAACATATATATATATATATATATATATATATATATATGATTTTATTTTATTTTTTAGAGAGAGGGGAAGGGAGGAAGAAAGAGAGGGAGAGAAACATCAATGTGTGGCTGCCTCCTCTATGTCCCCAACCAGGGACCTGGCCCACAACCCAGGAATGTGCCCTGACTGGGAATCGAACCAGTGGTCTTTTGGTTCGCAGGCCGGCACTCAATTCACTGAGCCACGCCAGCTAGGGCAGTAAAATATATTTTTTTAAAAAATAACAAAATAATAAATGGGCAGAGGACCTGAACAGACATCTCTCCTAAGAAGACATACAAATGGCAAACAGATATATGAAAAGATGATCAACTTCACTAGCTATTAGGAAGGTGCAAGTCGAAACTACCATAAGATACAACCTCACACCTGTTAGAATGGCTAATGTCAATGAGACAGGTAATAAGTGTTGGAGAGGTTGTGGAAAAGAAGTAACCTTCATTCACTGCTGGTGGGAATGTAAACTGGCACAGCCACTATGGAAAACAGCATGGCAACTCCTCAAAAAATTAAGAATAGAGTTACTATATGACCCAGGAATCCCTCTTCTGGGTATCTACCCCAAAACTCAAAAACATGTATTCACAAAGATATATGCACCCCTGTGTTCATTGCAGCATTATTCATGGTGGCCAAGACATGGAGACAACAAAAGTGACCTTTGATAGAGGACTGGATAAAGAAGACGTGGTACATATATACTATGGAATACTACTTGGCCTTAAGAAAAGATGAAATATTGCCATTTGAGACAACATGGATGGACCTCGAGAATATTATGCTAAGCAAAATAAGTCGGTCAGAAAAAGCTAAGAACCATATGATTTCACTCATATGTGGGATATAAAACTGAAACTCATAGACACAGACAACAGTAATGTGGTTATCAGAGGAAAGAAGGTGGAGGTGTAGTAAAAAGTAAAGATGCCAAATATATGGTGATGGAAGATGATTTGACTTTGGGCAGTAGGTACACAATGCAATATGTTTCAGAGAAATAAATGTACACTTGAGCCCTGGCCAAATGGCCCAACTAGTTAGAACATCATTCCATACACCAAAAGGTCACATGTTCAATTTCCAGTCAGGGCACATAACCTAGGTTGTGGATTCAATTCCTAGTTGGAGTGTATATGGGAAGCAACCAATTGATGTTTCTCTCTCTCTCTCTCTCTTTCCTCACCATTCCTCTCTCTCTAAAATCAATAAAAAACATATCCTTGGATGGGGATTTTTAAAAAAAGAAAAAAAATGTACACTTGAGATTTACATGATCTTATTAACCAAGGTCACCCCAATAAATTTAATAAAAATAAAATAAAATAGAAATTTTTAAAATTTTTTTAAAGAAAAAGAAATAAAAAGCATCCAGATTGTAAAGGAAGAAGTAAAATTTTTCTGTTTGCAGATGACATGATTTTGTACATAGAAAATCCTAAGGAATCCACTAAAAACTATTAAATCTAACAAGTTCGACAAGTATATTAGTAAGGGTTCTCCAGTTAAACAGAACTAATAAGATGTGTAACTATATATATAGTAAGAGATTTATCATAAGGAATTGGCTTATGAGACTACAGAGTCTGGCAAATACAAAATCTGCCATGTGGACTGGCAGTCTCAAAACCTAGGAGAGCTGATGAAGCAGTTCCAGTCTGAAAGTCAGCAGCCTGTAGACTCAGGAGCACCCACAGCACAGATGAAGTCTGAAGGCAGTCTGCTAGAGAATTCCCTCTTGCTTGTGGAGGCTGATCTTTTTGTTTTATTTAGGCCGAGGGTGTCAAACTCATTTTCACTGGGGGCCACATCAGCCTCAATGTTGCCTTCAAAGGGCCAAAATAATTTTAGGATTGTATAAATGTAACTACTCCTTAACTGTTAAGGAGTTGAAATTACATTCGGCCCTTTGAAGGCAATCACCAGGCTGATGTGGCCCCCGGTGAAAATGAGTTTGACATCCCTGATTTAGGCCTTCAAATGATTAGATGAGGCTGACTCACATTACAGAGGGCAATCTGTGTTACTCGAAGTTCACCTATTTAAATGTTAACCTCATCAAAACACCATCCAAACACCCCTGACAAATAAAAATAACCATCACAGCAAGCTTACAGGATACAAAATCAAAATATAAAATTCAACTGCATTTTTATATACTTGCAATTAACAACCCAAAATGAAATGAAAAAAAAATTTGATAATACCATTCACAATAGCATCAAAAGAGTAAAGTACTTAGGAATAAATTTAATAAAACAAGTGTAAAACTTATTCCTAAAACTACAAATATTGCTGAAAGAAATTTTTAAAAATCGAAATAAATGAAAAAATATCATATGTTCATAGATCAACAGGCTTAATATCATTGTCAATAATCCCCAAATTCATCCAGAGATTCAATGAAATCTCTATATGAATCACAGCTTACTTCTTTGTAAACTGACAAGCTGATTCTAAAAATCACATGAGCCCTGATCAAGTAGGTCAGTTGGTTAGAGCGTCATCCCAATATGCCAACGTTGCAGGTTCGATACCTGATCAGCAGGGAACATGTAAGAATCAACCAATGAATGCATAAACAAGTAGAACAACAAATTGATGTCCCCCCATCTCTGTCTCTCTTTCTCTCTCTAAAATCAGTAAGAAATAAAAAGTAAAAATCTTGAAATTGCAAAGGACTCAGAATAGCCAAAACAATTCCCATTCAAACTCACTACGAACAATGATAATCAAGACACCACAGCACTGGCATAATGACAGACATACTAACAAACCAATGGATTTTAATCGAGAGGAAAGAAATCATTTATCTATGGTCAACTGATTTTTCATAAGTGCCTTAGAAACATTTCAAGAGGAAAGAATTGTCTTTTGAATAAATGAGGCTGGGACAACTGGATACCCATATGCAGAAAAATTATGTCATATCCTTACCTCACACCATACACAAAAATTGACTCAAAATGGATCAAAGACCTAAATGTAAGAGCTAAAACTATTAAACTCTTAGAAGAAATCAATGAGATAAATCATGAGCTTGGATTTGGCAAAGGATTTTGAGATATGACACTAAAAAAAAGCATAGGCAAAAATGGATAAATTGGACTTGATCAAATTAAAAACCATTTGTGCTTCAAATGACAAAATCAAGAAAGTGAAAACACAACCCACAGAATGGGAGAAAATATTTGCAAATCATATATCTGATAAGAGACTGTACCTAGAAAATGTAAAGAATTCTTAAACCTCACAAATAAAAAGGCAAACAAGACCCAACTTTAGGGGTAAAATATCCAAATAAACATTTCTCCATGGAAGATAAATAAATGGAAAATAAGCACACAACAACATGTTTGACATCAGTAGAGATGATTAGAGAAATGCAAATCAAAACTTTGAGATACCACTTACTTCTTACCCACTAGGATGGCTAGAATCAAAAATAAGAAAAGTGCCCTGGCTGGTGTAGCTCAGTGGATTGAGTGCGGGCTGGGAACCAAGTGGTCCTGGTTCGATTCCCAGTCAGGGCACATGCCTGGGCTGCGGGCCAGGTCCCCGTGAGGGCCATGTGAGAGGCAACCATACATTGCTGTTTCTCTCCCTCTCTTCCTCCCTTTCCCCCTCTCTCTAAAAATAAATAAAAATAAAATTTAAAAAAAAAAATAAGAAAAGTGTTGGTGAAACTGGAACTCTCCATACACTGCTGGTAGAATATAAAATGGTGCAGCCATTTTAGAAGATAGTTTTGGAGTTCTTCAAGTGATTAAACATAGAGTTACCATGTGACCCAGCAATGCCATGCCCAGGTATACACCCAAGAGATTAAAAATAGGTATTCACAGAGCCGTGGCTGGTGTTGCTCAGTGGATTGAGTGCCAGCCTGCAAACCAAAGGGTCGCCAGTTCAATTCCCAGTCAGGGCACATGCCTGAGTTGCAGGCCAGGTCACCGGTTGGGGGACGTGTGAGAGGAAAAACGGGGATCGATGTATCTCTCACACATTGATGTTTCTCTCCCTCTTTTTTTCCCTCCCTTCCCCTATCTGTAAAAATAAATAAATAAAATCTTTTAAAAAATAGGTGTTCACAGAGAACTTGTACACCAATGTTTGGAGTAGCATTATTCATAATGACCAAAAGGTAGAAACAACCCACATATCTCTAACACTGATGAATAGTTAAGATGTGGATGTATCCATACAATGTAATATTATTGAGACATAAAAGGAATGCAGTACTGATATAGGCTACAACATGAATAAACTTTGAAAACATATGCTAAGTAAAAGGTAGTCACAAATGATAACATATTGAATGATGTCATTTATATGAAATATCAATAACAGACAAGTCTATAGAGACAGAAAATAAATTAATGGTTACTAAGACTTGGGAGAGAGGGAGAATGGAGAAATAGGGAGGTGATAGCTGCAGGATATGGGATTTCTTTACGAGATAATGAAAATGTTGTAAGATTGTGGTGATGGCTGCACAACTGTGGATACACTGAAGACCACTGAACTGCACACTTTAAATGGATAAATTGTACTTGCAATGGATCCATGTTGTTGAATGTATCAGTAGTTTTTGGGGGTTTTCTAATTTTAAGTTGAACCATTCCCCCCATTAAGGAACATTTAGTTTCTTTACAGTTTTTGAAGATTATAAATAAAGCCACTATAAACATTTGTATACATGTTTTTGTATAAACATAGGTTATTATTGTACTTGGTGTAATAATAGCTGTTTTAAAATTTAAAATCCATCTTGACTTGGGGTGGTGAACACACAATACAATACACAGATGATGTATTATACAATTTTACACTTGCAATAGATATAATTTTATTCACCAATGTCACCCCCAGTAAATTCAATAATAAAAATAAAATAAAATTTAAAGTCCTTATCTAATTTTATCATTGCTGACATTTCTGGGTTTGCTTCTACTGATTTTCTTTTGTTATGGGTCAATTTTCCTGCTACTTTAAATGTCAATAAATTTTTACTGGATTCTGGACAATAAGAAATTTACACAGTAGAGTGTTTGGATTTTATTGTCTTCCTTTAAAAATTGTTGAATTTTGTTTTGGCAGGCAAATAACCTCAGTCCTTTGAAGGCTTATTCTTAAGCTGTTTGAGTTAAGTTTGGAGGCCTTCACTAAAGGGTTGGTTTAGTGCTAAGGCTAAGGTATGACCCCGAGTCTCTGCTAAATGTTCCAGCTCTTCGAAAAGTTCTCTCCAGGTAACTGGTCATTATGTAAATATCTCCCAGTTCTGTGAGAGCTCTGGGAATTGTTTAACTTACAGCGCCTCACCAGCTTTCTTTGTCCAACTTCATAGAATTTCAACTCACACCTGAGAAGCTGAATATTGAACCAAAGATTCAGGGGACACATGCTGACTTCTGGGGCTCTTTCTACCTATAGGTCCCTTGTTTCTGATGCTCTGTCCCCAGCTGCCTCAGCTTCCTCAAACTCCAGTCTGTTTCTACACCCCAGCAAGACTGCCATGTTCTGCATGGGTTCCCTCTCCCTGCTCTGGTGGTCTAGAAAGTACTTCCTGACAGTAAGTCAGGACAATTTTAAGGCTCATCTTGTTTTTCTTCTCAGGGATCACAGTTCTACATTTCCTGCTGTCTAATGTTTGAAAAGTCGCTTCATATATTTTACCCAGTTTCCTAGCTGTTTGCAGGAGGAGAGTAAGTCTGTTACACTGTTCCTTCCTGACTAAAAGTGGAATTTGATCATTCTATAGGGTTTTTGCTTTCTTGTGGGATTAAATATGAGCTTTGGAGTCAGAGAGACATAGGTTTAAATAGTGATTCTGATGCCCTCTAATTGGGCAACCTTGGACATGCTACTTAATGTCTATGAACTTCTATCTTCAGCTATAAAATGTTATGCAAAGCTGTAGGATTAATTGAAGCCACGTGTGTATATAGCCCTTTGTAAGCACTTAACAAATGGTGGTTATTATTATTATTTATATAACAGCTCTTTATTTATGTTTCATTTCTCCTAAGCCACTTTGAAGCAGGGATTTGGCTTTTTATCTTTGTGTATACTACCTTTATACAGTGACTCAAACATGACAGGCTTCAATATAAATCTGTTGATTGAATAAATGTTGATAATTTATGGTTGGTGAGAATATTTTAGAATATTATTTTAAGCTTTCTTCACAATAAGCTTTGTGTAGATTTGTTTAAATGTCAAAATAGTATCATTAGCACCGTGCCTGGTGTGGCTTGGTGAATTGAGTGCCAGCCTGTGAACCACAAGGTCGCTGGTTTGATTTTCAGTCAGGGCACGTGCCTGGGTTGTTGGCCAGGTCCCCAGTTTGGGGCTTGTGAGAGGCAACCAACCAATGTATCTCTTGCACATCAATGTTTCTCTCTCTCTCTCCTTCCTTTCCCCTCTCTCTAAAAATAAATAAATAAAATCTTTAAGAAAAATAGTATCATTAACTATAATGTTTCTGTTTGTTCTGAATTTGCTTATCAAAGCAGGAGCCCTCCATCATGCATGAAGAAGCAAATCTGAGAAGGAGCCCCATAAAATACATGTACTTCTATTTCTGATTCTTCTTTATCACTCTCCAAAAGACTGGCCTTCTGAAGTCTTAGATCTCAATTTTGAGATCCTAATATAAATACTAAAAGAATTACTCTCCCTACTCTGCCTGTATTTGTTACAAACCATAACTTCATCTGTTTAGCAATAGACAATTTAGCTTCAAATGGAAAACTTAGAGCACATATAACAAGTATTGGAAAAATTGGCCAACTGAATATAGTTCTAGATAACTAATATTATCATTATATTTTTTCCAATATGCAATTGACTAAATCTCAACAGTCTTAATTTTAAAAAAATTATAATTTAAGTAGAACCTAGTATTACACTGGTTTTAGTATAATGATAACATTGTATTATTTCAGACTATTACAGGCATCTTTTTTTTAACCAAACAGAACATTCTCAGTTTTACTCCTTAAAAAAATTTTCTTTTAATGATAGGATTTAATAATAGTAACATCTAAAGTGTTCCTACCTAAGATTACTCACCATACTCAACTTTTCTTCTGCTATAATATATAAATATACTCTTTTTCCCTTGTGTAAGTGAAACATACACAGATCATCAGCGTGGCTTTTCCCACTCACAATAGGAAAGAAATATTTGTCTGGTATGTTATAGAATGATTCATATAAAAAAGAAAATGACTTATAAGGCTGATTGAAAAGTCAACCAATCTTCATTCCTCTTTGCATAGTTAACAGAAGATAACAATTACATTCTATACACAAAACAGGAAAATTGGAAAAAAGTCCTTTTGACAAGAGAAACTTTGTGAACAGGACTATAGCTCATAATAAAGAATGATGTGTGGTTTTTAAGTCTGAATGTTTTCTGCAAGATGATGTGCTTCCTCCAATGTTTTCAATAATCAACTCTACTTCCAAGAATCTAAGATGTTTTTGTCAACATTACCTTGTATCAAAACAAGGCATATATGCTGCATGAGATGTGATGATATAAAAATCATCAGACTATACCTCAGTTCAGTTTAGTGGGAGAAAATAGGTTCTGAATAAAAAGGCTCTTGTTTTAATCTACTGGCTAGAATACAAAACAATTCTAAGAAATTCAGAAAATATCTTTTTAGTCCACACTCAAAAGGTACCATTTGCTTTGGCACCGAGGTACTTACATCTTGATTTCTCAAAACAAAAAGTCATTTGCACTTAATCAAACATGTTAGCACAAAAGAGTGAGAAATGGACTTTACACAGAAAAAAAATGAATCCAGGTAATAAACCATAAGCCACATATTACTCTTCCACTTATTCATGCATTCATTGGCTGCTCCATATATGTGCCCTGACTGGGGATTGAACCCACAACCTTGGCATACTGGAACAATGCTCTAACCAATTGAGCTATCTAGCCAGGGCCAATTTAAGAATTTTTAAATTTCAAGTGTGTATGCTTTATGCTTTTTATCATTTCTGAATCTATTGCCAAGTTACCATCTCATTTTTACATGTTTCTTCTGATCTTAAGGATCACATCAGAAACTTAATAGTTACAAATATTGAATAATTTCCACTACTGGTAGAAGTTTGTTTATATTTTTCTTTCTGTGACCAAGAGAAGGAATAACCTGCAAAAGAAAATTATATTAAAACCTTTTTTTTCAATCTTACAATTCTCTCAGAAGATGATTATGTAAAATCACTTCCTAACTATGGATCACTGGTGAAAAAGCAATATGAGCTGTTTGATCAAGATTTTATAAACTTTCTATTTCAGTAGAAAAATTTTATGATTTAAA
Organism: Micronycteris hirsuta; assembly: GCA_004026765.1. Classification (NCBI taxonomy): domain Eukaryota; kingdom Metazoa; phylum Chordata; class Mammalia; order Chiroptera; family Phyllostomidae; genus Micronycteris; species Micronycteris hirsuta. Next base: position 8,913 of record PVJI01001250.1, read on the forward strand.
AAAGGTTTTAAAAATCTTTGAGTTAGAGGTTACCAAAAGTAGAGACTTCAGTTAAGTCATATATGATACAGGGAAAGGTGTGCAAAGTTCAGTACTGGAATTCCAAGTCAGAGACGGAAGTCCTTTCCAACTTGCCTGGAATGCCTTCTGCCTTAATCAGTGCCAATAAAAATATGATTCATCCATAAAATCACCAACTCAGTGAAACCTTCCCACACAGCACCAATTTATCCTCATTTCTGTATCCTAAGAACACAGGCTTTGGAGTCAAACTGTTTTGATTTGAATTCTGGCCCTGCTACTTATTCACTGTATATGTATCCTTGGCCTAATTTCTGAGTTTTGATTTCCTCATTTGTAAAATCAAGACAATAACATAAAATAGTAGGAAATGTTAAAAGTGATAATACATGCAAAGCCCTGAGAACATGCTCAATATTATTAGTTATATTATTCCTATCATTCACATACTTTCTAATATTATTTTTCATTATATTGTGCACGTATTATTTCTTCAGCCAGATTTCTCAAAGGTAGAAACTATATTTCATGTCTCTTTTCCTCACAGTGCTTAGAAGGGTATTATGCTCTTACAAGGAATTAAAAAATTACCTCAGAGAATCTTATCATGGAAGGGATCTCAGAGGTCACACCAATCTAGTTTAACCTTCTCCCTAAGCCATTATTTTCTCTCTTTTTTTTAAACTATAGTATCTTTTTTTTTTTAAGATTTTATTTATTTATTTTAGAGAGAGGGGAAGGGAGGGAGAAAGAGAGGGAGAGAAACAGCAATGTATGGTTGCCTCTCACATGGCCCTCACTGGGGACCCGGCCGGCAACCCAGGCATGAGCCCTGACGGGGAATCGAACCGGGACTCAATCCCGGTTCCCAGCCCGCGCTCAATCCACTGAGCTACACCAGCCAGGGCTATTTTCTCTTTTAATACCCTAGAGACAATCATCTATACTCTTTCTTTCTTTCTTTTTTTTTTAAAGATTATTTATTTATTTTCAGAGAGAGAAGGGAGGAAGAAAGAACAACGTATGGTTGCCTCTCACATGGCCCCCACCAGGGACCTGGCCCGCAACCCAGGCATGTGCCCCGACTGGGAATCGAACCGGGACCCTCTGGCTCCCAGCCCGCGCTCAATCCACTGAGCTACACCAGCCGGGCTATACTCTTTCTTAAACACAATATATATCTGTACTTGAACACAGCTGGTGACAAGGAGTTCATCCTTCCCAAGACAGCCAGATTTATTAAGTAGCTGTCATTGCTAGGAAGTTCATTCTAAAGAAGTGAAGAAGCTGGAAGCTTCTTGAAAATGATTTGATAATACTCCTTTGAGAGCTATACAAATATTCTGAAAATTTAACTCCTAATACTATATCCTTAGAAAATAAGGGAAAATTCTGTCATGCAAACAAAGGTATTCATTACAACACTATTTATAAGAGCAAAATCAGAAATTAACGTAAATGTTTAAAAGTAGAAAAATGGTAATGCAAGTACCTAAATGAAACAAAGGTCATTAAAATTAAAAATATGAAGATTAGGGTGGGACATACATATAAAAAATTAATGTCAAGTATAAAAGTAAAACAAATTTACATATACATCATGATTAAAACTATATACAAATATATATATCTGTGAGAAAAAATAGAGGGGCTGGAACATATAAAAATTAAAACAGTATTGATAGAATGATAGGACAGTTGGAAGATTTGCATTGCTTTTTAAATTATTTTAATGTCATTTTAATATTGCTTTAAAATTACATTTAAAGGGAAAGTTCTTCCTTCCACCGAGCTTAAATCAATTCAACCCCTTCCTTCTCCCCTCATTGTCTTTCATTTACTGACTTTCATTCTGCCCTTTGAAATTATGCAAAATAAATCAACTTGAAGTATTTAAAAATTATCATCGTAGTTTCAGTATCCTCACTCTCTGTCACTCTGGAAGACAGATTAGGGAGGCAATGCTGACATCAGGGAAACTTATTAGGAGACTCAGCTGTCATTCACCAAGAAAGCAATGACGATAGCCTGAGTCAGCACAATAGCAATAGGTCCAGACTTGAGAAATATTTCAAAGGCAAAACAGACGGAAATGGTACACAAAAGGATATGAGAAGTGTGAAGAAAATAGGAGTTGAACACATTCCTCAGCAGACTGTTTGGTAAAGTGATGATGCAATACCAAGGAAAGGAATCTGGGAGGGAGAAGAGCATGTTTGGCCAGAAGTTGAAATTCCATTTGGAGATGTTGAATTTGAGGTATTTGTAGGATATATATGTCTATATATGGATGGAAAGATCAATTTGGATGGATACAAAACCAAACCAGAGAAATAGGAAAAGACAAAGATAAAAGAAGTACCTGAATAAAATAGAAAACAAACAAACAAACAAAAAGCAGAAGTGATCAGCACAAGCAAAAGAGTAATTAAAAATGTGACTTTTGGCCAATATAAGCAAGAAAGACACACAGGGCACAAATAAACAGCACTGGATACAAAAACAGGGAAATAACTATAGAAACAGAAGAGATTTTTTAAATTATGAAACCTCCATGAATAACTCATACCAAAATATATGAATACCTGAAGGTGGTGAAGAGAAAAGTCAGGTATATATATTTTTTGGTATGAAGTTATTCATGGAGGTCTTTTATAATTTTAAAAATCTCTTCTGTTTTTTGTAGTTATTTCCCTTTTTTAGAGAAAAACAGAGTACATCTCTGTAACTTTAGACAAAACATTTTAAATAAAAACTGTCAAATTAATTGATAAATTGGACTGCATTAAGATTAATATAATTAACATTCTTTTCATTACAACACCATTAAAAGGGTAAAAAGGCCATTCATAAAGTCAAAGAGATATTTACAATACATGTATTGAATATACATGCAGAACTTCTACAAATCAAGCAGAATGAAAGACAACTCAATAGAACCCACGATGAAAAAATGAGAAACCTTGAAAAGATACTTTACAAAAGAGGATATCCAGCATGGCCAATAAACATATGACAAGGTGCTCAATTCATTAGTCATTCAGGGAAATGCAAATTAAAACAATGACATACTACTACACACCCACCAGAATGGCTAAAATTAAAAAGATGGAAAATGCCAAAGGTTGGTGAGGATGTGGAGTAACCACAACTCTCATATATTGCTGATGGAAGTGTGAATTGGCACAACCACATTGGAAATTGTTTTGTAGTTTCTATTAAAAGCTAAATGTACACATATCCTCTGACCCAGAAATTCTACTCCTAAGCAATTCTATTCCTACCAGAAATGTGTACATATTTCACTAAAAACATGTTCAGAATGTTCAGAGAAATACTATTCCTAAGAGTTGAAAATAGGAAGTTACCCAAATGCCCATCAAGACTGGATGGGTGGTGAGAATGGCCTACAACAATATGCATGACTGTGGAGAGAGAGCACAACAACGTGGTGAGTGAAAACGGCTCACACTCTGTGATTCCACGTCTGTAAAACAGAAAAGGAGAAACGAATACATGCAAATAGAAATTGGAACAGAGAGACTTTCGTTGAGTGGAACAGTCACTATAAAGTAAGACTGGGTTTTCTGTGGGGGGGGGGGACTGGTAGTATTTTGTTTCTTAATCTAGGTGTTGATTTAATATGTTTACTCCGTAGGGCTGTGGCAAGGGTGAGGCAAACAAGATACCTAGGGAGCAAAATTTAAGGAGGAACTCACTCTCACCTTGTTTGCCTCACCATCACATCAGCCCTGGTGTTCAATTTGTAAATATTTATTGAGCTATATCATCATGATGTATTTTTCTGCATATATATTATACCTGAATTAAAAAGTGTTAAGGGGTCTGGTCTACTTCACACCACAAATGAAAATAAACTCCAGGTAGAATAAAAACCTAAATGTAAAAATAAAAAAATGTTTAGAATAAAATATAGGGGAATATTATAAATGACCTCAGGTAAAGAAGGATTTCTTAAGAATATTCAAAAGTACATATTACAGGAAAAGATTTGACTACATTGAAATTAAGAAGTCTTTACCAAAAGACATCTTAAAATTGAAAGATGAGCCACAAACTTGAAAAAAAAGTAGTGACATGAATAAGTAAAAAGGAATAATTATGCACAACAGAGAGATGTGATGTGAGAAGGATTCAACCCACCACTGATGGCTTTGAAGATGGAGGAAGGAGACTATGAGCCGGGGAAAGCAGCAGCCTCTACCAGGGTGTCCAACCTTTTGGCATCCCTGGGCCACACTGGAAGAAGAGTTGTCTTGGGCCACACATTAAATACATTGTGACATGAAATCACAAAAAATCTCATAGTGTTTTAAGTAAATTTACAATTTTGTGTTGGGCTGCAGTCACAGCCATCCTGAGCTGCACGCAGCCCAAGGGCCACAGGCTGCATATCCCTCCTAGATGCTGGGAATCATTGGCAGTTTATAGCCAGCAAGAAAACATGGACTTGGTCTATAACTGCAAGGAGCTGAATTCTGTCAATCAACCCAAATGAGCAAGAAATGGATTCTCCCGTACAACCTCCAAAAAAAACACAGCCTGTCAGAATATTGATTTTAGCCTGGTGAAACCATATCAAACTTCAGACCTACAGAACCATAAAACAATAACAATACATTTATGCTATTTTAAGCCACAAAAAGTAATTATTATGCAGAATGTATGTTTAAAAGTCAATAAGGAAAAGATAAATAACCCAACAGAAAGATGCATGAAAGACTTGAAGAGTTTTTTTATATAAAAGAAAATCAGAATGGCCAATACGCATGAAAATATGCTCAAACTCCGTAATTATCAGGGAAATACAAATCAAAACTATGTGATATTATTATTTTACATCCAGTAGATAGGTAGGAAAATGAACTCTGATAATATTAAGTATTGACAAGAATGTAGGGCATTCTCCTCCACTGTTGGTGAAGTATCAATTGATACTAATTTGGGAAACAGTTTTGCATTACTTAATAAAGTTGAAAATGCACAAGCCCTATGACTCTTTGGTATATTCCCTCAAGATACTCTTGCACATGTGTACCAGGAGGTGTGTACATGAATGTTTATAACAATTAAAAAAAAGAATGTATATTATGAGTAGATAGAATATTCTACAGCAGTGAAAATGAATGAACCACCACACACAAATGGACAAATTTCATTTTTGATGGTCAAGCAAATCAGAGAATATCTAAAGTATGATTACATTTGTATTAAAATTTTAGACAAGCAGATATACTCACAGGTGGTAAAACCGTAAAGAAGATTAAGGGAAGGGTCATCATAGAATTTAGTAGAGTGTTACCTTTGGAGGAAAAGGAGGGGGTGCCATAAAGAAAGGTCATATGGTGGCTTCTAAGGTAGTGACAATGACAAGTACTTCTCAGCCTGAATGGAGGGTATATGGATGTTCTCATTATTCTTTAAACTGTACATACTGTTTCTATATACTCCACCATATGCATGATATATTTCAAAATAATTTTTAAAGCAATAAATGGTTGTACATAGAATGTGTGTATGTATGTGTAGTCCATGAAAGAACAACAGAATTCTTAGTGGGAAAATGTCAGAAAGCTTCACTAGACTTACTAAATTATTTTCTCATGTGATTGGAGAGCTGAGAGAGGAACTTGAGTTGACAGTTTACCACAAAATCCTGATCTTTGTATATAGTTGACCCTTGAACAGTGTGGGGGTCAGGAATGTCAATCGAAAATCTGAGTATAACTTTTAACTCACCCAAAAATTATTTTTTAATTTTTTTTTCCATTACCATTTAGTCCCCTTTTACCACCCCCCACCGCGGTTACCACACTGTTGTCCGTGTCCATGATTTCTTTCTTTCTTTTTTTTTTTTAAAGATTTTATTTTTTATTTATTTTAGAGAGAGGGGAAGGGAGGGAGAGAGGGAGAGAAACAGCAATGCACGGCTGCCTCTCACATGGCCCCCACGGGGACCCGGCCCCCAACTCAGGCATGTGCCCCGACTGGGAATCGAACCGGGACCCTCTGGTTCCCAGCCCGCGCTCAATCCACTGAGCTACACCAGCCAGGGCCATGATTTCTTTTTTAACTCACCCAAAACTTAAGTTGTCCCTCAGTATCTGTGGGGGTTTCATTCCATGACCCCCTCCCATAGATACCAAAATCCACAGATGTTCCAATTCCCTATATGAAATGGCATAGATTAATACATAAGATTGGCTCTCTGCATCCATGGACTCCCAGGGGTGGATCGAAAACAGTACAGGCACTTACTGAAAAAAATATCTGCATATAGGTAGACCAACGCAGTTCAAAGCCATGGTGTTCAAAGGTCAACTGTATATAGTTCCTACTAAATGTATGCTTAAAAAGTGTCATCACACATCTTATTTATCTATCAATTGAATTATTCATTCTCAAGTTATCCAGCTTTCATTTGAGTTGATAAAAAATATTTTCAATTTGAAAAGATGAAAATCCATACAGTGCATGCTCATTCTCTTCTTAACCTTTATTTTTTTAAACCAATTTATGTTAGTTAGCTATATCTTCCTTGAGTAGAATCAGAAGAAAGTTGCATCAAAATTTAAAGCCATTATCATGTGTGACATTGTGAAAATACTAAAAATGAAAAAAAATCCCTTTTGGTTATTTATATTAATTAAATTAAGACTTTTTTCAATGTAATAAACATAATACGTGAGTTAAAGAACCAGCAGGAACCTTCAAAGGTTACCTACTATAGATATCTATCTTTAAGTAGGACTCAAAACAATCTCAAGCAAATTAGCATTCTAATCTTAAAATAGCCCTTAAAAGATTTTATAGCGTCTCTTTCTACTATGCATCTGAAAGTTCTTTATGTCTATCTCAGAACCCTTCTTAATACAATATTGGCATCCAGTAAGCTTTATTATCTAGACAACAGAGTATGGATTTACCTAGAACACAGTGGGACCCTAGCAAGTACTCAACTCCAAGCTTCTCCTGGAGGAAGTAGGAAGGTAAAGGACTCAGAGTCCTGCCTGTTTGGTTCCAGTGGCTCCTCCCCAGTCCCCTGGCTTTCGGTAGAGACCTAGACCCAAAGCTTGTCTCTATCCACGTGACCAAGGGTTGACTCTCATTTTGTTTTCACTCTGACTTCAGTTTATCTGTAACTTTTGTCTCCCCCAACCCTCTCCCACCCAATTACTCCAGGAATCAAGAACTTACTTATACTTCCAGTGAATATAAATAAACACCTAGAATATTTTTTAAATCTCAAAATACTGAAGAAAGAGTGAAGACAGGGAATATATAAAATGGAGTCATTTTAACCAAACTGCTAAAATTATTAACATTATGAAAAGTGAGGCACGAGGAAAGACACTTCTTGTTATAACTACCCTGGAAACTTAAAATTTTTTTGAACCTTCCAGTCCTGAGTAAATGTATATATATCTATACAGTCAACTTCATCAACTTTCCAGTCCTGTGTCAACACCTGGATATACATCTGGACCTCCCTGGAGGACTCACATAACCAGACCACCTGATTGCCCCTTAAAGGACTCACAAATACAGCCTTGGCTGGAGTATCTCAGTGGATTGAGTGCCAGCCTGCAAACCAAAGGGTCACCCGTTCAATTCCCAGTTCAATTCAGGGCACATGCCTGGGTTGCAGAACAGGTCGCCAGTGGGGGGCACACAAGAGGCAACCACACATTGATGTTTCTCTCCTTCTCTTTCTCCCTCTCTTCCCCTCTGTCTAAAACAAATAAATAAGTAAATAAATAATTTTTTTTTAAAAAGGACTCACATATACATCCACTTGACATCCATATCTAGACCACTGGAATACGATCAGACCTTCTCACACCCATCTTTCTGGACCAGATGGCATCCAATGTCCTAACTACCCATCATCTGACTGATAACTATCCTGGATCAATCCCAGGGCTAAGAATGAAGGACTGATAATTCTCAAGAATGTACTTTTTGCCATAACAACTTTTCCTTCTCCTTGGAACATTCCTAGGTTTTTGCCTAACTGTGTTTTTAGTTTAAAAATTCTAAGACACTTAAATAAATCTCTATCATTTATCTCTAGCAAAGTCTCAAGATTCTTTTTGAATATGTTTATTACTTATAAATTAAAGAAAGAAAATCCAAAATTTTCTAAGTTCATGGGTATCTTTTCTAAAAGAAGTATATTAGAAAGTCTTTTTCTTCTCTTAGTCATGGCCCATTTTATCTAACAAAGACAGTCCTCTTTTAAGAGAAATACTCCCTAAGGTTGGGGGTAGTTTTTTTCAGTTTTGATACCTGGCACACTCCATTAGACCCTGTACAGTAACTGAGAAAAGTCAACTGTGTTTGACTGAAGCAACGGAGGTTCACTAAAGCTTTGCCTTACGTGATTGTTGCATTCCTCTTCTTCCTCATCGCAGTCTAGACCCTGATGGGCAATCTCGGTAGTGCTATCCTCCTGAAAGAGATTGTTCTCCAAATCGGATACTCTGGTGGCCTCAGTTGTGACTTTTATTTTCATGCTATGAAAGCCAGTTGATACCACTCCCACTTGCAGGTTTACAGGCTCCCCCTCAAACAGCAGTAAGTGTGAGTTTACCCCTTCTTTAAAACCAGGGGGCTGGTAATCATGTGGGGTCACTGCAAAATAAAAAAGGCAGAAAACCAAGAAAACTGAGTTTCAACAGAACAAATCAGATTAATCTTTCATGTGTAGCAACAGACATCTTTTTTTGATGCTTGCAAAATCCTCTATTTACATAAAATGTCACTACAACACTTAAGAAGAAATTTGACTAGAGGTCTCCACCTACCTGCATTATAGTAGTGGAGTTTCATAGTAAGTATAACATCATTAGGAAGGGGTCCAAGGTTCTGCATAAGCATATACAATTTACGAATCAGCAGAGTGCTGGCTTTCTTAATATCTTCACTCTTTGTCCCACTTTCAAAGCTTGTATTACTGCTATAACCACACAGAAAAACAGCATACTTTTCAATCATGTACAATATTGAAGAATATATATATACATATATATGTATGTATATATATTTATACAGTGGGGAAGGGAGGGAGAAAGAAAGGGAGAGAAACATCAATGTGAGAGAGGAACATCGATCATTTGCCTCTTGCATGCACCCAGACTGGGGACCAAACCCGCAACCTAGGCATGTGCCCTACCAAGAATTGAACTAGTAACCTTTCACTTTGCAGGATGATGCCCAACCAACTAAGCCACACTGGTCAGGGCCAAAACTTTTCATTATGTGATCAAATAAATATAAATTAAACATCAGGACTATTTTTAGAATGTAAATTCAAGATTATACTTTTTGCAATGTATATACAAAGGACTTCTTACATAGCAAGTTCCCTTGAGGTATTTTCAATAGGACCTAATTTTTTTAAATCTGATTTACAAGTAAGCACATACTACAATGGTGAGAACAATGGATTTAGAATTAGGAAATTTGACATTTAATATTTGCTCTGCTAGCCAGCTGAATGACCTCAGTCAAGTCACTTAGACACTCTAGGTCAGTTAGCTCATTTGTAAGATAAGCTCGCAACACATTTCTAAACCCCTTCAAGTGTAAAATCAATCATCAGCTCTCTGGGCCTTTCTATCGTCCGGGTATCTCTCAGAAGTTTTCCCTCTTCACTCGTACATGGGTTATGACAATGACTATTCTTTCTGTTTTTTTCTTGTCCACACTGAAAAACATTCTCCACACCACTGCTGAAATAATATCCCTAATAGGAAAATCTGCTCATGTCACTCTCTTGCTTAAAATTCTTATATTACATCCATCACTTTTCAATCAAATTTGAGAATGGTGTGTGTACAATGCTCTTCATGACCAGCCATGCCCTTACCTCCACCCTCATTTGCTTGCTACCCAGTTACTTCAATCCATGTGCATTTGCACTTTGCTTTATTGTGCTTTTCCCACTTCTCTTCCTGACTCTCCCAAATTCATCCTTTCATATGTAGCTCATGTGTCACCTTGTTAAGAACGTCTTCCCCGATAACCCCGTACCTCACCCTTGTTTATAATGGTTTGTATGTCCCCCTCTAGACTATGAATAGCTATACTTTTCATCTCCACAACCAAGTTTGGTGCCCAGCTACAGTAAGTACACAATAAACATTTGTTGAATTAAGGAATGAATGAACAATTTGGACTAAATTACCTTCCAACTCTAAACATTCTTTCTTTTTCTCCAAAATTTTCTTCTCTAATTAGTCTCACATTTGAGTAGTTTCCAGGAAGAAGTATGATTATAATATATTTGCACAATGCCTTTCACATAGTAAGCCCTCAATACTGAAAAATAATCCTAACTCATTGAACTATTGGAGGCAGTGTGAATTCATAAAACAAACATTATTAAGTAAATACATTTGTTCCTATTTCAGTTTTGAACCACCTTAAGTTTTGTCTACCAGGATTTAACCAATTTGTAATAGGTAACCAGACATAGCCATGTAGCCCACGGGATCCTTCAGTATACATTATAATTATGTAAAATCATATTCAAATTGGTTATTCAATTTGAATATGAGTGCAAAGGAGTCTTGATACTCTTTTAAAAGGGAAATTATCTTTACCGTGGAAGAGGTGATAAGGTAATTTTATATGATGATCATTTAAACAAATGTAGACCTTTGGTTTCTAGGAAATGAGTAATATGTATTGCCTTCTCTCCTTCTTAGTAGCTGAAAAATTTGCACATTTGTTTGACTGCTCACCTCTTGACATATATGCCTTCATAACAAGAGAGATTACTCTGGTTGTCAGTAGTACTTACATTTGAATTTTAGAGAATATAGGGCAAATGTTTTATGGAAGAGACTATATATTAAAAGTGCTGAACAATCTGTAAAGTCCAAACAAATGTTAGCAAATGATGGTTAATATTTAGTTCTCATTCCTAGACCTTCTTTATATCCTAGTGCCTTTGTAAGTTTTACAAATGAAAAAATAATTAAGGAAATAAATCTTGGAGAGAAATCCTCAAACTTGAAGTGAATGATAAAACAGAGCTAATAGTACAGAAAACAGAGAACTAGGCCACATTTCTCTTCAGAGTCATTCCTTTCATGGGAACTCATCCCCCTGACATGGAGTCCTCTATTACCCAGCACTTTCCATCATCATCCACCCTCTCCACTTCTATTTCATCTCATCAGCAATATTTAGCTCTCTCTGAACCCAAAAGTTCCTGGGAAGAAAATGAATGTTGTTCCTCAATAGAACATCTCCATCTGCACTAAGGTCCTTCTGAAGCAAATGTCCTGTCTTTGCTATTTAACCCATTAGTATAGCTAAAACTTGGAATTTTAGACTTAATAGAAAAGTACAATGCTTTCCAGTCATTTCCATACGGGGACACACATAGAAAATTATATTTGTATGACATACTGAGGTAAGCAGATGAGAATGATTATATCTACAAGCAAATGCAACCATAAGCAAATGTTGCAGGGGTTTCATCTATCCCAAGTTCAGTCTGGCTATACTGAGGGCAGAGAGGATCCATATCTTGGCATAGCAATGAAGAAATTTTGGTTTAGTGGATAGATAGGGCCTATGGAGTTCTTCAATCAATGCCATGTAGACAGCCTCATTAATATAATCTCTACTGCTGTGCTGTCTACCATCCACCATGGCCTTCAAGGACTATCACCATCACCACCACCACTAGGTACCATTTACTATGTATTTATTATGTTCCAGGCATGAGCAAAGCATTATTTTTGCATTATAACTTAATAATCACAGCAACCATAAAAAGTAGATATTATTAACTTCACTGTGCAGATGAGAATACTAATATTTGGGGACGTTGAGTAATTTGTCCAACATTATATAACCAGTAATAGTCAGAGCTGGGGTTCTAAGCTGGATCTTTCTGACTTAGGAATTGGAACTCTTAATCACTAAAAATAACTGTCTTTAGACCTTTAGACCCTACTAACATACCTATGAGAAAAAGAGGAAAGAAACAAAGGAAGACCCTAGTCCCACCAGAAATTTAAACAATTATTACAATCCCCTTTTTAAGTGTTGGATTTTTTTGTAGGATTGTTGGGAAAGTTACAAAGGAAGTATAAGGCCTATCTCTGGCCTAAAAAGGCTTATGTTCAATCATACGTATTTCTTGTGTTCATTAAACAATTAGATTTACCTGTCAAAATCCATAGTGGTTCCTTCATTCGTGTATTTGAATTTGAATTGGTATATCTCAGTCACTTTCTAGAAACATCAAAAGAAGTAGAGAAAGAAATTACTTTAAAAAAGAAATCCTTGGAGAAGTACAGATTAGTGGTTACGAAATAGTCGTGAGGATATAAAGTACAACATACGAAATACAGTCAGTAATACTGGAATAATTATATATGGTGCCAAGTGGGTACTAGAAACATTGGCGGGGAACACTCTGTAAATTATATGGTTACCTAACCACTATGCTGTACACCTGAAGCTAATACAAAGTAACATTGAATGTAAACTACAATTGAAAAATAAAAAATATATTACAAAAGGAATCTAGAATCTTATCTGATAATAGATAAGAAACATTTTCATTGTATATCTACTATACTTCCTACTTACCTGTTTATTTCATAGCATTACATTATTCAGGAGTAATATTTGCAGATACAGAGATAACAGTTTCTTCCCTCCATGCTAAAAATGAGTTAGATGGCCCTGGCTGGTGTAGCTCAGTGGATTGAGCGTGGACTGGGAGCCAAGGGGTCGCTGGTTCGATTCCCAGCCAGGGCACATGCCTGGGTTGTGGGCCGGGTCCCCAGTGAGGGCCATGTGAGAGAGGCAGCCATACATTGCTGTTTCTCTCCCTCTCTGTCTCCCTCCTTTCCCCTCTCTCTAAAAAGTAAATAAAATCTTAAAAAAAAAAAAAAAGAGTTAGATGGCAAGTGCTATTGCTACCATTTTTGCTACCATTCTAAAGCTGGGGAAACTAAGACACAGAGTCAAGTATGTGGCCCAGCATAGGTAAACTGAGAGTGGAACTGGCTGAGAAACCATTCCTATAACAGGTATTTACTGAACTTTGTGTCAGGCACTGAAGTCACAGTGGTGAACATGACAGAAAGGTCCTTGTTTTTCCGGAATATACAGCCTTGTGGGAGAGACAGTCAATAACTATGTAAACAAATAAAATCATTTCAGGTAGTAATAAGTGCTGCGAACCTTATGAAGCTGTGCAGAGAGTACAGAAGGGGAGAGGTGCTCATTTGGTTTGGAAGGCCCAAGGAAGGCCTTGCTAAAGAGGTCCTGTTTGACCTGAGGCTCATTGACAAGTGGGGTCAGTCAAGTGCACACCTGGGGCAGATGGGGTGTCCCAGGCAGAGCTTACAGCAATACAAAGGCTCTAAACTAGGAAAGAAAGCCTCTTCCAGGTTCAGAGAGGAGGCCGAGTGACTGGCAGTGAGTGAACAAAGGGGAGAATGCAGGAGAAGAGGTTGTAGAGGAGGTTTGGGAGCCTTATTGACCACAGTAAAGGGTCTAGATTTTATTCTAAGTAAACCAGAGTCCGTTGAAGGGTTTAAACATGGGAGGGATTTACATTTTTAAAGATCATCCTGGCTATTTTAATAGTGCAGAAGGGAAGAAGTGGAAGCCATGAAAGCAATTAAAAGGCTACTGCAGTAATTCAGGGAAGACTAAAATGGCAACAGGAAAACTGGAAAAATTAGAAAAGGAGCAAGGGTCTATGCTGTCAGGTCTTGTTTTTTTGATCCTGCACTAAAAGCTAGGTACTACCACTCTATGCTTTCCTCACTATTAAAAAAACTAGAGCCCTGGCTGGTGTAGTTCAGTGGATTGAGCACAGGCTGGGAACCAAAGAGTCCCGGTTCGATTCCCAGTCAGGGCACAGGCCGGGGTTGCAGGCCAGGTCCCCAGTGAGGGCCATGTGAGGAGCAACCATACATTGCTGTTTCTCTCCCTCTCTGTCTCCTTCCCTTCCCCTCTCTCTAAAAATAAATAAAAATAAAATCTTAAAAAAAAAAAGCTAGAAATAAAGAAGGGCAAATTTCCTCATGAAAGATGTACTCCATTTAAAATAAAACAATTGTCTAATAGTTGAAGCAAACATTTGACCCAGATACACTATACTACAGTATGTCCACAGAACTAGAGAAGGTATTAAAGAGAGGCAAAGGGCATGAGTTTATGTCAGAACACAAAAAAATACCCTTCATTATTTCTGCCTTGACAACGTGGGAATGAGGGTATTGGATTGATCAGAAAAAGTCTCAATGTTCTTGTTACTTTTCTCTGTTACAAGATTTGGTATTCCATTAATCACAAGTGACCAGGTCCTAGGGAAATTAGCTCATCTGCTTAAATTCAAAGAAGACTGATTTGTAATGGAGTTAATTTTAAAAGAGAAAAAATATTTTTCTAGCAAGATGGTCTACCTGAGAAATCAAACCAAGTTCAGAAGGCTGTTTTGTAAGTACAGTTGGCCCTCTCTATCTGTGGGTTCCACATCTGCAGATTCAACAAAACACAGATCAAAAATATTCAGAAAAGAGTATGTGACGTGGTTGCTGACGTGCACTATGTAATCAGGACTACAATGGTTACATCAGTACTGAATGTGTACAGACTTTTTTTCCTGCTATTATTCTCTAAACAATACAGTATAACAATTATTTACATAGCACTTACATTGTTTTAGGCACTATGTCATCCATAAATGATGTAAAGTTTACAGGAGAATGTGCATAGGTTATATGCAAATACCATGCACTTTGTATAAAGAACTTGCACATCTGCAGATTTTGATACTCACAGAGGTCCTGGAACCAATCCCCAGAGGATACTGAGGGACCACTGTACAATAGGAGAGGCATGCGAGACTAGAGGTGCCTACAGCAACAGCTTCACTTTGGACAGGCTAGTTACACAGCGTCCTCTCACTGCTGATGGTGGGTGTAATTTCTCTGTCAAGCAAAAAATGTCTATTCTTCCCGCCTGCCCATGTTTCCCAGCCAACACTAGCTTTCATGCTCTGAGCTATCTCTCATTTTTAAAATCGTATCAAGAGTAGATCCTTTACACATAGACAGAATTAAGGGGGAGGGTGGAAGCAAGAGAGGGAAGCAGGTTTGGGTGGGGTGAGGGGGAGTGGAGGGGAGGGGAGAAAATGCAGACAACTGTAATTGAAGAACAATAAAGTAATTTTAAAAAAGAACATCAATGAGAATCATTGAAGAAGGCAATGATTAATTCAAAGTAATTAATTTTTTTTTTTTTTTTTTTTAAGAATTTGTGTAACAGCCCTAGTTGGTGTAGCTCAGTGGATTGAGCTCCGGCTTGCAAAGCAAGGGGTAGGTGGTTGGATTCCCAGTCAGGGCACATGCTTAGGTTGTGGGCCAGGTCTCTAGTAGGGGGCATGCAAGAGGCAAACACACATTGATGTTTCTCTCTCCTTCTTTCTCCTTCCTCTCTAAAAATGAATAAATAAAATCTTAAAAAAAAAAGGGTAGATCCTTTAGTAATCGATCATTTTAACAGTTTTGGTCCCTGAAACAATTGATAAAAGATTTGGTTTGGCCCCGCCTGGTATGACTCAGTTGGTTGGACTGTCATCTCATACCAAGAGGTTGTGAGTTCGATTCCCATTCAGGGCACATGCCTAGGCTGTAGGTTCACCAGCCAATGTTTCTCTCTCACACTAATGTTTCTGTCCTCTGTCTCCTCCCTTCCCCTAGCTCTAAAATCAGTAAGCAAATAAGTATGTCCCTGGGTGGGGATAAAAAAAGATTTATGTTTGTAATTGTTTTACAGAAGAGCTAATCCGTAATAACTTCAATATGACTGATTGATCAAGGAAGGTATATTTACAGCAGGCACTAGTCTCTTAACACCTCATAAATGTTCTCCTGCTTTTTAGATTAGTGTATTGCCTAATAAAAGATGACCCTTTAAGCTACTTATCAATGGCTTCTATTAATCACACTGAATATATCTACACAGACCAAAGCAATGGCAACATATACAGCTTTTCCGTCTCCCACCACATTCCAATCCATTGGCAAAAAATAGAACTTTTCGGATCTATCTTCACAACATAACCCAAGTCTGTATAATTCTCTTATCTTCACTGCTATTGCCCTATTCAAACCACCACCACCTCTCTCTATCTGATCTGCTTGCTTCCAAACTACTCCTCCTATAATTCATTCTCTGTTCTAAAGACAAAAGAGTTTTTGAAAATACAAATCAGACAAGGTTACTTTTTCCCTTAAAACTCCCAATGGTTTCCCACTGCCCTTAGAATAAAACCAGAATTTATCTTGGTCTACAAGGCCTTACTCATCTGTCCCCTGCCTACTTCTCTGACCCTATCTCCTGCCTCTTTCCCTCCCACTAACCTAAGTTCCAGGCTCAGGACAGGGTCTCTGTCCACAAACACACAAGAAGTCTTCCTGCCTTAGGACCTTTGCATGGCAGCACTCTGGAACATGCTGTCTTCAGCTGACAAAAATGATAATGTTTGGGCACTGCTCTAAATTCTTTATATCTCTTCATTCTCGTGTGGCCAACATTCTGAGATTGGTATTGTTATCCTAGATGAGGCTAGTCAAGTGGTAGAGCTGGGATTTGACTCCAGGACCTGCAATGTTAACTACAGGGCTATTCTGCCAGTCAAGTGCCGTTGCCTCTCACAGACCTGCAGAGGCTGATTCCTCGGGCCATTTGGGCTCAGCTCAAACAGTGGTCCCTGAGGGAGGCTTTCCATGGACTGTCCTCCTATCCCTTCTCCTCTGCACCACTTCAGCACTCTCCAGCATACCACCCTCTTTCATTTTCTGACAGCATTATGCCTATCTGAAATTCACTTGCTAATCTTTATGTACTTGTGTATTATTTCTACTCCCTCATTAGAATTAAGCTTCCTTAGAGCAGGTACCTTGTCTATCCCATTAACTCCTGTGTTTTTATACCTTGAACAGTGCTAGGCACATAGAGAAGCCAATTAATATTTGCTGAATGAATAAATATTCAGCCAAGATGGTGTTTATACCTAATTGGGATTTCAATAGGATTTTAAAAAATTTTAAGACTGCCCTGCTGGTATGGCTCAGTGGATTGAGTGTCAGCCTGTGAACCAAAAGGTCCCTGGTTTGATTCCTGATCAGGGCACATGCCTGGGTTGCAAGCCAGGTCCCCAGCTGGGGGACTGCTAGAGGCAGGCAATGGATGCTTCCTTCACGTGCCTCTCTTTCTGCCTGCCTTCCCCTCTCTCTAAAAATAAATAAATAAAATCTTTTAAAAAAGTTTTGTTGTGTTTTTTTTTAAGATTTTATTTATTTTTAGAGAGAGGGGAAGGGAGGGAGACAGAGAAGGAGAGAAACAGCAATGTATGGTTGCCTCCCACATGGCCCTCACGGGGACCCAGCCCGCAACCCAGGCATGTGCCCTGACTGGGAATCAAACCGGGACCCTTCGGTTCCCAGCCCGCACCCAATCCACTGAGCTACACCAGCCAGGGCTAAAAAAAGTTTTAAGACAAAATTTCTAAAAGCATATTGTGGCTAGAAACAGGAACCATCTAAAGTTCAGTTCCTGAAGGAGTCTATTAAAAGTGGGTGTTGAACCTCTCCAACAGGCACAAAGGTATAGAGGGTGAAACAATAAGAACTATATCCTCACAATATTCATATACAGTACTTCTTTATGGGCCTACCACACATTGAGTTATATAAATCTTTCCCTAACATATTTATATTTTGGCTTACACTTCTTACTAATGCCCTCCACACATTTTGTAGTGTGTTTCTATAGAAAAGCTACACTATCCCTCTTCACTATTTTAGTTACTTTTGTCAGTTCATCTCAAAACTTCAAGTGCAGAAGCACCACAATTTCGTGCAATACTCAAAACTCTTGTTGGTGCCTGGCCTGGATAAACACATTTTATTTAACACATAGGTTCTCAGTTGTACCATGACAGACTCTCCAGGGGTATGCTACAAATTTATTCCATGTGTACAATGTATTTTTACTTCAGGTAAATATCAATATTGTTATTATTTGTGAAGTTTTGTTTAAGGGAGGATATACTTCTACGGATATGAGTCAAGAAACATGGCACTATATCGGATAAATGCCAAAGAAACTGTGCTTATGTGAGAATGTTGTTTTGTGAGCATATAAAAGAATGAGATCAGTGAGGTAAACAGTTCTATTAATGACTTCATGTTAACAGCAACCAAAAAATAGAGTAACCCATGGATACTTTCAGGCACTAAGAGCATTGCTATACCATAGCTATACTGTAATTATTGCTGACTTGTTGGGGGTCCTTTTGAGTCTTTAAATACCCTCAAACATGCCACCAAATTTTCTACTACTCAAAAGTGTACAATGAAAACAGAGAGGTTAAGAATCACTGCAATAGGGATGAATCTGTAAGCACTCAAAATATTTTTTCGGGGTCATAAATGATAGCTCAGAACTTATCATATAATAAGGAATAAGGTTTTGTTTCTTAACTTCATTATTTTATATATATGTATCTGTCCAGAAAAAGTCCAGTCATTGTTAATATAACAAAAACGGTTTGCACAACATCAGTGTAATCTGGCAGCCAAGGAGAGTGACTGGAATGTGCATGCATGAACAATGATGACTTCACTGTACTAGTTAGTGAGGGTGGTAGATGACGTTGAATAAGCATGTGTACTGTGTGGCCATCGCCATCACATTTAAAATGACTGAGCGAGTAGAGCAATGAATCTGCATCAAATTTTGTGTTAAGTTTGAACATTCCTCCACAGAAACTATTGGGATGATTTAGAAGGCCGCAACTATGGGCATCTGATGATTGGTAGCTTCATCACAACAACATACCTGATAATGCATCATGTCTTGTGCGGAGTTCTTTTGTGAAACATCAAAGCACTCAAGTGACTCAGCCCCCCTAGAACCCAGATTTGGTTCCCTGTGACTTCTGGCTTTTCCCCAAACTAAAATCACTTTTGAAAGGGAAGAGATTTCAGACCATTGATGAGACAGGAAAATACGACAGGGCAGCTGATGGCAATTGGGAGAACTGTGTGAGGTCCCAAGGTGCCTACTTTGAAGGGGACTGAGGATCATTGTCTTATGTACAATGTTTCTTGTATCTTGTATCTTCTTCAATAAATGTCTCTATTTTTCATATTGCATGGTTGGATACCTTCTGAACTATATATGTATATGTTTATATATGTATATATAAAGTGCATGTATCAAAACTCATTCAATAGCTTTGTTCCCACTTTGTAAGCTTTTTCTGCAGGTAGCCTAATTTGCTTAACATTTCACTACCTCAGAACCACTGGTTTTTAGAGTAGTTCTGCATGCATAAGAAAACAATAATTTATTGCAGTGAGGAAGGGACCAATTTATTAACAATTTATCAGGAGAGTTTAGTTTGGGAAACTTCCCCTTAAACCTATAGGGGGAAAAAGCATTTTGAAATTACACAAGGACAAAGATAAAGAGAGGTAGTTTGGCATTCAGGAATTGTTACCCATCTATCTATAATTTTGCCAAGAAAAGATATTAAAGACTAAAAATGCTTAATTTAGTCTTGAATGCCACTAATTTGGCTAAATCCATTGGTTTAGAGAAGGAAAACTGAAAGCAAAGGAAAGGGAAAAGAAAGCTAGGAAGAAAATAAAAAGAATAGAATAAGAAGAATGGAAGGCTTATCCCTCCATTTCTATGTCTCAGCCACAGCTTCCATTCAAAACATCACAAGTATATATATACAATATTCCCTTTGGGAGACAGAAAAAAAGATAAGACTCTTGTCCTCAAGAATTTACAATGTGGTTGGGAAGGTAAAGTATTCTACATGAATCAATTGAAAGTGTTAAATTGTGGGGTCCTGATGAAAAAGGAATTTCAAAAAGAAAGAAATTAGTGTGAACAGAATAGGCATAGAGGCTTTCATGAAATACTTGGTCACAAGTTGGCCTTGAGGATGAGTAGAATTCAGTAAGTGAGGGAAGAATTTTAGAAAAAGAAGCAAAGAGGTAAAGCTCTGAAAATGTATGAAAAGGTCCAAAAGGGGAGAATTTAGTTGGAAAAAAAGTTTAGAATTATGCCATATCTTCTAAAAGGCCACAAACAGAAAAGATTCGCAACCAGTTAAAATATATAAAATGTGTTTTTATACAAGCAGAGCTTCTTAATGTTAACGTGCTAGAGAATAGGCTCAATAGACTCAATGCTTCTTTTCCAATGCTCCTAAGTTGTTTTTTAAGTCCCATAATAAAAAATTGGTGAAGGTTATAACAAAACACTGAAAGAGCTCACCACAAGTTACTTTACTCATATGGCAGTCTAGTAGCAAAATCTATGGCTTAAACTTAGGAAAAAACATTTAAATATAATGTACATATACTGCCCATCTCTATGTGTGTTCTTACCTCAGGTTCCTTGGGATTTGCATAAAGCTGTTTAAGGAAAAATAAACAGCATTTAGTATCTGAAAGATATTAGATTACTCCTCACAGAATACATGTTCTATGTGAAGAATTCAATTTGTGCTATATTAATTGAGTACAGAGATAGATATCTTAAGATATATAGTTCAAGCTAGAGAATGGAATAAGCTCATTTTGTAAACATAGTCTTAAGAATATTCTGTAAACACTGACTGTAAGGAAATTGATAACCAGGTATTTATGATTACTGAGCTACTAATAAATTCTAAATAATTTCTTTCTTAATTACATTCATCATACTATACCCAGAAGTATCCAGAACTTCAAAAAAGTCTACAAAACTTCAATCTGTAATGTAACTTAAAAAAAATGAAATCCTGATAGCCAATAGATGAAGCAGATAGCATATTCTATATATTTCCCCATGTATTATAATATACCAAGGAAATATATAGTTTGTAATCTTTTATTAAAACTTCTGATAGCCCTGGCCGGTGTAGCTCAGTGGATTGAGCAGCGGCCTGTGAATCAAAGGGTCGCCAGTTCGATTCCCAGTCAGGGCACATGCCTGGGTTGCAAGCCAGGTCCCCAGTAGTGGGCACGTGAGAGGCAACCACATATTGATGTTTCTCTCCCTCTCTTTCTCCCTGCCTTCTCCTTTCTCTAAAATAAATAAATAAAATCTTAAAAAAAAAAACCACTTCTATAGATTCTATTTTTTTAAATTCCAAAATATCATAGGACAGAAAAGAAATTCAAGAGGGTAGATAGCGGGAGAGCACTGTTTTAATATTTCATTTGCCAAAAGACAATGAAGCAGAGAGAGAGGCTTGGCCTTTAAATGTGTACTTACTGTAAGTACTGCCACGTGTAGCTTAAAGAGAAAAAAACTATTGTTATATTTTATATACTTGCACCTATATTATTGTTATTTTCATTAAAGGCTAATTAAAATCTGGTTTCAGAGAGGTTTCAAAGATTTGAATAGAAAAAAATATACAGAAGACCAGAAAAAGGGTTATTAATTATTCATTCAAGTGAGTGCCTATTACATACCCAGGGTTCTGTTGGGGAGAGGAGAGATTAAAAAAAAAGGAAATAACTATCCTTATTCTCTATAAGTTATATCATAGTTTGGAAAGTAAAATATATAAAAATAATTCATTATTACTAAAAATTAAATGTAACACAAATAATTTCAAAAAACGTGCCTTTTGAAACTAAACTAATAAAGTAAAAAATTTTGTCTGATATAAATTTATAAAACCCTTGTTCTCCCTACATATACATATTACTATAAACAGATTCTCTCTGTTTGAATATATAGATGTATAGGTAGAGATATAATAAAGCCTATGATAAATTTTTTAAAAACTAGAAGACAAATGAGAAAATTTTAGGACCACAGTTTCGTAACAAATTATTCCTCTATTTCAACTGAAGGACTAAAACTTTAGTGACACTGTGTGGCTATTTTGGTTACTGCATACACAGGTTTTAAGACTACACAGTGTAACTCTATTTTATATTAACTATTTAATTAAAAGATGGTTCATGCAAAAATAAACATGGCCCCTAAGCAGGAACATGCAGACCAGCAAGGAAGAAAATGTTAAACAAACAAATTACACAGATGGGTATCAATCGTGTTAACTGCTATAAAGAAACAGTAGCACAGGGTGTTTGAGAACATTAAACAGAGGGACAATCTGGGGGCGGGGGGAGAGCTGTCAGGGAAGGTCCCCTGAGGAAGTAAATATTTAGACTGAGACCTGAAGGATAAATTGGAGTTAGCTAGGTAAAGGGTATAGGGTAAAGAAGAGAATTTTCCAGGCAAAAAGGAACAATATGTAGAAAGGTAAAAGGCACTCAGCATGTTCTAGATTCTGTGTGGCTTGAACACAATGAGCAATGGTGAGAGTGATACCGTTGAAAAGCAGATGGAGAATCGATCATACTGGCCTTGTAGATCATGTGACAGATTCTGAACTTTGTTTTTAAAGCCATGGGAGATTTTTAGGCAAAAGATGACATGATCAAACTCAGATTTCTATCAGGCACAGAATAAGCAAGGAAGGAAAAAAGGAGAAAAGAAGAAAGTGAGGGAGGGAAGGAGAGGGGAGAGAGGGAGGAAGAAAGAAGAGAACACTTACATAGTGCTTATTATGTGCCAGAAATTCTTCTAAACATTTCAGCCTCACCTGGAATATGTCTGAAATGCAAATTCTCAAATCAAAAAATTTGGGGTGGCGCTTATCAATATGTTTTAAAAGTCCTCCAGGTGATTCTGATGCCAGATAACATTTGAAAACCACTGCTTTAGATTAACTCATTTAATTCTTAACCTAAGAGCTAAGTTCTATTATTATCCCCATTTTAAATGTAAAGAAACTAGGGTACAAAGAGGTTAGGTTACTTGTCCAAGATCACACAGGTATTAAGAGTGTGAACAGAAAAAGGGGTTCCGCAGAAATTAACCTTGCAGCATGATCTGATCATAAATTCCTAGCTGGGCAGGTCAAGGTGGGGAGTCATACTCCAGACACAGAATTTAAGGAAAAGGTTTATCTTTGCCTTCAGCAGGCCGTGTCCATTGTTTTCATGTATCTAAGGTTAACACACCTTTGAAATCACCACCTCAGGAGAGCACAGAATCTTACTAACTATCCTGTAACCCAATCCCTACTTTGCTTTCTCCCACCTTCATGTAACCTTCCTTAGTTCCCTCTTTAATCTCAAATGCATAAACATAAACTGCAAAACTGTTATTCTTGAAGTAATGCTTGAACCTCGAAGTACCCGCTGAGCTAAAGCCAGCCCCAAAACTGTTATTCTTAGGAGTATCAAATAATCTCTTATAAAATTTTCTATAGATTTGGATGTTTTTATATCCACAAGTGGCAAAACTGGGATTCACTTAAGACTGTTATATTTCAAAACTCAGGGTCTTAACTGTATTGTTCTGTCCCTCAATGATGGACACTCAGAAAGTGTTGCTAAATAAATGAATGGAGAAGAATGAATGGCACTATTCAGTGTACTGGTGATGACCTTCTCCCCTCTCAACCTATCCAAATTCTAAGGGCCTTCGATGCTCAAAAGTCATTTTCTCCCCAAGATCTCCCTTTTGCCCCTCACTAGATATAACCTTCCTTTTCCATACTTCCACTGCACACAATCCTTTGGCATGCATCACTTTCTAATGAGTATTATAGTTAGTTATACTTATGATAGAGGTGATAATTAAAATATGAAATGAAAAAAAAATCAGTATTTAACAGCCCAATATGGCACAGGTATTGACTAATGAAAAGAATGCAAACTTAGCCCTGGGGCTGGGTTTCTGGAAGCGCCCCTGGGCCAGGTTGTTAACCCTTTAGTTGCTAGATTGTAAAGCTTACAGGGGAGATCCCATAAGAGCTACTAGCTACTGGTGGAGTGAGGGGGAGCCATTATGGGAGTTATTCATGGTCTCAGAGAAGCAGTTATCTACCGCCTGATACGGAGATTTTAACAGGCACAGCTGGGCCAGTGCGAAACAGCTGATCATCAGCCATGCATATGAATATAATCTATCTTCTGCCATTGTCTATAAGCTCTTTAAGTACACAATCCCATATCTGTTTTATTTCTGTATCCCACAGTTCCCCAGGTCAGTGTCGAATAAATCACAAATAATAACTGTTCACTGAAAAAGGAAATGTATGTATGCAACTAAATAACCCAATGTAAGACTTATTCACTTCAAGATTTCTTAAAGAAATAGAAATTGAGAAGGAGTAAAAAGAAGATAGAGATAAGGTGGGGGAAGCAGTGATAGAAAGTATGTGTGTGTGTGTGTGTATCTTTTCTCTTCAACTAGGACTAGAGCTTCCATTTTTACACCCTTTGTAGCTGTCTTGGGCAGCAAGAAAGATTTGGTGCACTTAAAATTAAAGCTGCATTTCTAAAAAACTTGAGCTATAATACCAGGTATTTTGAGGAAACAGGTTATATATATGTGCCAAATAAAATTAATAAAATAACATAAAAATGGGTTATTCAAATTCATTTTTGCCTTTTATATCTGCAAATTAAATCGCCACTATTTTGAACGTGTTCGGTGTGCTAAATGCCAGATTCTTGTCTCCTCTCTCCCACATCCTGTGGATCTTTTCCAGTGACTTCAGAGGAAATTCTGTGGTCAAAAGACATGAGTATGTAAAAGTGAAAACTGAGGGCTTCATTTCTAATTGATGTAAATAAGACAACACTGGGACAATAAAGACATAAAATAAAAAGAAACTGGCTTGTGAACGCAAATGCAGGCACTGAAATACCATTAAAACACAATAACAAAATAAAGGCTAAACTTTTTTTAAGGGATAAAAGATGAGTCTTTGATCCTAGTGTAAATGTTAAGACATTCTTACGTATCTCTTTTCCAAAGCATCAAAACAACCTTGAATCCTGTCAAGAAATAAATGTTTGATGTCAGTTTGGCAAAGTCAAAAAAATTCCAAGTACAGAATTGATTTACATATTTTGCTTTGAAGAACATTAAATTGATAATCATTTATCATTCCCATTCAATCAATTATTTAAAACTCGCAGTATCTTTTGCCCCGGCCAGGTGGTTCAGTTGGTTGGAGTGTCATCCTGTACACCAAAGGGTTGCAGGTTGGATCCCAGGACAGGGCACATGTCTAGGCTGTGGGTTCAATCCCTGGTTGGGGTGCATGTGGGAGGCAACCAACTGATGTTTCTCTCTTGCATCAATGTCTCCCTCTCTTTCCCCCCACCCCTCTAAAAATCAGTGAATATATCCTCAGGTGAGGATTTTAAAAAAACTCCCAGGATCTTTTAATATGTTGATAGAACTTTATAAATAATAGATAAGCAATTCTGAGGCAGAGATTCACATCTTATTTTTCTTGTTGGTGTCCTTAATGTTTAGGACACTGACATGCCTATGAGTAATTAAATATTGATTGTTATTTTTCTTTCTTTATATAAGTCCATTTATTTTAAAAACAACACTAAATGTATCTTAATACATTCAGTATCTTAAATCAGTATCTTAATACTGAATAATTGTTACAAATTTGTAGAAAATTGTAAAAAAAAAAACATAGAAATCTTCTAAAGAAATGATGTTACTAAATAAAGTCTTATGAGTTATTTCAGACATGATAAAAATAATGTTGAACTTTTGTAAAATTTCAATTACTTACCATTTGATAATATGCAGTGACCCAGGACATTTTTTATCTTCTCGGAGGATTTTTAAACTGAGGTCTACAAAAATACAAACACAGTCTATTTTCATCTACTAAATGACTGCTGTACTAACTGTCCATCCTAAATAAAGGTATTTCCTTTAACTATTTTATTTATCTAACTTAGTTTTATAGCTTATAAAAACATTTGGAATCTCTAAATAATTGGAAAAATAAATCCAACATTGATAATTAGGTCAGTTCTGTTTTTTATTATAGTTTAGTAGTCTACTCTTACATAATGTAGTGAAGGGGAGCAGAATATGACATCCCAAAATGTGCCACTTTGGCCCACGGATTATTTAGAGCTGATGGCAATCAAGACCCAGCTGACTCAAGGTAAATTTTTCCCTTTCTCTTGCTGACTAAAAGAGTTTAGAGGCCTGACGAGTGTGGCTCAGTAGGTTGGGCGGCATCCCTCAAACCAAAAGGTGGCTGGTTCGATTCCCTGTCAGGGCACAGGCCTGGTTGTGGGCCTGGTCCCCATCTGGGGGCATACGAGAGGCAACTGATTGATATTTCTCTCCCTCTCTTTCTCCCTCCCTGCCACTCTCTCTAAAAATAAAATAAATAAAATATTTTAAAAAATGAATTTAGATACAGGGACTGGCCCAGAAAGAGAGCTATTACCAGAGACAACTTTTTATCTGAAAGATTTATCTGAATAAGAGGGAAAACATCTGATTACCAAACACCTGCTCCTCTTCCCTTCCTGTGAATTGCTCTCCTCCCCTTTGAAACTCCCAGGCTCTTATCCCATTCCTTAGCTCAGGATGGCATATAAGCCTCAACTGTCTGACCGCCTTTGGTCTCATATTTGTATGGGGCTCCTGTATGTACAAAATTAAATTTGTCTTTCCCATGTTAATCTGTCTTATGTCAACTTAATTACTAGACAATTCAAAGAATTTAAAAGACTAGAACAAAAAAATTTCATTTCTTACAGTAAGTAGCATAACTGAACTGGTTATAAAATCAACTTTTGTCACTTCTTTGCTTCTGTTGAATTCTAAATAATCATAAGGCAGTATTGAGACCATCTCTAATTTAAAACATACACCTCAGTCTCAAGTCACTTCTCTGATATTTTTCTTTCTCTCAGTGAAAAAAACAATGAAAAATTTTTTATCGATTATTCTCAAATATTAATTTCCATCTGAAATTCAACTACCTTATAGTTAGGTGTAGACAAAAAAGAGGCTCTGTAATACATCTGATAAGTCCAGGGACTAAAAGTAGCCTCAGAGGGTTGTTAGCATAGATAGGTAGATATTAATAAAAGAGAAGGGAGCAAAACTGGCTAAGCTTAATTAAATCAGAAGCTACAGCCTCACACATTCCAGGGAATAGCTGAATTGTTCTGCTAAGGGGATTAACATCCCTCCAGGACTGGCTTTTCAATCTCCCCAGGGAAATAACAGGGGTGAGAGGGGAGCAGTGAGATAGAATAACAAAGAATGTGTCCTCTGCTGGGCACATTCCCAGATGGTGCAAGGGGACATCCTTCTACTATGAGGCACGCACAGGAGGAGCCAAGATGCCTACCATAAAGGCCTGTTAGTCTAGCCTGGAAAAAGGATCAGATTGGACAAGGGACACAGAAACTTGGAAGACCTAGGAAATGGATTGGTTAGGGGAAGGGTCCAACACAAGCCGGTAAAGAATTGTTTGGCTGGGTTGTGGGGGAGTGGTGGGGGAAGAATGCAGACAACTGTAATTGAACAACAATAAAGTAATTTTAAAAAAAAGAATTGGGAAAAAGATTGGTTAGTTTGAAAGGGCACCTGGTCTTCCCCAAGCTGATGGTAATATAATCAAAGCTTAACAAAGGCTTCACTCAGTAACATACATTCATTTGCTCATTCATTCATTCTCACATTCTCTCTCCATAGCAGCAGCGTGGACTCCAAGTGTGGCTCCAAGTGTGAGCCTGGGTACAGCAATGCAGCACTGGCCAGAGCACAGTCAGGAACAGAGACTAAACTAGCTGGACAGAGACAGACTAAACTGGACTAAGCTTTGGGATGGAGTGAACGAATGGCACAGAGTTTCTGGACTTTGGTCCTTCTCTGGGCTTGATGAAGACAAGCCTGGACTTCTTCCACAGTGGGATGGAGCTGAACCACCTGGTCATGGATGAGACAGGACAGCTAGGGACAGTCCTTTCTGTTTGCTCCAGCTTCAATAAATCTTACCACTACAACTCATCCTCCTACACATGGTCCCTAAAATGCTTTTTTTCACAACATCTCAAGAACCCCATTTCCACTGGCGACGGGATGATCTGATCATAAATTCCAAACTGGGCAAGTCATGGTGGGTAGTCAACCCCAGATATATAAGACCTTTAGTAAAAGTTTTATCTTTGCCTTAAGCAAGCCCCATACATTGTTCTTATGCACCTAGGTTAACACACCCTTGAAATTCCAGAGTAATCCTCTTTTTTTCCGATCCTTTTACACCTAAACACCTCAAGAGTAGTTAACTATACTGTAATCCAATCATAGAAATTCCCTACTTGCTTTCTCCCATCTTCATGTAATCTTTCTTATATTCCCTTCTTAATTCCAAATGTATAAAAGAAACTGCAAAACTGATTCTCTAGAGCTCTTGAGATCTTGCTTCCTGGCATGTTGTCAGTTTGGCTCAAATAAACTCTTAAAATTCTCTACAGGTTTGGATATTCTTATGTCAACATAGGGAAGAATAGAAAAGTTGTATTAAAAGAGTTTTGGTTTAGATAAGTCCAAAATCAATCACTGATTCATGTAAGGCTTTGTATAAGTCACTTAACCTTTTCATATTGTTTTCCAGTCCTAAAATTAAATGTCACCTCTACCTCTATTGAAGGATATTAAAATTACTCCATGTTGTTATAACATTTAGAGATTACAAAAAAAAGAGAGTGGCATACGAGTATTGAGCATTTTTATGATGTATGCTACTTTAAGTACAAACATTGAGAGGGACACATATAACTTCCACAAAAACTGTCACAAAAAATAAAGCAATAGGAATGATATTACCCCCCACCCACCCACCATGCCTAGGGTAATAACTGGCACACATTAAGTGCTTAATTATGTTAAAGAAAAAACCAGAGGCCCAAAATGAAGTCAATTGTGCTAAAAGCCCATAATTTCAAACCTATATTTAATACCATATCAAATTGCAGTTTCAAACTCTCCCGGAAATGTAATCTTAGAATTTTATTTATTCATTTTTAGAGAGAAGGGAAGGGAGGGAGAAAGAGAGAGAAACATGATGTGAGAGAGAAACATGGATCAGTTGTCTTTCTATACAACCTGACCAGGGACCGAACCTGCAACCCAGGCATGTGCCCTGATGGGGAATTGAACCATTGACACTTCACTTTGTGGGACGATCCCCAACCAACTGAGCCACACTGGTCAGGGCTGGAAACGGGAAATACAATCTTAACCAGTATAAAATTTTCTGGTCCAGCACCGGTAAGGTAGTATGCTTCTATGGTCTCTTTCTATCTCCAAAAGTCTGCGTGATAAAAACCCTTCCTATTTTCTTCCCCCAAAGAAAAGGTGTCCTGGCCCCCAAATAGTCCATTATTTTGTTAACAGCTTTCTTGCTCCACCATTCTTCCTCTAAAAAGTTTCTATTTTGTACAACCCTTCAGAGTGCCCTTCTAGTTGCTAGACAGGATGCTGCTCAACTCATGAATTGCTAAATAAAGCCAGTTAGCTCTTTAAATTTACTCAGATGAATTTTTTTAACAGTTATCTACCCCAAACATGTCTCTTTCCAATTTATGTTCCAAACAAAAGGGGAAACTAAAACTATGTGCTAGATATAAACATATTCACTATTACAGATTTATTTATATCCAATAAACCAAAAAAGGACACAATACAAGTGAGGTTATCATAATTACAAATATCATGCTTTTCTGTTTATAGCATACATGTATTTCATGGATGCTCATGTAGAGAATCAAATCTTCAAGAAAATTTAATTGGAATCAGGCCAAGGTATATCATTAAATACAGATATATAACCTGAAAATAAAGTTAGATTTTAAAAAATATGTTACAAGAACACTTGTAGCTCTCTATTTTTCAAATGGGAGCTCCCATTTTAGTAACAAATCAGCAAAATTTTCTGAATTGTTAACATAACCCAGATTTTAAACAAATAATAAGATTTTGAAAAATTGAGGAGTCCTAGGTACATTTTTTTTTTTTAATTCAAGAGACAGAAAGGTCCTGGCTGGTGTAGCTCAGTGGATTGAGTGCGGGCTGGGAACCAAAGGGTCCCGGTTCGATTCCCCGTCAGGGCACATGCCTGGGTTGCATGCCAGGTCCCCGAGAGGGCCATGTGAGAGGCAATCATACATTGCTGTTTCTCTCCCTCTCTTTCTCCCTCCCTTCCCCTCTCTCTAAAAATAAATAAAAATAAAACCTTTAAAAAAAAAAGAGAGAGACAGAAAGGAGGTAGAAACAATTTGTAATATAAGAAAATGAGATTTTTTTTTTTTTTTTAGAGAGAAGGGAAGGGAGGGAGAAAGAGAGGGAGAGAAACAGCAATGTATGGTTGCCTCTCACATGGCCCTCACGGGGACCTGGCCTGCAACCCAGGCATGTGCCCTGATTGGGAATAGAACCAGGACCGCTTGGTTCCCAGCCCACGCTCAATCCACTGAGCTGCACCAGCCAGGGCTAAAAAATGAGATATGTTTAAGGGCACAAGAAATAAAAGAAAAGAAAGTTGAGGATCTGGCAATTGAGAAAAGACCAAAATTGATTAGAATAATAATTATCAAAATATCCACGCTAATCAACAATTGGGTTTGGTATGAGTATGCAATTTTCCAGCATATTTACATATATGTTAATAGGAAGAAGAGTTTTGCACCTGACTTCATGAGACTTCCTCAATGCCAAAGTATAATTCAAAGAACAAATTAAATTGAGATCAAAATTGTGCAAATCCATAGCATCCAAATAGATTTTGATCTCACTGCTGTTTTTATAGATATAGTTTAGAATTATTGGGCTTACACAGAATTCTGTTCCCCTTAGTCTGTCATTTGGTATTTAGCCAGGAACTAATGGTTCTATAAGTAAAACCACTAAACATAGTGAAATTTAAATGGAAAATGAATTAACAAATTGTTTTTCAAGAACAGGACCATGCCTTGCAATTAGCACACTCTGAGAAATTAAAGGTTTACTCCTGCCAAACAGAAAAAAAGGGGTACAATAGCCGAAGTAACCATTTAAACTTTACCATCCAAATGGCGTTCTCCATAAGAGCTCTCTGGAAACAGACCCCTTAAATATGTTATACATGAGATAGAAGTGGCAAAAAGTTTCTTCACCATTATCAATGACTCATGCTCATTAGTAATTTGGGATGGGAAAATTGTTTCCTGGAAAAAAAAACAAAGACAAAAAAGATTAGTATTCTTTAATGTAGTCAGTCCATCACGCTATTACCGCAGACATGATGGAAAGATTTTTCAAGACTTCAAATCTGACACCTTTAAAGGTAATCAAAAGGAAACAGCTTTAAATATTACATTAAATTAGATTTCCACAGGCAAGGCAGAGGAGAAAGGCAGAGACAGTAACCCAAGTAATTCAAAACTATTCAATAACAAATTTATTTTACAATGATCCATGGATTTGAGGCAAAACTGGAGTTTAAGTATAATTATATCATCTCCTTCTGTCACACAATCCTCAGAAGCCACTGTCACCTGTCTTTTACCCCATTCATTTCATACTATTCCCTCCAAAGTCACCAGACACATCCTGTCATCCACCCCCTCTCTGTCCTCGTGCTACGTAACTTGTCCACAGTGCTTGACAATTTTGCCTACACTCTCCCTCTTCTCTCTCAGCTTACCCTAACACTATTTTCATTTTTCACCTATCCCTCCGTACATGTCTCAATCTCTTTTATTTTTTCCAGTTTTTATGCCTTTTTAATGTTGGTCCCATTCCAGGATTCTGTCTTCAGTTCTTTACACTTTTCATAAACTCTCTCTTTTTGGGTAATCTCATCTAGTCTCACTGCTTCAGCCATGGCCAGAGCCTAATACTTATTTCTGAGCCCCACTTCTATATTTCTATTTTCTGAACATCTGCTCCTAGACTACTTCATAGGCCCCCTCAAACTCAGTTTATCTCTGTCATCCCTGACTAAAACCTGATCTCAAGATCCATTCCCAGACAACTGAATCAGCATCACCTCTGTCATTCAGAACAGAAGTAGAATCATCTTTGGCTTCTCTCCTTCATACCCCACGTTCAATCACTAAATTCTATTACTTTTCTCTAAAAGAGTTCTCAAATCTGTTTTCTCCTTTCCCTTTTCACTGCAACCATCTTGGCCCAGGACATAGTCATCTCTCCCCTTTATCACTAAAGTAGCTCCTAATCTTCCTACCAACATTTCCTGCCTTTTTTTTTTTTTTTTAGAGAGAGAGAGAGAGAGAGAGAGAGAGAGAGGAAGAGAAGGAGAGAAGGAGAGAAACATCAATGTGGGAGAGATACATTGGATTGGTTGCCTCTCGCACACCCCTAACTGGGGACCTGACCTGCAACCCAGGCATGTGTTCTGACCAGGATTTGAACCTGTGACCTTTCAGTTCACAAGCCAGCACTCAGTCCACTGAGCCACACCAGCCAGGGCAACAGTTCCTTTTATTCAATCTGTCCTTCATATTGCCTTCATGACACTCCTGGCGTTAATACAGAATAGAGTTCAAGTATGTTAGAGTGGCATTAGAGAACTATGTATCTAAATTTTATCCTTGCCTAACTCTCCCACCTCATTTCCCACTCCCTCCAGTGTGGTTCAGTTGGTTGGAGCATAGGTCCCATAAACTGAAAGGCTGTGGGTTCAATTCCTGGTAAGGGCACATGCCTAAGTTGTGGATTCATCCTTGGCCTTGCATATATGGGAGACAAATGATCAATGTTTCTTTCCCTTTCCCTGTCTCTCCCCAGCCCCCCTCTGAAATTAAAAAAAAAAAGTATATAATGAAATATTTACTCTTGCAGGTATGATAAAAAAACTTCGGGGAGAAATTAGTATGGATCGTCAAAGCCAAGCTAAGGAATTTATGCTTTATTCTTCAATCAATGGAAAGTCAGCAGGTTTTATCAGGTAAGTAAAATAATTGTTTTAGGAATATTAAGCTGTAGCAGAAGTAGGAAATATTGAAGCTGAAGGAGAATTTGGTGTGTATGTGGTATGAGTGTGTATGTATGTGTATAAGACTTTATTAAAAATTTCTCTTTGATCTTTGTACCCATTGATCCTAAAAAAATTAAGGTTCTTTTGGGTAACTGGGTAATAGCTAGTATGGCTATTTACCATGCCATAGTAATTAATTTAAAACATGCCAAAACTTACAGGCAATACTTGAGTAATAATCATTTGTAAAATTAAGTAACCTGAAAGTATAAAGATGTTTACTTTAAATATAGAATCTAAAAGTCTATTTGCAGTAATTAAGATCAATGGTAAGAAAAGGCCTCCAGAGTTCTGTTACTTCTCTATACTCCAGGGAATTTTTTCTCAGCTCAGCTGGTCTAGTACTCTAAGGTCTATCATCGTTTTTATAAATGTCTAATACATGAAAATACTATGGGTTGATAATAAACAATACTATGATAAATTATTTTAGTAGTAAGATAGTATGTTAGTAACATAAGAGATGTTTGACAGCTTAACTGTCAAGTTACATGACCTAAGGCAAGTTACTTTATTTCTCTGAGCTTCAGTTTCTTCCTTATTGCAAGGTTTAATTGAAATAATAATATAAAGCCCTTGGCACAGTGCCCAGCACATGGTAAGCGACGAATAAACATTAGCTTCTATAGTTATTGTTATTGGAAGTACTGAATAGCAAAATCACAGTTACTTATACTGGGAGAAGTATCTCATGCAGTCCAAACTACAAAGATCTGTATACATAAAAAAATAACTGCCAGGCTGAGAGCAATTCATATACCTAGCTCAGCATTTTCCCCCCAGGAAGGAAACACACTTAGAAAACTAAATGGGATCAGGAGCCTGTTTGGTGAGTATATTGAATTTGAGCCAGAAAGATGACTGCTTTCTCTCTGCCTTAAGTCTCCTTCACCTTCAGTATTTCCTATTTCTGCTATAGCTTAATGTTCATGAAACAATTATTTTACTCACTCTCCTGTTCAAACTCACTGAGTTTCTATTGACTGCAGAATAAAGCATAAATTCCTTAGCCTCACTATTAAGATCTACATTATTTTGTTCCCAAGTTCCTATTCAATTTTATTTCCCATTTCTGCAACATGATGACACTCCACTCCAGTAAAGATGGTTCTTTATTATTCTCTCAGTCATGCCATGCTCATTTTTTTCTTTTTTTAAATATATTTTATTGATTATGCTATTACAGTTGTCCCATTTTCCCCCTTTCTTCCCCTCCACCCCCTTACCCCCCCTTTCCCCACCCTTTAGTTTTTGTCCATAGGTCATACACGTAAGTTCTTTTGCTTCTGCATTTCCTATACTATTCCTAACCTCCCCCTGTCTGTTTTCTACCTCCCATTTATGCTACTTATTCTGTGCCCCTTTCCCCCACTCCCCTGTTGATATTCCTCCATACCTTATATAAATCCCTTTAACATTTCATACAATAAAGGCTGGGTGATGATGAACTTCTTGAACTTGACCTTATCTGAGAAGCACTTTATCTGCCCTTCCATTCTAAATGATAGTTTAGCTGGATAGAGTATTCTTGGATGTAGGTCCTTGCCTTTCATGACTTGGAATACTTCTCTCCAGGCCCTTCTTGTCTGCAAGGTCTCTTTTGAGAAATCAGCTGACAGTCTTAGGGGAATTCCTTTGTAGGTAACTGTCTCCTTTTCTCTTGCTGCTTCTAAGATTCTCTCCTTATTTTTAATTTTGGGTAATGTCATTATGATGTGTCTTGGTGTGTTCCTCTTTGGGTCCAACTTCTTTGGGACTCTCTGAGCTTCCTGGACTTCCTGAAAATCTATTTCCTTCACCAGCTTGGGGACGTTCTCCTTCATTATTTGTTCAAATAAGTTTTCAAACCCTTATTCTTTCAGAGGATAACACAGTACTACACATGTATTATATAATATTAAGCTCTCAGTGGATACATAAACAATTCATTAATGACTGTCATGGGACAAGATAAACTTGCCCAAGTGAACCCAACAAGACTGCCTAGACCTGGCATGCTCCCCCAGGGTGCCAGCATCCAAGTTTTTCTCCTTGTTCTCTTCAGTTCTTATAACTATATCATATTGCGCATCAGAAGTTTCCTAATTGTTTCAGGAAGTGAATGTCTAACAAAGAACCATTCTCTTTAAAAATCTCTTTTTGTTTCTGATTTCTTTTACCCTAGAAAAATCTAAATATATAAATATGAAGCAAGTACCCATAAGTTATTTTGTAGGAATCTATTCTAATTTTCTGAACATACTTGGTCCATTAGGCAGTTGAAATGTAGACATACTCTGCCAGAAATTTTGTGCTAATTAACTGATAAAACTGCTGTTTCTAAAAAATGCCAAAGATTAAAGTCATGATTCTGAACTAACTCACTAATAGTCATCGATTTTCTTTTAATTCTTAATAAATACCTTAGCTGCCTTGTGAATTCTGATGGAGTGAGAGAGTTGAGCAGTGGCCATTATAGTATGTACCAGGATTCTTTTAAGAAGTCTAACCTGCAAAAAATAAAAATCAATTAGAGACCTGCCACTATATTCTTTGGAAAAATTACTTTAATAAACATTTTTAAAAATATTTTATTTATTTATTTTTAGAGAAAGGGAGGGAGAAAGAGAAGGAGGGAAACATCAAGGTGTGGTTTCCTCTCACACACCTCTAGCTGGTGACCTGACCCACAACCCAGGCATGTGCCCTGACTAGGAATTGAACCCATGACCCTTTGGTTCGCAGGCCGGTGCTCAATCCACTGAGACATAGCAACCAGGGCTAGATTAATAAACATGTTGACCTATACTACCAATTTTCTATAAATTTGGCATAAAGTCTCTGGATTAGTTTTTCCAACCACCCAATGAAAATGAAGTTGACTTACTTGTTACCAAATACCATATTTTTCAGACTATAAGATGCACTTTTTTCCCCAAAAATTTGGGAGGAAAATGGGGGTTGTCTTATAGTCCAAACATAGCTGTTGAGTTCTGTTTACAGTTACATTGGTGAAATATTATGTTATTTATGTTATTAAATATTTTACCGTTTTTACTTTAAAATTTTTTTTCCTACTTTCCTCTAAAACCTAGGTGCATCTTATGGTCCAGTGCATCTTATAGTCAGAAAAAATATGGTACATTTGGGGGAGAAAAATATTGTAAATCACCTAATGAGTCTACAATATATTTTATTCCTCCTTGTTATTCTCTCAGAGTATAACAGTATTTTCTATATAGCAGCACCACAAAAAATATTTCTTGAGTTAACTTCATGTGTAATTGATTTTCAGAGTCAATTCAAAAATTAATGTTTACACTTCACACCCATTAGGATGGCTATTCAAAAAAATGGAAAATGACAAATGTTGGTGAGGATGTAGAGAAATTAAAACTACTGGTGGGAATGAAAAATGGTGTAGCTGCGTGGAAACAGTATGGCAATTCCTCAAAAAGTTAAACAATCGCTATGTTATCCAGCAATTCCACTTCTAGGTATATATCCAAAAGGATTGAAAGCAGGGATTCAAGCAGTTACTTGTACACCAGTGTTCATAGCTATACTATTTACAATAGCCAAAAGCCAAAGGGTGGAAACAACCTGTATGTCCATCATCAGTTGCATGGATTAAAAAAAAATGTGGTATATGCAATAGAAAACTATTCAGCTTTAAAAGGGAATGAAATTCTGATATATGCTGTAACATGGATAAATTATACAAGTAAAATAAGCCATACAAAAAGGGAAAAATACTGCATGATTCCACTTATACAAGGAATGTAGTCAAATTCATAGAGACAGTAGAATAGAGTTTACCAAAGGATGAAGGGTAGAAGAAATGGGAAGTTTAATGGGTACAGAGTTTCTGTTCAGGATGATGAAAAATTTCTAGAAATGGATAGTGAGGATGGTTGTCTAACTCTGTGAATGAGCTTAATGACACTGAATTGTACACTTGAGAATGGCTGAGGTGGTGAATTTTATGTTATATACATTTACCACAATAAAAAAACATGATTTAAAATCTAGTTTTCCGCCCTGGCTGGTGTTGCTCAGTGGATTGAGTGTCAGCCTGCAAACTAAAGGGTCGCCAGTTTGATTCCCAGTCAGGTCACATGCCTTGGTTTTCGGGCCAGGTCCCAAGTTGAGGGTGTGTGAGACGCAACCACACATTGATGTTTCTCTCCCTTTCTTTCTCCCTCCCTTCTCCTCTCTAAAAATAAAAATAAATCTTTTTTAAAAATTAAATTAAGTACATCTAGTTTCCCCTTTCATTGCTTTACTAACATAAGAAAGGAAGGAAGGAACAAAGGGAGAGAAAGAGGGAGGGAGGGAAAGAAATTTCCCTTTATCTTTTCAAAGGCTTAAACTGTGGCTTCTTTTCAAGGTTTTATACAGTTCTGACTAAAATATTTGTAAAATAACCCATTTAAAGAAATTCCATTCTGGATCATCCAGGATAGCCTGTGACCTGTTTTTATGTGTAGATTAATGCAAGATTCTGAAAAATTTTGCAAATAAAAGAGGGCAGAATTACGTGAGTCCACAAGGTGGTGTCAGAGATAATAAACAGGTAATATTTAATTTCTCTCAAATTACTTCAGAGCAGCACTAGGGGACACTCTTCTACAATATTTTATATCAGACTGAAAACCACCTAACATTCCTTTGTCCTTAAAGATTCCAATGTATCTTTTGTTGACTTCACAGTATAACCTTCATTTCTGAGTGTAACCTTCAAATCTGACTCAACATATCAAATGACTTCAAGAAATAAAATGGGGAAAAATAATTCAGGAGTTTAAGCTCTATTCTGGCCCATCAAAACGTGGTAGCTACTAGTCTTAGGATAATAAATAACAGGAATAATGATTTTTAAATAGCTTTCTATATTAGTGTTTATAAAACATTTCTCTATGATCATAAATAAGACATTCTGATGGCATTTCTAGAGAATGAAGCACTGAGAATGGCACCAATTAGAACACAATGCATTACTACATTCATATTTTTAGAATATATGAATAGCCTGGATTAAATTAATACTATCACTTAAAATTCTGAGACATCCAGGGCCCATTTGCTTTTGTTGTTGTTATTCTGTTAGAGTTGTCCAAATTTTTCCCCCTTTGCTCTACTCTGTCCAGCCCACCCCCTGCTCCCACAGTCAATCCCCCTACCGTTATCCATGTCTATGGGTTATTCATACATGTTCTTTTACTAGTCCTTTCCCCTTCTTTCCACCATTATCCCCTCTCCCCCCTGAACCACCCCCCACCCCTCCCAGTTGCTGTCAACCATGTTTCTATGTCTCTAATTCTATTTTGCTCATTAGTTTATTTTGTTCATTAAGGGGCATTTGCTTTTGAGAAAGATTTTAAAGCTAGTCACTATTAACATTTGGTAAATACCTAGAATTAACATTTATAAAGTAAGTAAAGTTAAATTTTATACACACATATGTATGTACATAGAGGAAATAACCAGGAGTATAATTTAGTAGAAAGAGGCTTCGGAGTTCAAATTCTACTACATAGAATTTGCTCAACTACCTAGTAGCTCTGTGACTTGATCAAATTACTTAACCTCTCTGGGCCTTAGTTTCATTTTTGTAAAATGAAGGCAATAAATCTAACTTTTCAGGGCCCTTATACTGTTTATCCAGGCAAGTGTTTATCTTGAGAGGTAACAGCATAGCAGTTAAGCATGTGGACTCTTTTGGAGCCAAATTACCTAGGATCAAATCTCAGTCTACAATTCACTTGCATCTTATACTCTGGTTTCTCTTCAGATCGTATAAATCTTTCGCCTTTTACAATTCACTTGCATCTTGGGCAAGCAGTGTGTCTTAACTTCCCCATCTGTAAAATAAGGATAGTAAGAGTACCTACTTCATGCGGTTGCTGTGAGGACCACGAGTCATTATTTGTAAGACACTTGGAATACTGTCTGATATACATCTCATTATATGTCATAAAGCATTTTAATTTTTTAAAATCTTATAATATATTAGTACTCTAACTCCTGGTTTTTTTCTGGCCTCCCAGTTGTTCTTTTTCATTGTCCTCTTCAGACTTTTTTCCCTGACCATTTTTAGCTTTTGGAGTACTTCAGGGTTTTGTCCTAGGAGCTCTTTTTTTTTTTTTTGAACTTCTAAAAACACTTCCTGGCTGTATAAATACATTCCCATTGTCTCAATTACTATTTCTCTTCTAATGATTTGTATATATATGATTCCTATATAATATCATGATATGATTATATAGGAATCATATGTGTATGTGTATATACATCCCCTGCCCAGGTCTCTCTGGGGAGTTGCAGATGGAGACCTCTATGAGACAGTTCCACTTTGATGTTCCTAACACATTCAAATGTGAATTCTCTTCCCCAAAACCTATTTCTGTTCCCTAGCTTAGTGAATGACACCATCAAATACCTAATTGCTCGGGCCTAAAAACTATGATTCAACCCTGTCCCCCTCCACCACTACTCTTGTATCTAGTCATCTTAGTATTGCTCAAATGTCCACTCTTCACTTTATCCACATTGTCATCTCTGCTTTAGATCAAATCAGCCTTATCTTTTGCCTGGTCTGCAACAACCACCAGTCCACTTGTTATCGGTCTTATCCTTCTCCAGTATGTTCTTTGTATTGCAGCCAGAGTTTTCCTTTTAAATTACAAACTTGATTATATAACTTCCTAGACTGAAATACTTTAGTGGCTCCCACTGCCCTCAGGATAAAATCCAAATTCCTTTCACGGCTCCAAGATCTGGCTCATGCTTCCTTAGCCGTGCCTCTAACCATTTTCCCTTACTCTTTTATGCATCAGCTATTCTTATCTACTTTAATTACCCTAAAGGACTATATTCTCTCCAGCTTCCAGGCTTTCGTAATATACATTCTGTCTGAAACATCCTCCTCCATTTCCAGTTACTAATCATCTCTTAGACATGGCTTAAGTATAATTTTATCAAGCATTATTTACTGATTCACCATTACCACCAGATCTGGGTTATATGCCCATTGTAATTTATACAGTTTCATGGTTGCATTTATGCATCCACTCCACCCTACCATGAGCTAACATGAGGGCAAAGTTGTGTCTGTCTAGCTCATTCTTTATTTTTTAAAGTTCTTTTTTAAGCTTCCAATATAAAAATAAAAATTCAGTGGGTTTTATTCACAATGTTTTGCAACTATCACTACTATCTAATTCCAGAAGACTTATGCCCATTAGCAATCACTTCCCATTCTCCCCTCCCCTTGACTCCTTGCAAGCACTAATCTACTTTTTAATCTCTATGGATTTGCCTATGCTGGGGATTTTATGTAGATGGAATCATATAATATGTGACCATTTGTGTCTAGTTTAGCTCATACTTAAATCTTCAGCACCATCAGTACTGGAACAAATTACATAAATGCTCAATAAATATCTGCTGAGTCAACAAAGAAGCACTTCAAGAACAAGGAAGAACTAAGTATCTAGAAAAGACTTACAGAATTTTAGAGGCAGAAAGAACTTTAAATGTCTGATTTTCTAGATAAAGAAATCAAAGTTCAGAAAAGTCAACTGAGTCATCCAGGGTCAATCAACCATTTAGTGGCAGAACTAAGAAAAAAAATCAAGAAATTTTTGACTCACAATTTAGGTGGTTTTCTACAATGACTCTCCAAAATTAAGTTTCCCTTTGTTTTCATTCTATCTAAAATGACCTTTACTAGCCCTGGCTGGTGTAGCTCAGTGGGTTGAGCGCGGCCTGGGAACCAAAGGGTCGCTGGTTCGATTCCCAGTCAGGGCACAAGCCTGGGTTGCAGGCCAAGTCCCCAGTGAGGGCCATGTGAGAGGCAACCATACATTGTTCTTTCTCCCTCCCTTCTCCTCTCTCTAAAAATAAATAAATAAAATCTTTAAAAATAAAATCTTTAAAATGACCTTTACTAGTTGTTGGGCTTTCTTCCTTATAGCTAAAAGTGGTAGTAGTGTCTCTTTCTGGTGTCCTAGAACCAGCTTTCTTCAGGAAGGCAAAAAAGATCTAAATAATATTTTTAAATAGGCAGGCCCCCTTCAACCACTAACTATTCTGTTCCTGCTGTTGTTTTCCCTTTGAGTAGGTATTTTGTAGAGGTTTCTTATCCTATTACAAACTGCTTAATTTTGAAAGCTTACAAGCTGACAGCCTCAGGAGGTATGACTCTATAGATCATGCACTCTTAGAAAATAACTGATTTTTTTATCACCTTGTTCTGATTCATTATCTAAAAATCTAGGAAAAATGTCAAAACTAAGGATTTAGAGATCAGAACCCTAACTTTCAATGTCTTTTACCAAATAAACAATGTGTATTTGCTTGCTTACTGGATCCACAAACACGTGAAACTTCACAGGGCATCAACAGCATTCACTATTATTCTTGATATGTCCACTCTGTGACAAGGATTATGACCTTCTGAGAAACAGGCAAGATTTCTATGGTTTCTCAAATAAAGACTCACTCTGGGCTTACTTTTTGACCTATATCTCAACTGCCCTATTTTAAATGGTGGCACACTTACCAACTATTTTACCCTTTTATTTGTGAATCCAAGATTCAGATAAAGATAAACCAGCTGTTGTTAAGTTTATGAAGGCCTAAGCCACTTTTTTTTTGGAGGTAGGCATTTTGAGTGGCGCAAAACCCAAAATTTTATTGTTTGCCCAAAGACAGTAATAATTGATTTCCTAATGCTTTCCACCCATCTTTCCCAATCTTCCACAACCACTTTTTTAAACAGGAAAATACCCTTGCTATTGAGTGAACAATGTCCAACGGCTGGATTCTAAAATGCAACTAGGTATCCTGATTGGTGTAGCACAGTGGATTGAGTGCCGGCTGGGAACCAAAGGGTCCCGGTTTGATTCCCAGTCCCGGCACATGCGTCGGTTGCTGGCCAGATCCTCAGTACAGGCCATGTAAGAGGCAACCACATATTGATATTTCTCCCCCTCTCTTCCCCTCTCTCTAAAAGTAAATAAATAAACTCTTTAAAAAAATGTAAAAAATAAAATGCAACTAAGTGACTTTCCTCTTCCTTACACGTTCCTGATATGACGTATGGCCTTACTTAAAGGACATGCATGCCAATCAACATAAACGGGCTCCACAACACAGAGTTGGAAGGAACAGGAGACATCTTCTACAATTAGTCCAATCCCTTCTTTATAAAGAAAAGGGTAAATAATTCAGTAGAGGAAGGGCAGTCTTACAACGAACGGTGCTGGCACAATAGGACATCCATGGGGGCGGGGGGGGGGGCGCAGGCGGAAGAACCTCAACCTAAATTTCACACCATGTACAAATATTAATTCAAAATGAATCATGAATTTAAACTTAAAATATAAAACTACGAAGAAGAGGAAAGTGAAGTCCAGCGAGGGGACTCGGTTTGCCAAAGGCCACCACCAGTGACTCAAAGGTTTCACAGAGTTTGTTTTCATGAGTTATTATTCACCATTTTAACAAACCCCATTTGGCCCTCATTATTCCCCTACTCCATGTTCACTCAGAGTAAATGGCTTCCACTATGTTAACTAAGTATTTATTCATGCTCTTTTGGTTTTTTTAATATCTTCATGCTACTTTAATTATTCATTCATTCGGCATTTAGTGGGCGACTACAATGTGCTAGGTAGGCTTCCCCCAGGATTACAAAGATGAAAAACTGCTCACATCGCAGGAGACTCAGGGTCCAGCGGGGCAGA
The DNA here is from genome assembly GCA_004026765.1 of Micronycteris hirsuta. Taxonomy (NCBI): domain Eukaryota; kingdom Metazoa; phylum Chordata; class Mammalia; order Chiroptera; family Phyllostomidae; genus Micronycteris; species Micronycteris hirsuta. Next base: position 51,660 of record PVJI01001250.1, read on the forward strand.
AATTAGACGATCCCCTAATTAGATGAAGCCCTCCCGCAGGAGCAAGAACTGGCCTCCGCCGCCCGCCCGCCTCCCGCCCCCATTTTCACAGCCAAGTACGCGATGTCCTGCACACCCTGTCCAGCGCTCCGGCCGCTCGAACGCATTGTGGTGATTGGCTAACCTTGAGTTTCCAGACACCGTCCCCCCTGTACTGTTTGGGGAACTAAAGTCCACAGAGATTAAGTGGCAAGTCCTGGATTAAGTGAAAGGAGAGTTTAGGCCACGACGGGGGCTCAGCCCGCCTCTCGGCCTGCGCCAGGCACGGATTCTGGCAGGGCACCGCCACGGCTGGACAGAAGCCTGACCGAGCCGAGACGAAGCCCGAAAGCTCCACCGCCGACGCCCCGTCACACGCGGCCCGGGCCGACCTGACCACCCGCCTGGCCGCCAAGGACCGCGACTGCTTCCTCTCCGAGACCGATTCCTTCTCTACCGCCACCATCTGAATTTAAACGCCACTTAGATGGTGGGGATGCACGGGTGCCCCGCAGAATTTTCTCCACCTTTTTTCTTCCTGGCCTATGTGACGCTTTTCCGCCTCACACCTTGGCGGGGGTAAATGTCAAACTACAAGCGGCGCCCCCGTCCTTCTCTTCAGCCCCGGCCTTCCCGAAGCTTCTCCTCACAGTAAACGGGGGCCTCAGGGATATACTTTCAACTCAAACTTAAGCTCTCAAGTACAAAAGAAAAGAAAAAAGTTAGCATAGGACTGGAGAACGAACAATCTTCAAGCGCCCTTTCTCCCCGCGGACTGCGTCTGGCCAGCCCTCACCTCGGCGAGTGGACTTCTTCCTCAGAGCCTCATTCAACGGCCTTTTCCGGCTCCAACTCGCCTCTCGGGCTCATCAATAATCAACGAGATCTTCTTGGGTGGGGCGAAACGCTTCATGAATAATTCATGACCGCCCAAAGCTTTCTCAGGTGTCCGTCCTCTCTCCGCTTCATGAATATGCAAAGCAGGGACGAGCTGCGCTCGCAAGACCCGGGCGCGCCCGGCCCCCTCAGCGCCGGGTCCACTCGCCCTCCCGCCTCCCGCGCCGCGTCTCTGCGGCCGCGTTTCCCGACCTTCCGACGGTTCCCCTGGCGCTCCCGAGCCTGAGGGACCCGCGCCGAGCTCGCGCAGCCGCGGGGAACCGGGGATGCTGGGCTGCAGAAGGACCCGATGTGGCGTTCAACTTGGGCAGCAAGTCCGTCGAAGACAACCTGCCGCGGGGCTTCTGGAGGAGGCGCCTCCCCGCTGAGGTGAGGCGGCGGCGCGGAGGCCCTCGCGCGCCGCGAGAGGTCCGGGGCTAGTGCGGGCCACGGCCGGGGGTCGCCGGTCCCCGAGAGCCCCGAGGCCCGCTCGGGGCGGCGGCCGGGACAGGAGGCGAGAGCCCGGGGGGCCCGGGGTCCACGCGGAAGGGGCGTTGAGCGGTCCAGACGAACGAGATTCGGTCCGTGAGCGCATCTCGCCTTCTTCTCTGTGCACGGGCCCAACGTCGCATTGTTGTTAACATTGATTTGTACTCATGTCAGTAAAGCACGAATGTACTTTCCCTGCACGGCCCCCAGCCCGGTTCCTCCCGCAGAGGTGTCCCCACTGAGCGGCTGGGCGTGACTCCTCGGGCCCCTTTTCCTGTGTTCAGGCACGTGTTTAATGCCTTCCCCGCGAAGTTTTTCTGGGGCCCCTTGAACCTCTGCCGCGAGATGTCCTAGGGGCGTGGATGAAGCAGTGGGCTACCTGAAATCTGTGTTTAACTTTGTTTCTGCAAGTAAAGGAACAGAAGATTCGAGTTGGTAAAAAACATTCGTTTTATCGCATAATGACTGAAGCCCAAGTTCGGGCTGTAATATTCCTAATTTAGTGCAGGTTTTCTCAACCTCAACTGCAGTGCACTTCCACCCCACCTGCTTCCCCAATCGTGACAGCTCAGAATGTCTGCAGACATTGTCAAAATCGCCCTTAGTTAAGAAAAGAACTGCTGCTTTAAAGCTAGCCTGCCTAGAATGAACCGTTCTTTAAGCTCCAAACACACAGATAGTCTCTCTGCTCCAGCCCTTTCCAGCCTCAGTATTTACCTGCGTCCCTCCAGGTGAATCACTAGCCCTCTGTGCCGGCTGTCTTCCTGCTCATCTGTCTTCAACCCTTAGCTCAGTCAACTACCAGCGTCTCCCAAGAGCCTTTCCCTCTGCCCTGTGCTAATGGCACTCCACCCAAACACCCCTTCCCCCAGATACAGCTATGGAACTTACCGTAGTCTGGATATTTATTTATTTATTTATTTATTTACTAGCCTGTTTTTCCTCTCTCCACCTCCTAGAATGTAAGTAAATTTCATTAGAGGAGCCCTGGCTGGTGTAGCTCAGTGGATTGAGCGCGGGCTGGGAACCAAACGATCCCAGTTCGATTCCCAGTCAGGGCACATGCCTGGGTTGCAGGCCAGGTCCCCAGTGAGGGCCATGTGGGAGGCAACCATACATTGCTGTTTCTCTTCCTCTCTTTCACCCTTCCTTCCCCTCTCTCTAAAAAATAAATAAATAAAATCTTTAAAATAAAAAAAAAAAGAAAAGGAGGCAAAAATTAAAAAAAAAAAAAAAATTTCATTAGAGGCCTGGTCTATCAGAGTTACCCCAGGATCCCCAGTGCCCAGCACAGTGCCAGGTACACAGTGAACATTCAATAAATATTGCTGGACTGAAACAATAAATGAACCTCTTTTCCTCCTAGGAGCTATGGAGTTTCTCCTACTCCTTTCTATCCTCATTCCTGTTGGTTTCCTTGTAACCCTGGTTTAGAACTAGAATGGATGAATGATAAAGCCTTCACTTTTCACACTGACTTAACTCCTTAACTGTCCTTTATTATGTTCATTGAAGGTATTCAAATAGATAGGTAAGAGAACCAATCCATAACTTAAGGTATAATATTAGACAATAAAAAATTGATAATGCTATATAGGAGGCTCTAGAAATCATCAGAGTCTAGTCTCTTACTTACAGTTCAGAGTTTAAGTAATTTGTTCAAGGTCCTTAAGCTTAAAAGACCAAGTCACAAGTACAACCTATGGCCTCACACCTCTTATTTCAAGGCTCTCTCATATCTCTAGCCAGTCTAGTTTCTGATTACTTTTCTGCAAACCTGGTTTATAACTAAAACACAAAAATCCCAAAACAAAGTCTTGCTTCCTGTCACCTAAAAGCTTTGAGCTTGTACTCTTCATCTTTTGATTAAATACAGACCTAGGGATAATGGCCTAATGAACTCAAAAGTGCTGTATGATAGTCAGACAACTTCCTAGCTTCTTTTGTATCTTTCAGTGATAAGAGATTGGAAATTGTCCCTGTCAAAGCAAAGTATCTTGTTTGTTTTGGAAAGAAAAAATGTACACTGTGGTAGAAATTGATCACTGCTTAGACATTTCCAAGTAGCCAGTTGTTAAAGTTTTGCCAAACCCTGTAGAATGTGAAACAGATGAAAGGAGAGGAGAAAGATATCTTATCTGACATGACTTTCATTGCCTAAAGTTGACCATTCTCTCTTTAGACACATTTCATTTTATTCTTTGTGCCTAAAGTAGTTGTCACTTCTCATTAATCAGTCTCTAGTTAGAACTTTGTTTTTTGAGAGCTAAAGACCATTTTTCCTTCTCAGTTAAAAGAAATTCAGGTTTCTTTTTTCTTCTTCTTGATCATTTTATATAGGCAGTACCTAGTTAGTAGAGTCTTGTGGAGTCATGCTGTCAGATTTCAGAATCTTGGAGTTGCTTCTCAGGCATCTGACAGCACACTAAGTCACAGGAAGTAGAGATACCATTTGTTTGACTGATTGAAACTCTCTCCATCAGGTTCAGTTTAACCTTGAAAATCTCCAAAAGATGGTTTACTTGAGAGTTATAAAAATAGACATATTGAATATATAATATATTCCTAGGAGGACATCTCCAGATGTGTCTTCCTCTTCAATGTGTACAATGATACCAGATACAGAGAAAAGACATTGGAGTGGAGGGAGCATCTAAGTAAAAAGTGTGGTTTCTGCCCTACTGGTGTGGCTCAGTTGATTGAGTGCCAGCCTGTGAACCAAAACGTCCCTGGTTCAATTCCTAGTCAGGGTGCATGCCTGGGTTGCAGACCGAGAGGCAACCCATTGATGTTTCTCTCACACATTGATGTTTCTCTGCCTTTCTCCCTTCCTCTCTCTCTAAAAATAAATAAATAAAATATTTTTAAAAATTGTGGTTCCTTTATTCTGTTTGCATTCAACTTCTTTTAAATCCTCATCAGAGGATATGCTTATTGATTTTAATATTATTATTATTTTTTTTGAGACAGGGGAAGGAAGGAAGAGAGAGAGGGAAAAAAACATTGATGTGAGAGAGAAACACTGATCAGTTGTCTCTCATTTGCGCCCCAACCAGGGACCGAACCCTCAACCCAGGCATGTGCCCAGACCTTGAATTGAACCCATGACCCTTTGGTTTACGGGATGACACTCCAACCAAGTGAGACACACCAGCCAGGGCTGCGTTCAACTTCTATTAGAACTCTTCAAATCATCATAACTTCCAGTCATCATAAAGCTGACACCACCATATATATTCATTCATCAAGCATTTATTTTGCACCTACCAATATAAAGCATTCTGCTTGGCATTGTGAGGACCAGAAAGATAATGAGTTGGTCCCCAAGCTGTGGAAGTTTACAGTTTAATAAGAGAGGGAAACATTGTAAACACATTACTCACATAGAAAATAGTTTGCAAATATTAATGGAGGTATAAATTATATAATAGAGTGTAGAGAAGGAAGCTATGCCTTCTGAATAGAGAATCAAGACAGTTTCACAAAGGAGTTGGCATTTTAGGAGAACAGCATGTGCATATAATTTCCTTTGCTCATTCTTTGGCAATGGTTAGACTACTTCAAACCAATAAAAGCAGACATTTACCCACCACTTCAGAACTAAGAAAGAAAAGGAGGTGTAAGACTCTTTCTTTCCACTCCTGGAAGGATCATGCTTCTGAAAGCTAAATGTTGCTTTTGCAATCCCAAGTGCCTCAGTCACAGTTAAAAGAAGAGCTGAAAAAAGAGTCTCCTTTCATCTCTGTCTTCCTCACTAAGGTTAAGTCAAGTGTGGCTCTCTCGTGCCAGATGTATTATTTCAAACCTCATCTCTATGTTAGAATGTTATTTTATCCTAGTCTCCACTGGGGCATGAAGTAGCCATGTGATTTTGTAGGGGGGTTGGGAGGGTTGTTCCATGGTGTTTATGAATGTGACTCTGGAGTCCTAAAAATTTAAGCATTACTGAGAAGGAAAGAGAGACAAAGTGATTTAGATAACTGAAGTTTTGAATCAAGCCTCTTCGTGTAAAGTGTTATACTGCCTAACTTACTTAGGATATTTATTTTAAGAGAAAGGCAAAGATAAAGGATTGCCGACTTGGCTTTAGTTCCTGAATTTGATCCATTCTCTGGCAGCCACAGAGAAGCCAATCAATATGATATAAGCCCTGACTGTAAGGTATAAATATGAGATCCTACTGCTTTTGCCTACTCACTGTCAGCCTACAAAATATAATTCCATGTGTAGGTGGCAATTTATTAAGGCCCTTGCGCCTACCCAAGAGTTGCATGTCAATTTCTGTGTCCTTCAAATTGATCCTTTCTGACTGGCTAAAGAATCTCCAAGCAGGCTATGTGTTTCTGGGGAAAGTCTAGGGTTTAATGAATTGGAACAGGAAATGACAGGGGATGTAAGTGACAGGCTGCTGCCTGCGTAAGTGCACCAACTAAGAAATGATGTCAAGGATGTTATTGAAGTCTCAAACATGATAGCAATGTTCTACTTGTCTGCTTGGTTCTGTTTTTTTTTGCTGACTATAAAGTTTTGGTGACATGTAAAGTGATGTTATTTCTCTTAATGTTTATCATTTAATAGAAAAGGTATGAAATGAAATGGGTTTTAAACTGACTTTTGACAATTGCTACTTGGTATATCTGCACATAAATCTGAGATGAGGTGATGTTCAAAATTTACCACACTACTGACAGCCCATATTTTGAGGCCCTTCACTTTATACACATCCCGATGGTTAAAAAATGACAGTTACCAAAAAATGGTTTAGAATTCCTATAGTTCAGCCTCAGCCACGAGAGGAGCTTTTTTCTTCCTTTGTTTATACCAACCTTATGATAAATTACATGTGTAAGTACTAATGACCTCTGATAACAAGGTTTCTAATTTAAGATTCAGAGTACTTGTGATCTTCACATGATGTGAATACAATAATATGAAACATCTAAGACAGGCTTGTCTAACATTTCTTTTCATTAAACAAACAAACAAACAAACAAAAATAAAAATCTTCCTACCCAGAGAAAGGTTAAAAAAAACTAGAAAGTGAATATGGTATCACAGGAAAATTACATATATAACTTTAAGAATGGAAGGGAGAAAGAATTGCAAGAAGGCATCATTAGAGGTTTACTATAACTTACGCCTAAGAAAGCTATCCCAGAAAGCCAGATTTATGTGAAAGCCATATTCCCAAATTTGCCAGGGGCTATCTTAACCTCAGTCACAGCGCACAGGACAGAAAGATGTATTATAGCAAGATGCATTGTGAGAATTCAAAGTATGCCTTTATCAAGAACCGGTGGACATTCCCATCCCCTTTATTGGTTGAAAAGTGCCTAGACATAGGACATGTTTAATAAACACATATTGAGTGAATGCACATATGTTGTTGGAAGAATCCAAATATTATCCAAGCAATTAACTGGGATGTATTCACATTATTCATAATGGTGTTGATCTTTCAAAAGATACATTCCAATTTCCTATTTCTGTTGATTGTATTACTTTTCCATTTATCCTAATTTGAAACCATTATTTTTTTGTGTGTGAATCTTTTTATTGAAGGATAGTGTACACACAGAAAACCATACTCTTTTTAAAATGTACTTTTTAATTGACATACATAAAAGTCACCACTTTAATACGTACAAATCAGTGATTTGGTGAGAAACATTCTCACATTTCCTTTCATTCTTTAGTCCAAAGTTTACTTTACTTATTTGAACATTTTTTTGAACTTACTTAAAGTTTTTGTCCAGTAAGTTCAATGTCTGCGCTTCTTCAGGGATAATTTCTTGATGGTGTGTGTGTATGTATGACACTTCCTTGTTTCTTTGCATGTCTTATAATTCTTAATGAAAACTGGACATTTAAAATAATATAGTGTAGCAACTCTGGAAATCAGATCCCCTGCCTTTCCAGAGCATGTTGTTGTAATTTGCTTTTTAGTGACTTTCCTGAACAAATTCTGCAAAATCTGTATTTTTTGTTATGTGTGGCTATAGAAGTCTCTGCTTGAAAACCATTCTCTCTTATTCTTCTTTTTCCCTCTATCCCACCTGCAATTATTTGCTGACATTTATTACTTTTCTTGCATTATTTCCTCCTTTCTTTCTCATGTTGTCACTCTATCTCAGGTCCCAGTTACTTCTTACCTTGATTACTGTAGAAACATCCAAATTGAGCCACTCATTCCCAGCTCTCCCCTTTCTGATTTAAACTATACTGGTTTTCTCTCTAAATATGATCGAACCCTTGTCTTCTCCCTAACCAGGAAAAACTTTTCCAAAAATAAAAATAAAAAATCAAGGCTGATTATATTGGAGGGGAGACACCCATATTGGTAAACTGTGAAGAATCTTGTGGCAAATGAGTGACTGCAGATAATAGTGTAGGAAGTGACTGATGTCATGAAGTTCTAGAGGAAGAAGGAGGGAAATGGACCAGGAATACCTATCTTGTAAACAAGGAGGGAGGCTTTATCCTCTCAGATAAGACTGAAGGTGCTAAGAATATATCAATATCATCTAGACATTAGAGTTCAGGTGAGAGAGAGCATTAGGGTTTTCTCTCCCTTTTTTCGGATTCATCTGTTCAGAATAAAATGGTTAAGTATGATACAGGAGTCTTAGAGAAAGTAAGGTTTAGAACAGGTTTAGAAAGGTGAGAAATGAGAAAGATTTCTAATTTGGGTAATGTAAAAGGATTGTAGACCCTATCAGGTTAGCCAAAAAGTTTGTTTAGTTTTTTCTGTACCATGGCTCTAGTAGTGCTTAGTTGTCTATAACTTCATTTGAAACTTTTGTTAGATGCCATTGTGACAGCTGTTATATCAGCGTGCGTTTAATAAACTTATCAAAATTGGTGGATTTTTGTGCACCTTTTTTGATATTAAAGATGGAATAAAATATGCAAGATTTTCAGCGTATTATGCTTTATTATTTCAAGAAAGGTAAAAACGCAACTGAAATGCAAAAAAAAAAAAGATTTGTGCAGTGTATGGAAAAGGTGTTGTGACTAATCGAATGTGTCAAAAGTGGTTTGCAAAGTTTCTTGGTACTATTGACATTTTGGCCAAATAATTCATTGCTGTGAGGCTGTCTTATGCATTGGAAGATGTTTTAGCAGCACCCCTGGCCTCTACCCACTAGAAGCCAATAGCAGGAGATAGCTGACGTACTCAAAATAAAGTTATTGATGCAAATGAAAAATGTGTCTTTTATTTTATAGAAAAAACTACACAGGCTTTTGGCCAACCCAATATTTTAGCTAACATTCTGGGTAATACTGTCACTGTCCTTGGAGTTCTTGGTGACTTTGGTCTTTATTAGAGAAACCAACTTGTATTCTATTTGAAGATGCCCACTTAATGTTAATCCTCGTTGATTAAGATAGTAAAGGACAAACCTTTATTTTGCTATCATGTGCCAGACAGATGGGCTAATAATAATCATCATCTTTTGAGCATGCCGTACCATATATGTTCTCAGGTGATCAATACAACCACCCTCAAAGACAGGCAATGCACAAATTGCCTCCCCAATTCTTAAATGACAATTTTGCAAGTGAGGAAGGATCTAAAATGTTATGGAACTGCCCAGACTACATACCTAGAGTTTGGTAAAATCAGGAGTTAATTAAGTTTTACAATCTAGGTTTAACACTCTCAATTCTGTACTTTATAACATGAACATTAACAACTATATTAAGAAAATAGGCTTTGTGGGTCAGAAATGCTGTTTCAGACTGCAACACATGACACATAGCACCTTAGTAGTAGCCACAACTAGTGTACGAGTGAGTGCTGTTAATGGCAGCAAAGACAGCAAAGAATAATGACATTTCTAGCCTTCCCATTTATAAGGCCTCATATAATATATTATTTATTTTCTCCTATGACAGTCTTATGAGAAAGTTATGATTATCCTCATTTTAAACAATTTAGGAAATGGAATTGTTGAAAGCTAAAAATAATCTATGGTCACACAGCTGGTAAGTGGTAAAGTTGTAGATTTAAAATTAGGTCAACTTATTACAAATTGTATATATATTCTTTTCTTTTTTTTTTTTTAAGATTTATTTATTTATTTTCAGAGAGAGGAGAAGGGAGGGAGAAAGAGCAATGTATGGTTGCCTCTCACATGGCCCTCATGGGGACCTGGCCCGCAACCCAGGCATGTGCCCCGACTGGGAATCGAACCGGGACCCTCTGGTTCCCAGCCCGTGCTCAATCCACTGAGCTACACCAGCCGGGCAAATTGTATATATATTCTTTTCACTAAATGTCATCCTTGGAATCATTTGCCAGATTCTTAGTCTTTCCTGTTTTTATTTGTGTCATGATATTTCCTAATTTCCCTTGGGATTTCTTCTTTTACGCATTGGTTGTTCAAATGTGTTGTTTAATTTCCACATATTTGTGAATGTTCTAGTTTTCATTTTGCTGTTGATTTCTAGTTTCATCCATGTGGTCAGAAAAGATACTTGGTATGATTTCAACTTCTTAAATTTTTATTTTTTTCAGCTTCTTAAATTTCTTAAGGCTTTTTTTGTAACCTATTCTGAAGAATGTTCCATATGTTTTTGAGAAGATGTATTTTGCTATTGTTCAGTGGAGTATTCTGTATGTTTATTAGGTCCAATTGGTTTATAGTGTTGTTCAAGTCCTCTGTTTCCTTCTTCATCTTCTATCTGGTCATTTCATTCATTATTCAAAGTTGGGTATTGAAATCTCCTGCTATTACTTTGTTACGATCTATTTCTTCCACTAATTCTATCAATGTTTGCTTCATATATTTAGGTGCTTTGATGTTATGTATATGTATATTTATAATTGTTTTATCCTCCTGGTGATTTGCCCTTTTTTTCAGCAGATACCATATGGGCCAGGAGAGAGTGGGATGGTATAGTCAAAGTGCTGAAAGAAAAAACCACCAACCAAGAATACTTTACCCAGAAGAGTTGTCCTCCAAAAATGAAGGAGAGTTGGAGATTTACCAAACAAACAAAAGCTGAGGGAATATATCACCACAAAATCCACCTTACAGGAAATGCAGGAGGGAGTTCTTCAAGCTTAAATGAGAAGATGCTAATTGTTAATGTGAAAACATATCCAAATATACAACACACTAATAAAGGTAAGTATATAGTCAAATTCAGAATACTCTAATTCTGTAATATGGTGATGTGTTAACCATTTAATTCTAGTGTAGAAGTTAAAGGTCAAAAGTATTAGCTACAATAATTTGTTAATGAATATACAATATAAAAGGAAATAAATTGTTACATCAAAAACATAAAAGGGAAGGGTGAGTAAAAGGATAGAGTTTTGTCTGAGATTGAAGTTATTAGTGTAAAATAGGCTGTTATATCTGTAAAGTGTTATGTAAGCCTCATGATAACCACAAAACGGAAACCTACAGTAGATTCACAAAAGATAAAGAGAAGGGAATCAAGGCACACCATTACAGAAAATCATCAATTCACAAAGAAAGGCAGCAAGAGAGGAAGAAAAGAACAAGAGAACTACAAAACAGGCAGAAAACAATAAAAAGGTATTAAGAAGTCTTTACCTATCAATAATTACTCTAAATGGGTTAAATTCTCCAATCAAAAGCATAAAGTAGCTGGATGGAATTTTTAAAAAGATCCAACTATATGCTTTCTATAGGAGACTCATGTCTTCTTTAAGGATGCACATAGGCTCAGGGTGAAGGGATGGGGATAAAACATTTCATGAAAGTAGAAATTAAAAGAGAGCAGGGGTAGCTATACCTATATTACACAAAACAGATTTTAAAACAAAAACAGTAACAAGAGACAATGAAGATTATTATCTAATGATAAAGGGGTCAATTGATCAAGAAGATATAATAATAAATAGATATGCATCCAACTTTGGAACACCTAAATATGTTAAGCAAATACTAACAGATCTGAAGGGAGAAATAGTCAACAATATAATAGTAGGGGACTTCAATACCCCACTTTCAACCATGAATCCAGACAGAAAAACAACAAGGAAACATTGGACTTGAACTTTAAATCAAATGGACCTAACAGACATATACAGAACATTCCATCCAACAGCAACAGAATACACATGGAACATTCCCCAGGACAGATCATATGAGAAGTCACAAAACAAGTCTTAGCAAATTTAAGAAGATTGAAATCATACCAACTACTGTTTTGAATCCATAATGGTATGAAATTAGAAATCAGTAACAGAAGAATAGCTAGAAAATTCACAAATATGTAGAAATTAAACAAAGTACCACTGAGCAACCAATAAATCAAAGGAAAAATCAAAGGGAAAATTGAAAATCTCTTTAAATAAATGAAAATGGAAACACAACATACCAAACCTATGGAATGCAGTAAAACAGTGTAGGAGGGGCATTTGTAGTAATAAACACCTACATTAAGGAAAAAGAAAGAATTCAAATAAATAATCTAACTTTGTATCTCAAGAAACTAGAAAAAGAATCAGTTAAGTCCAAACTTAGCAGAAGGAAGAAAGTAATGATCAGGAAAGAAATAAAATATAGACCAGAAAAACAATAGAAAAGATCAATGAAACTAAGAGCTGGTTTTTGAAAACCTAAATGAAATTGACAAACCTTTAGTTAGGCTAACTAAGAAAGGACATAAAGAAGACTCATATAAATAAAATTAGAAATGAAAAAGGAGACATTATGACTGATACCACAGAAATCCAAAGGATCATAAGAGACTACTATGAACAGTTATACATTAAAAATTGGATAACCTATAAGAAATGGATAAATTCCTAGAAACATACAACCTACCAAGACTTAATTATGAATAAAAAAGCTGAGTAGACCAATAATGAGTAAGGAGATTGAATCAGCAGTCAAAAACCTCCTAACAAAGAAAAGCCCAGGACCTGGTGGTTTCACTGGTGAATCCTACCAAATATTTGAAGAATTAACACTAATCCTTCTTATCTCTTCCAAAAAATTGAAGAGGAGGGTAGACTTCCAAACTCATTTTATAAAGTTAGCAATACCCAGATAGCAAAGCCAGATAGAACATTACAAGAAAAGAAAACTACAGGTCAAAATTCCCGCTGAATATAGATGCAAAAAATTTTCAACAAAATACTAACAAACCAAATTCAACAGCATGGTAAAAGGATTATATGCCATGATCAAATGTGATTCATCCATGGAGTGCAAAGGTATTTCAACATACATAAATCAATAAATGTGATACACTACGTTAATAGAATGAAAGATTTTTAAAAATCTTATGACCACCTCAATAGATATAGGAAAAAAATTTGACAAATTACATTTTAATGATAAAATTTCTTAACAAATTGGTATAGGAGGAACATAACATAATAAAAGCAATGTATGACAAACCCACAGCTAATATATTTATTGGTGAAAAACTGAAAGTTTTTCCTCTAAGATCAGAAACAAGACAAGGGTGCCCACAATCACCACTGCTATTCAACATAGTACTGGAAATCCCAGCCACAGCGATCAGGTAAGAAAAAGAAATAGAGTCCCCGCTGGCCGCAGGCTGACCCGCTGTGCGGTCCCCCATTTTCCTGCGGCCGCCTCCCCCAGGCATGGCCCAGGGCCTCGCCTCACTATGGCAGCAGCACGGCACAGCACGCTCAACTTCATGCTCGGCGCCAAAGCCATCGGCAAGACCATTCTTAAAGGCCTCCTGTCCATTTTCCAGGAGCAGGGAATGACCGAGTCGGTGCATACCTGGCAGGACCATGGCTATTTAGAGACCTACATAAACAAAAATGGCAGTTTTGCCAATTTAAGAATTTACCCACATGGATTAATGTTGCTGGACCTTCAGAGTTACAACAGTGATGCAGAAGGCAAAGAAGTTGAAAGTCTTTTGAACAAAGTAGAAGAAAGAATGAAAGAATTGAGTCAGGACAGTACTGGGCGGGTGAAGCGGTTACCGCCCATAGTTCGAGGAGGGGCCATTGATAGGTACTGGCCCACTGCTGATGGCCGCCTGGTTGAATACAACATAGATGAAGTGGTGTATGATGAAGATTCACCTTACCAGAACATTAAAATTCTGCACTCGAAGCAGTTTGGAAATATTCTCATCCTTAGTGGGAATGTCAATCTGGCGGAGAGTGATTTGGCATATACCCGGGCCATCATGGGCAGTGGCAAAGAAGACTACACTGGCAAAGACGTGCTGATTCTGGGAGGTGGAGATGGGGGCATTTTATGTGAAATAGTCAAACTGAAACCAAAGATGGTCACTATGGTAGAGATTGACCAAATGGTGATTGATGGATGTAAGAAATACATGCGGAAAATGTGTGGTGATGTCTTAGACAATCTTAAAGGAGACTGCTATCAGGTTCTAGTAGAGGTCTGTATTCCAGTACTGAAGAGGTACGCCAAAGAAGGGAGAGAGTTTGATTATGTGATTAATGATTTGACAGCTGTTCCAATCTCCACATCTCTGGAAGAAGATTCCACATGGGAGTTCCTCAGACTGATTCTTGACCTCTCCATGAAAGTACTGAAACAGGATGGGAAATATTTTACACAGGGGAACTGTGTCAATTTGACCGAAACCCTGTCACTCTATGAAGAACAGCTCAGGCACCTGTATTGTCCTGTGGAATTCTCAAAGGAGATCGTCTGTGTCCCTTCATACTTGGAATTGTGAGTGTTTTACACCGTGTGGAAGAAAGCTACACCTTAAGGATCGGCATCCCCTAATCATGTCCTAAGCCTTCCTGACCATCATGTGCTGTACACGACATCCAAACAGGGCAGGCAATTGATTGTGAATCCCTCCCAAGTTTTCTCGGTTAATTATTATTTTTAATTTAAAAAGGCAAATGGAAAATGTATATTTTGATGAACTAGGGTGTTACTTTTTGAAAGTCAACTGAAGGATGATTAGACAGCATAGCAAAAGGCTGATAAATGCACTGAACCCCTAGAATGTGATTTTCATTACTTGTTTCCCCCCATCACCCCCCCACCACCGTGTAGGCCATTTTTGTTTTTATTTTCGTAGACTTTGAATTTGGTTGTTTGGAAGAACAAACATCATTGTTTTGTTCTGGAGGGGAGTTCTTGATGGTGTTTCTTTCCCCCAAAGTTGACTTAGATGATTAAAATTTGGTGCTTATATGGAAGTTAAAAAATATTAGAAATGCTTTGATTAAAATTACAAATGAGAAAAAAAAGAAAGAAAAAGAAATAAAGGGCATCCAAATAAGAAAAGTAAAAATGTTTTTGCAGATGATATGATTTCATATACAGAAAATCCGAAAGACTCAACCTAAGAACTATTAGAACTAATTCATGAATTCAGGAAGTCACAGGATACAAAACAAATTACAGAAATAGGTTGCATTTCTATACACTAACAATGAAATATCTGAAAAAGAAATAATGAAAACAATTCCATTCACACAGAATCAAAAACAATAAAATACTTAGGAATAAATTTAACCAAGGAGGTGAAAGATCTGTACACTGGAAACTGTAAGACTTGATAAAAGAAACTGAAGAAGACACGATAAATGTAAAAGCTATCCCATGTTATGAATTGGAAGAATGATATTGTTAAAATGTCCATACTACCCCCAAAGCCATCTATAGATTCAATGCAATTTTTTTTGGTTTCAACATTTTATTGAAATGTGTATACATTGAAAATTAAGAAACAAGTTGTTACCATTTAATTAGTAATTAGTAGTAAAAGAACAAAGGAACAAACAAAAACAACCAAAAAGTGAGATACAGGTTACTAAAAAACTGAGCAATTAGGCCAAAAGACTGCTGATTTTTTTCTATGTAATAATGTAGACTCAACATAATTTCTATCAAAATTCCAATGATATTTTTCACAGAAATAAAAGAAACAATCCTAAAGTTTATACAGAACCACAAAAGACCCTGAATAACTAAACCAGTCTCGAGAACAAACCTAAGAAGCACAGTTCCTGGTTTCAAACTATACTACAAAGCTATAGTGATCAAAACTTATGATACTTTTTATGCCAATACCATAAAAAATAGACACACAGAGCAATGGAAGGGAATCAGTAGCCCAGAAATGAACCCTCATTTATATGGTCAACTAATATTTAACAAAGGAGGCAAGATTATTCAATGGAAAAAGGATAGTCTCTAATAAATGGTGTTGGGAAAACTAGATAACCACATGCAGAAGAATGAAATTGGATCCCTATTTTACACCACTCAAAACAATCAATTTGAAATGGATTAAAGACTTAAATATAAGATCTGAAAAAATAAAAGTCCTAGAAGAAAAAACAGTGGGAAATGTCCTTGACATTGGTCTTGACATTCATTTTCAAAGGGTATAAACTTTCAGATATGGGGATCTAATGTACAGTGTTGTGACTATAGTTTATAACACTGTATTATAAACTTAAATGTTGCTACAAAAATAAATGTTCTCACCAAAAAAAAAAAAAGAAAGAAAGAAATGGTAACTATGTAACATGATGGAAATGTTAGCTACCTCTATGGTGGTAATCATTTCACAATATAGTAAGTGTATCAAATCAACAGGTACACATTAAGCTTATACAATGTTATATTTTAATTATATCTCAATAAATCTGGGAAATAAATTCTTAAGAAGAAGTTTTAATATTGGTGGCCTAAAAACCAAGAAAAACAGAAAGAAGATAAAAGAACAGAAATTAATATATAGAAAACAAACAAACCAGAGAGAAAATTACCAAAGCCAAAAGTTGGTTCATTGTAAAAAGAGCAACAGATTTGTTAAGCCCTAGCTTGATGGACCAAGGAAGGAAAAAAGGAAGCACAAATATCAGAGACAGCCCTGGCTGGTGTGGCTCAGTAGATTGAACACTGACCTGTGAACTTAAAGGTCACTGGTTTGATTCCCAGACAGGGCACATGCCTGGATTGCAGACCAAGTACCCTGGTTGGGGACATGTGGGTGGCAGCCAGTTGATGTTATCTCTCACTCATTGCTGTTTCTCTCCTTCTCTTTCTCCCTCCTTTTCCCTCTCTCTAAAAGTAAATAAATGAAATCTTTGAAAAATAAAAATAAAAAGGAGTTTATTCCAAACTCCTTACAGAGGTCCCTCTTGATTCAGCTCCACTGACCTCAAGGCCTATTCTTCTACCTCTCCCCTAGCCACTTTCCAGCTCTACCTGCATACACAGCAGCTCCCGGAACTCACTGCGCTCTGCCTTTTGGAGTTTGAACTTCCTTTTCTCTCTTTCTGCCATTCTTTTCCCCTTCTCCTCGTGGGGCTTGTTTCTATTTGTTTTTTGGTGTTGGTGCTTCCTGAAATACTCTTCCCTGATCTTTTGGCACCATACTTCTCATTGTTTTCCTTTTCCTTCCTGGCCCTCTTTGCCAGCTCCATTTCTTCTTGGCCTCTTTAGCTTGGCCTTTGGTCTCCTATTCTCTCTTGTGGGGCAAGCTCCTTCCCATCCACTGCTTCAGTTCCAACCCTCTGCCTTGACTCACACGTCGACCTCTAGCCCAGACTTCTCCCTGATCACAACATTCACAGAGCCTTCTTCAAAACAAAACCCCAATCTTCTCCAGGACATACAAACCCTCAACAGATGACAACTTTGTCCTTCCCACTGGGGAGAACAGATCTGGCTTCTCTCTCTGCAACCCAGATACTCTGTATTGTACCACTCTTCCCTTCTGACCATGAGCACAATGACCTTGTACCTGATCTCCCTACAAAGTGCCCTGTACCTCTTTCAGAATTCCCTTCTCAAAGACAACTCTGATGTTACTCCTTACTGAAAATCCTTCAAAGGCTTCCCATTGCTCGAGGGATGAGGACCACACTCTTTAAGCTTATCTGACTGGGACTTACATCCATCCTTGCCCTCTGTGCTCCAGCCTCCCTGGCCTGTCAGTGCCTCCCTCCAGGGTCCCTCCCCTTGCTTGCCTCACCAGGAGTGAGCCCTCCTCACAATCCTGTAGTTGGTGCCTAGTTACCACATCTATTTCTCTCCACAAAAATCTCACTCATCGGCCCGGCTGGTGTAGCTCAGTGGATTGAGCGCGGGCTGGGAACCAGAGGGTCCTGGTTCGATTCCCAGTCAGGGCACATGCCTGGGTTGCGGGCCAGGTCCCCAGTGGGGGCCATGTGAGAGGCAACCATACATTGCTCTTTCTTCCTCCCTTCTCATCTCTCTGAAAATAAATAAATAAAATTAAAAAAAAAAAATCTCACTCATCAAGGAAAGCTTTCCTAACGTCCAAACTATGTGAGCACTTGGTGCCCTGTTTCTTTCCTTCACAGCCCCTTATTACAGTTTGCCATGAAGGTCTGAATAATCCATTGATTCACTAGACTGAAAGCCCCCAAGGCTAGGGACTGGGCCTGTTTCCGTTTGTATCCTACAGGCCCAATAAGGATAGGCATTCCATAAATAGAAATGTGAAATTTGAGGTGGAGGAAACAGACTAGAAGAGTAGAGCAGAAGTACTTGGGATAAAGAAGAACCTTAGCATGGCTGGGATGCAGGCTCTAGGAACATATCGCTGGAAAGGCCAATTGATGTCAGACTGGGAAGGCTGTAGGTGCCAGACTAAGGAATTCAGGTTTGATTTTGTGAATTGAGGGAAGTCAGCCAAGCTTTCAAGGCAGGACAGCATCGAGATGATCAGCTCATTGGAGAATAAATGGGATGATGCAGTACATTGAAAAAAGCTTTCAACAATTGATTTGGGTTAATACTGACTATATCTCTGAGAACAAGGAAATTTGGGGTGGATTATAATTTCTGGGTACTATACTTATTGAGTCTTTGATATTACTACTGTAAGTGAATAACACTGGAAAACTTTCCACTTAGCAATCGTAGTGTTTCAGCCATTGCTTATTAGAATGCAAAGGGCTATGATTATAGGCAGTGGAGCATTTCTGCTTTTTTTTTTAGCACGGAATCCAAACATTTTGGGGGGGTTCATTTTTTTAACAGGTGTTACTGAAGCGAGCAAGGATTTGGAGCTGTTTGGAGCCTCAGTGGCAGGTGAGACCAACTTGGGATACAAGTGCGAGTTACACCCTGAAGGCTGCTGCAGCAGGATGCCTGTGCAGCACCCAGACGACCTTCACACCTGCAGAGCTGAGGGGATCTCGGGTAAGAGGTCCCTAACTGTGTAGTGATTAGACTTGTGAGATAACATACTCTAACTGGAAGTGAGGCCTTGGTGGCAGTTTCAGCTTCAGAAACCCAGGCTAAGTTTACTCAGTTGCTTTCCCTCCACCCCCTGAGGGACCCTAGGCTATTATTTCAGCAGAACAACATCCCAACCTGAGCAACTGAGATGTGCCTCCACTCTAAGCTAGCGATTTTCAACCTTTTCCATCTCATGGCACACATAAACTAATTACTAAAATTCTGCAACATACCAAAAAATATATTTTTTGTTGATCTGAAAACAAAAAATAGGTATAATTTTGCCCTGGCTGGTGTAGCTCAATGGATTGAGCGCGGGCTGGGAACCAAAGGGTCGCCAGTTCGATTCCCAGTCGGGGCATGTGCTTGGGTTGCGGGCCGGGTCCCGAGTGGGGCCACGTGGGAGGCAACCACACATTGATGTTTCTTTCCCTCCCTTCCCTCTCTCTAAAAATAAATAAAATCTTAAAAAAAAACCCCAGCAAATTGTAAAACATTTCTTTAAAAAAAAATAGGTATAATTTTGATTTATTCACACCAGACAGCAATTGTTGTGTTGGCTATTGTCATTTTTAAAATTTTACAATCTATGGGAAAAGAGGTCAGTGCCCCTGACCAAATAGTCAGGTATTGCATGGTTTTTTTTTTTTTTTTTTTTTAATATTTTATTTTTATTTTTACACAGAAGGGAAGGGAGGGAGAAAGAGAGGGCGAGAAACATCAATGTGTGGTTGCTTCTCGTATGCCCCCTAATGGGGACCTGGCTGCAACCCAGGCGTGTGCCCTGACTGGGAATTGAACCAGCAACCCTTTGGTTCAAAGGCGCTCAATCCACTGAGCCACACCAGCCAGGGATGGTATTGCATGTTTTAAAAATTCTTGCAGCACACCGGTTGAAAATTGCTGCTCTAAGCTATAAAGAAACAATTAACCACAGTTAATAGCCCATAATTTGTTATGTCTGTATTCTATTCTCAACGTTCCCTCCTAAGTTTTCACCTAGGAAGAAACATAAAAGTGCACACAAAACTGTGTACTTCGTAGAGACAAATGAAGAGCGCTCTTATTTTGCTTTATCTCCCTCTACTCTCAAGCAGTAGGTCTTCCTAGTTAGAAATCAGATAAATTGCCAGATGGGATAGGCTGCCACTGTCTCTCATCCTTACATTGCAGATGTATGTATGGGATGGGCTACATAATTTGCAAGACCCAGTACAAAATGAAAATATGGGGTTCTTGTAAAACATAGTATGAGTTTCAAGACTGCAACAGAAAAGCATTAAAACCAAGGGCAGGGCCCTTCTGAGCATGGGGCCCTGTGCTCCCCAGGGGGTGCAATGGCACACTGTTCACACACAAAATGATTGAGTACAAGGAGGAGGGGGACTCCATCCCAAGGAGCTCAGGCACATAAGCTATCTCTGCTGGCAGAGCCTCTGCAGAGAAGGGGGGATCAGGAAAGGCCCAGAGAAAGCACAGGGCAGCCAGAGCTCCACTTCTGAGGGAGTGGATGGTGTGGCCAAGTAGAGTGTTCTCTTGGTGGTCCTCTCAGTCCTGATCTGCTTGGGATGGGACTGGGGAGGTGGGAAGAGGGGGAAGTTTCGAGGCATGGAATTGTCCCTGTGTTGTTTTAATTTAATCAACCTTTAAAAAAAAAACAAAAAAACTGGAGTAGAATGTGTCAAAGTAGTTGAATGATTTTTTTCCCTCTAAACCTGCTCCTCCCTTTTCTCCATCTTGGTACATGATCCAGCTGGGGTAGATCAAGGCAGAAAGCAGGGTTCGTCTTTGACTGATTTTTTTTTTTTAAAGATTTTATTTATTTATTTTCAGAGAGAGGAGAAGGGAGGGAGAAAGAGCAATGTATGGTTGCCTCTCACATGGCCCCCACCGGGGACCTGGCCCGCAACCCAGGCATGTGCCCCAACTGGGAATGGAACCGGGACCCTCCAGTTCCCAGCCCATGCTCAATCCACTGAGCTACACCAGCCGGGCCGTCTTTGACTGATTCTTCCTCCACTGCTCACTAACTCAACACCACTCACTAAATCCCATCAACTCTCCTTTCAGTGTCCCTCTTGAGCCTGAACCTCTTTCTAGTGACATTACCACCATCATTTCTGGCCATTATTATGGTAACAGCCTCCTCCCTGACTGGCTTTTAAATCCTGCAGACTCGAGTTTAGGTCCTCATTCTGCTACATGTTAGCTCGGTAACCTTGAGTAGTTCTCTTCACCTTTCTGAGCCTCAGTTTCCTCATCCGTAAAGTAATACTTATGTTAAAGTGTTATTGTCAGGATTAAATTAAATGATGCCTGTGTCTTAGGACACAGTACGCACTCAATGAATTAGCATCTTCCTCTCTTCCTCTCTTCATCCTTCAGACCTTAGTTTACACATTACGTCCTTAGGGATCCCTCTCCTGACTTGCCACAGACTCAATGCTGGTTCCCACAGACCACCAGACTGCTCTGCAACATTCATCTCTCCTAACAGTCTTCTCTAAGAGGACAAGGATCCTGGCTTCCTCTCCCTAATGAGGTTCCTGACATGGAGTAGGAACTCCTATTTTGTTATTTGAATGTTATCCTCATATATAATCAAAGGTTCCCAGGCATGGGGTCCCTATAATGTCCCCCCACCTATAAGCAAGTGGGCAGGCAAATGACCACATTAACATAAACAAACAATGGAGACCAAAAGTATCCCACCAGATGGAAGTTACACCTCGGGCACTGGCAGTTATTCATCACAGCAGATCCCTTCCCAAGAAACAGGCCCAGGTCAGGTAAGCCCACCCAAGGCAAGCTTTGACAGCAGCCAAGATACCAGGCGCCCCATGTCCAGCACAGCCAAACTTCCTTGAGAATGCACTGGGGCTGGGGCAAGGATGTGACTGCACTAAGGGCAGGTGGACATTCCATGAGGAGGAATAAAGGGGACATTCCCTGGCTCATTGACCCAGGGCCACCTGAGCACTTGGGCCAGCTCCTTTCTCCTCAGGCCTCGGCCCATTCCTACCTGATGTTCCTCACTAGGCCAACTGTGTGAGAGATGTGCACGCTGAAGGGCCAGCACCCTGAGATGCCCAAAGAAGGGAGCGGGGAAGGCTGGTTTCTTCCTTAGCTTTGTGAAATAACGTACATTTAGAAAAGTACATAAACCACCTGTATTAGTTGATGAATTATAAGATAAACATCCACGAAACCCGCCAGTCAGACCAAGCCCCGGAACATCAGCGCTCCAAAGCCCATGTGTCCCACCCAACCTGCTTGTTCCATTCCCCTACAGAGGACCAAGGCCCTGGCTTTTACAGTTATGTCTTTGCATCTCAAAATAATAGTTTTGTTTCGTCTACTTTTGAACTTTTAAAGAATGCAATCATATTACACGTAATTTTATTCTTTATTCAGTATTTCATGAGATTTATCCATGTGATTGTATGTGTAACTAGTTTATTCATCTGTTTCTATGTTATACCCTGTGAATGTTTCACAAATTACTTATCCCTTGTCCTGTTGATGGACGTTTTTGCTGTTTCTGGCTTGTGTATTTTCCCTGTGTTAGTGTAAGGCTGTCCTGGATGACTTTCAGAGTCAATGGGAATTTGGGGGGAAGGAAAGGGAGGGGAAGCACAAGCAGCTATGGGCATGGGGGACTGGTAGGTGGGACTCTGGTCAGGCAGGGCTACTAACATGCAGAGCAGGACTAGAGAACCATAGAGCATAGTGCACAGGAGGGCTCCTTTGAAGTTGGCACCTACTCTGAGACTAGAGGGGTACACTTCCCCTCTGAGGGCAAGTGTTCTGCCTACCCAAAGCCATGGTCAGGTTTAGCAGGCCTGCTATCTGACACCTCTTCTCTGCTCCCCATGGGGTGCAGGGCCATCTCTGCATGCACAGAGAGGCGGCTAGGCAAAGCAGCTTATAGTGACAGAGGAACAACCACAAACTGGCCAAGGAGTCACTTCTGGTGTCTCTTCTTTCCCAGGATGCACATAAATCAAAAGATTTGTGTTTAGAAAATATAGGGAGCACCCTAGCTGATGTGGCTCAGTGGACTGATTGATTTGAGTGCCAGCCTGTGAACCAAAAGGTCATTGGTTTGATTCCCAGTCAGGGCACATGCCTGGGTTGTGGGCCAGGTCCCCAGTAGGGGGCAAGAGGCAACTGATGAATATCTCTCTCGCACATTGCTGGTTCTCTCCCTCTTTCTCCCTCCCTTCCCCTCTCTAAAAGTAAATTAATAAAATCTTAAAAAAAAAAAAAAAGAACAGAACATTCAGGGATCTCCCACTGCACATGCACACTAGCCAGAATGGAGGTAAGGTGGTCAAAGCCCTACTACTTGCCCAGTCCTCACCTGCGCTGGAAGGGAGGCTGTCCCCTGGAGCCCTTCTCTTGGAGATTCCCAGCAGCCCAGAGCAGAGCTCCCCGCCTAGCCAGAAACTTGTCCCTTCCAACACTCCAGCCATAATGACTGCATTTGCCACATTGGGGACCATCCTGGCTGGAGATGGCTGGGAGTCTCTACTGCCCTCTGAAAGACCTGACATAATTCCCTCCTCTCTGGTTTGGCAGCTACAGGTAAGAGGAAGGGCGCCGCTGCCTTGGAGAAGGGCAGGCTACATGGAAAACAAGCAGGATTTCTGCCCCCTTCAACTTGGGACTGCACTGGAAATCAGGTAAGTTGTGGAGTGTCAGGGTAGACAGGCAAGCATGAGCTTTGGCAGGATGCTACCCCTCACACTGCAGAGCAACTAGACTTAGTAAAACATGATTTCCTCATTGGAACCTCCATGGGTTGATTGGACAAACATCCCCACAGATGAGAAAATAAAGCAGAGTAGAGTGGTCAAGGCCATACCCTAAGTAAGTGATCAAGGTGTTAGACCTAAGTAACCATAGTCCCTGGGTCAGGGCAGCACGGAGCTGTGCACACATAGGCACCCGCCAAGGCAGACACCAGTCTCTAGCTTCTTCAGGCTGAGAGTTGCCTTGACCCGATATATTCAGTGACTGCTGCCAATTGATATGAAATGCAGATCTGTCCCTGTGCTAGATGTGGAAGCCTTATAGCTGAGTGAGGGAACCTCTCCTAAGAAACTTGGTAGATTTTAGTGGGTAGCTAATTCTTACTTACAATGTGGACTGCTTCATGCATAATTTAATACAGTTCTGGATGTGGGAAATAAATAGTCCTATGTAAATCCAATGTAATAGCACTAGTACTTTAAGATGAAGAGCTCCTTTGGAATTGCTCCAGAACCCTTCTCTACCCTGATTTAGGCCTTTTATCCTACACTGGCCTCTTAGTGCTATTCCCGCTCTGTCTTCCCCTGCCTCCCAGCACCCACTCCCACCTGGCTCTGACTCAGGAGACTGAGTAGTAGAGCAGTTGGGCGCGTGGCCACTGGAGGCCGATGGCCCAGACCCAAACAACATGGCTCTGCTTATTTGCTGCATGACCTCAGGCAAGGGGCATTAACAGCAATGCTGGCTCAGTCGCCTTATTTTCAAATGATATAATATTGACCTCACCAGATTAATAAGAAAATTAAATGTGTTAATTCATGGGAAGTACTTAAATAGTATCTGGCCCCTAATACATCTTAATTACTATCTTGTTTAGTTCTCTGTTCTAAAACCTCAAATAGCTACAGAGTTGAGACCAGTGTTTGGCCTGCTACAGACTTTTTTGGTTTGATTTTAACAAACATTTCCTGCCTTCCCTCATTCACTACCCATGCCAGCTCAGTTCCCCAAACCTGCCCCCCAGCTTTGTCTCATGCTGCCCAGTGTCACCAGTGGAAGTCACATCTCTCCCTCAAGGGTAGGCTCTCTGCTAAGTCACGTCGGTGGGCATTCTTTCTCCTCTGAGCTGTAGCTAACGAGTCAGTATCCAAGCTGCTGCAGCCACTCAGTTGTGGATGAAAGCTAAAGTCGTCAAAAATGAAAAGTATTCTCCACACAACTGTTCACTATAAAATTACCTTCCACTTAGACATATTCTTCCAGTGCACCACAAACCTCCATCCATCATAGCCCTTCTCTCCCCTTACTGATTGTATTATGTTATACACTTGACATTGAAAAAACAAAATAGGTGCCGAAGTACAATTTAAGTTTTGCAAAACGTGGAAAATTTCAGTCGTGAAAGAATTGTTGGAAAAACTGATGCTCAAATGAGTAGTCATTGGCAAATAGGATCTGAGTGAGAGATCCATTAACAAATGAAGAGCAGAGCTGCATATAATCTAGTTAAGTGCCTCATAGGAGATGATTTGAATATCAAAGGGCTAAAGGATTGAGAGAGGCCCACAGGAAAGGTGAGGAAGCCTTTGACTAGCTTTTGCAGAAATGACCCTGATTGCACTGTGGAAATCAAACATGAAATGATGTCCTACTGTGCAATTATGTAATTGTGGGAAGGAAACATGTAAATATTTTGTTCTAAAATAGCCTATAGTTGCTGTTAACAGATACTTGTTTTAGTAATAGTTTTATTTTGCAAGATAAAGTTCCAAGCAAACCTTTTTCACCATCTACCATATGAAACTAAGTTCTCCATTTTAAGTAGGTTGACTCTAAGGATTTTTCAAATCCCAGTTCTTTTTGGATGAGTCTGTGGTTTTTTTTTAATCTGTCCAATCTTTCCTAACAGTTGGCACACTCTTGATTGAGGTCAAACAGTGCCAGAGACAGATAAATGCTATGGCCCTCAGTTCATTGTTACGTGAATTGAGTCACCCAGTGTATCCAGAGCTGTTAGAAGCAAAGACCCCATGATGGAGGCCTCAGTTAGGGTCCCCAGCAATGAGGAGTGACTGGGTGACCTCAGATACTTATCCTCAGTCCACAACTGGGGTTTCAGGCAATGACAGTGATCTCCAAAAGTCTGGAGTACTTTGGAGGGCAGGCTACATGGAGCACATGATAGTGGCAAGGGTGACCCAGGGTGGATGGTCAGGAGAGGCAGAAGCCTGTGTTACCACCCTTCTGCCCTCCCCAGGGCCAGCACATGGAAGCAGTCTGCAGTGGCTCGAGGTGGTCTGGTTCATTCCTGCGTGGTATGGTTCAGAACCTCCTATGACTGAGCTTCATAAACAGACTGAACGATGGAGATTTTCTTAGTTCTAGGGAGTGTAGATGCAGGGTTGGGGAGGAACTCAACGGCAATCTGGAAAAAGGAGGCTGACTTCCTACTTGGGCATGGGTAAGAACAGGGCAAACTGGCACCAATGTTCACCCCCACTCCGAGGACTATTTGGGGAAAAGCCATGACACCCTAGTGCTTTATATTCTGGATGCAGAGGACCAAAAGGAGGGCTGAACCCTCCTTTCAACTGACGAGACTGGGCTAGCGGAGTTCTCAGGTCCACGAGAAACAGTCCGCGAGTTAATGCCTCAGGTCTGCATGGAGGTGGTGTGTATGTGAGGCATGGCCTCAGAGACTGGCTCAGGTGGGAATGCCTGATGCTTTCAGTTCCTCAAGCCCATGGGGAAGGCCTTTGTTGCACCCCTGGCAGACTGTGGGTTTTAAATAGCCTCCATTTTAAATACCTTGATTTACAAATCGCCGAGGAGGCATGTGTGTAAGGAGGGCAGAGAACTGAACCTCAAGAACACCTACAGTCCTTAGGGAGCAGGGGAAGGGCTGTCGGCAGAGCACCTGTAACAGGCCAGCTGCAGAGGCAGAACCAGCAGGTTTATTATCAAGGTTGCCAGTGTTTGGAGCACTTGAGAAGGAATGCTTCAGGCAGGAGCTGGAGTATATGGATAGTCCTTGGGAACACCTGAGAAGGGGCTGGAAGGGGAGAGAGCACTGAGAGTCTCTGAGACAATAGCTGGCTGATTGTCAAGTCAAATGAAAGAGAATCATACTACCCTGAGGAGTCAGGGGACACAATGCCCAGTCCCAATAGCTAATGGGACTTCAAAAATGAGAGCCACCCAGAACAGTGTGACAGCTAGTACCCGAGCTTCCTGGGAGACTTTATAGAACCCCCAGCTCTAGGAATTGATCTTCCTAGTTGGCAAAATACAGTGGGAATACCACTTACTACTAACTCACGTCTGTTTTAATGCCTTAAAATGTGTTCAGCCACTTCGGGCTCCTGCGGCATTGGAGATGGCAGGATCGTCTGAGTGCAAGGTCTGCACGTCCTTTCCTGACCTTGGGCTCTGGGGTCCTCATAGGAGCTCTCCTGCTAGGTAGGGCACATGCCCTGGGCCCAGGCCTCTGCCTCAGACATCTGTGCGGCACGGAGGTAAGGCCCAGTTGGCCCTGCCTGCCCCTTTCCTCAGCCTGGACAGCTAGTCTACAACATCGTATGATTTGGTCTTTAGTCAGGAACCTAAAACTCATCAGCTGTTCAGCCAAGTGAGGCCACAGAAGTCTCCACAGGACTCGGGAGAATTCTCAGATGCCGCCTCAACCCCCACAAGCAGTTCCTTTCTCTCAGCCCCATCCCATTTTTTTTTTTTAATTTTATTTATTTATTTTTAGACAGAGGGAAGGGAGAGAGAAAGAGAGGGAGAGAAACACCAAGGTGCGGTTGCCCCTCACGTGGCGCCCACTGGGGACCCGGCCCGCAACCCAGGCACCCGCCCCGACTGGGAATCGAACCAGCAACCCCTTGGTTTGCAGCCTGCGCTCAATCCACTGAGCCACCCCAGCCAGTGCCCATCCCATTTCTTTTATACGGTCTTAAACCACAGTGTACCTGCAGACCTGCATTTGCTTCATTTTTTAAAATTCTTTAATAAAATACATATATGAAGCTTAAAGTTGTTGACTAGTGATACGTTTGAAATTTATTATAAAACTCAGATCAGAATGCTTCAAAGTCAAAATTTTACCTTTGTAAGGTGGAAGAAGCCAGGTAGGGCCAGTTGTCTTTTAGTTTTAACACGTGGTGGGATGGAAGCACGGTCGGGCTCCGACAGGTCAGAAGTCTGCCAGCAGCCAGCCAGCCAGAAATGCCACCCCGTCTCACAGACAGTGGGGAAGGGAGCGTGTGCTAAGCACCCACCTTCACCACCTCTCCCGTGGCACAAGCTGAGCTCTATTTAGATAAGGAAACACTCCGTTCCTCACCTGCCCACAGGCAACTCAGCTGGTGCTGCAGGGCTGGGATCCAACCCAGGTCTGTGGACCCAGAACCCTGGTCCTTCCCATGGAACTAGTGGTTTTGAAACTAGCTTTTGTGGCAGTGCTTCAGGGGCTCTTTGCAAACACTTGCTTCAAATGTCATTTTAAATACTAAAAAAAAATCATCTTTAATATGTATATTCAGGTACAGAGCATGCGTTCACTTATGCTGCCTGAGACCTCACAGTAAGGCCTCCGTTGCTGTGCTGGTGTGGGCTTCTCAGGGTCACTGATGTAGAGGGCTCTAGCTCAGTGCTGTTCACAAAGCCCAGCTGCACTCCATGCTAGTGGCTCTCACCATAAAATAACTGCAGTGATTGTAACTTTGGATGATTCTTACCTGATATACAGAGGATAAGAACTGAAAGCAGGTGTTGGATATTCTTCTATTAATCCATTTTTTCAAGCACCTACTTCAGTCTTATCAATAATAACCAGAGATGGCAGGCAAACTGTGACTATTACTATTTGCAACCACCTTTCTATATACAATCAGGATTTTTTCTCCACGTCAAATCCAGGAGTAAAATGGATGCTAAGATAGTTCACAGCTAACCCATTTGCACTCGTCAAAAATGCTCCCCTCCAATCCCACTGATTTATGACATAACTTAGACAATTCATGCTAATAACATACTTGTTTTCATGTATTTGAAAGGTCAAAAGGAAAAACAAAAGCACTGGATTATAGTATCAGAATCGTTGATTTTGGTTAGGAGGGAGAGGAAGGTTCATGGTGTTAAGCCTGTTGGTAGAAACTACTAAGACCGTCCCCAGGATTGCTGGCTTGGCTAACTCAAGGAGAATTAGGTTAAACTAGCTATTTAATTTAGCTGTCCTCTAGAAGCCTAAGGACACTGAGGGGAAGGGGTCAGGAGAGAATTTTTTAATTCAAATTTGCTATTAATTCATTGCCCTGGATGAGTCTTTGCCATAATCCTGATCCTGTTAAAACCCTAATCCTGTTTTCTCAATAAAATCCAGGTTTGATTACAGTAATGGTTTTTCAGACTTACTTTGAGCACCAAAACCTTTCTTCAAATCGGATCTTACCTGGAAGCCTAGTTCTGAATGGGCCTGGGGCCCCTCCCCCTGAAGGCCTGACAACAGCATGAAAACCCTGAACTAGATAATCTAAGGTCCCTTGCACCTGAGTCAGTATTCCACGCCCCCCACCCCGCCCCCCAGGTATCTACCCCCGGCCAGGCCCTCCCTATCTCCTGGACAGACTAAGGGGCTGAGCTTTATTCCTCATACCTAACACACTAGTCACAGCGCTGACTAGAGAACCTGAATCCAGGGGCTGAACAACTGTCTGTGGTGAAAATGCACATTTATTTGGTTTAAATGGTCACTGAGGCTACAACAGAATCAGTGCTGTTATAATAGACAAGCACTGCTGTCAGCAGCAACACAGTATATTTTGTAAATGGCATCCGAGCCTCACTGGTTGTGCTTGTTTTTTAAACCTTATAAACCAATCAGGAAGCACTTAAAGGCCAATTTTAAATGCCAATAAAAAGCAAATGTCACTGAAAATACAATTGAAATTGAAATGCAACTGCTATAAGCAGTGTAAGAAAAGTTAACTAAGAACTCATCTATGAATGTAAAAACTAAGTGGTAAATAAAGTACAATAGCAGCACTTACAACTTTGTTAGTTCCCTTCTCAGAGGATGCCTTTTCCCCTTCCCATACCCCTCAAGCCTCTGCCCTGAGCCTAGAAGCCTGTTCAACCGGGGTTGGCAGCTAGTATCTGCATGGAACATGCAGCCCATGAACTCTACACATGTGAGAGGGACAAAGTGAGTGGGTTATGTGTGCAGAACGGCGTGACTCGTGTTCAACAGTCAGAGGCTTGGGAGGGTTGCCTCCTACTTCCGCCAGGAGTTCCCCACACACTCCAGTCCTGCCCTCAAGAAATCATGTCAGTAACCTCAACTTAGAACAAATGTTCTTAGAAAATGTAACTAAGCAGCTGGGACTCCTGCTGTTTTCCAGACTTCAAATGGAGTCAGTCATTTGGCCCCACAGCCCAGGGCCCATTTCTAACCCTGCTATCAGCCCTATCTTCAACTAATGCACTCAGGTGGTGCAGCTAGGGACAGGTCACTGAACACCAGCTAAATGAAATTCTGCAACAGCCCCTTTAAATCAGCTCTCATTCTTAAAAGATCAATAGAAGTCAGGGCCAGAGTGAAAAACTTCAATAGGAATGGCATCTCCTAACCTCAATGTGCAGCAGCCAAGCGTATCAGCTAGGGTATGCTCTCAATTCCCATTTGATATATATTTTTAAAGATTTTATATATTTAGTCCTGGCTGGTGTAGCTCAGTGAATTGAGCATGGGCCTGTGAACCAAAGCGTCACTGGTTGATTCCCAGTCAGGGCACATGCCTGGATTGCAGGCCATGTCCCCAGTAGGGGGTGTGCTAGAAGCAACCACACATTGATGTCTCTCCCCACCCTTTCCTCCTCCCTTCCCCTCTCTCTAAAAATAAAATATTAAAAAAAAACACAAAGATTTTATGTATTTACTTTTAGAGGGGAAGGAGGAAGACATCAATGTGTGAGAGACACATTGATTGGTTGCCTCCCACAAGCCCCCAACTGGGGATCTGGCCCGCCAGCCAGGCATGTGCTGACTGGGAATTGAACCGGTGTCCTTTCGGTTCATGGGCTCAATCCACTGAACCACACCAGCCAGGGCAATTTCAGTATTTTTTAATAGCTAGGAATTGTTTAACAGATCCTCTGGCACCACTTTGTTCATTCTCCTTTAAATTTGTCACAGTACCTTCTTAATTCTTAGAATATTCTTTGCTAATATAGAAATGAACAGGAAGTTTATTAGCAAAATTATCAAAGAAAAAATTTCCTGTGCATCCTCACTAGGAAAACCCAGTAGATTAAAAGAGCCCTATCATTTTCTGGACTGGGATTAAGGAGGCCCAAGTATAGAGAGAAGGGAAATAATGAGACAGTGCAAGGGCAGGAAAGTTTAGCAGTTCAGTCACTGGTGCTACCCCATTGCTTCAGACCAAATACCTCCACATGACAGCCTGGAGAAAGCTGGCCCTGCCCTTGGAGAACTGCATTTCTCCATGTACAGCCAGCCATCTTCACAGGGCAATTCCTTGCCTTCAGTGCACACTGTGCAGGTCTCTGCAGCTCTTTCTCCTAGGGCATCAAGAGCCACGCTAGGTTCTGCTAGTGTTTTAACTCACTGAGCACTGAACCATTAAACCTCAGAAACGAGAGCTATGTGTAGACACACATTGGTTAGGACACATAGGTTTTTTACAAACTTGTCTGAACGCAGACTGGGCTCCTGCTGGACTGAAGGTAGCTGAGATAGCACCTTCTCCCAGAGGACAGGCCGATTCTCAAATGCGGACTGGAAGGCCCTCGCAGCTTTCACACCAGAACCAGCTGAGGTGTTTTTAAGTGCTTGTGTACTCTAGGCAGGAAGTGACTCTGGAAAGCCTGCCCCAAAGAGTTAAGGCCCTCAAGGGGGGCTCTGAGCAGGTCACTCTTCAAAGCCCAGCCGACTCACCACAGGTACTGGGCTGGGGACCCCAGCACGTAGCCCCACTCAACACCAACTTTCCCTTGGGAGGAACTGCATAGCATACTTCCCCTGAGGGATGCCCGACAGTGATGCAGGGTTAAGAAAATCCACCTCTGTGAAGAGCAAGAACTAGCCACGAAACGATTAGAAGCTATGGCTTGCTCGGCTGGTTGCAGATCTAAGGAACAGAGATCTTCCCTCTGTGGAAGGAGTAAAGAAACCCCTAGTGAGGCACATCATCCAATCACATGCAATTCAGTTTCTGCCTCCAGGTATCTCTGCCCACTCACACTCTCATCCAAGAGCACAGGAGCACTTTCTAGCCACCCTCCCCCAACTTTCATTTCACTGCATGCAGGAGACTCTGCTTAACCACTGCTCGAGGTGCAGCTCATATTCCCTGGGTAAGTGGGGATAAGGGGCCCGAGCACTCAGAGCAGCAGCAAAAAAAAAAAAAACAGCTGATTGTTAAGATGACTGGCTGCTTTGCCTTTTTAGCTCTGGAGATGCTAGAAGCAAAACCACCAGGGAGATGTGTTTTAGTGCGTGGGCATCTTAAGATGGTTCCTTGCCAACGTCCAGAGTTGAAAAGAAATCTAGTTTTCCTTTGCCCAAGTCCAGTTTCCTGGCAGCACCTCAAACTGCTTCAGTGTGAGAGGGAACACAGATCAAGAGGGGATAAACCACAGGGAAAGAATTAGAACGTGTTAGCAAATGCTACCATGCGGAACACTAAACTTTATTCACTTTATTTATATATTTAACAGTTCTAAAGTATTTACTTCTTGCTTTGACAAAAAATGAAAAATATAGGAGCGCTGACTGACTCCTCTTTAGGAAAAAAGGGTTATATGTACAGCTACGGAGAGTTACGGTTCCTCCTTTACATACAAAGGAAAATATTAATAAAAAAGTGCTTCATTGATCAAAAAAGGGCTAAGAGCTGCAAGCATTTATTCACACTGTACATCAGACCCAAGAAACCCGTATCATAACCTCTTGGCACCTGTCACTAAGAACTGCACAATCTTCAATTAGACTGACTTCTCCCTACCTGCACGGGCGGACCACACAGAGTTCGGAGAAGGACTACACCCTGTTTCGCTAAGTTCAAACTCTGAGCAACCTGCTGCCACTGGGAAGTTGGAGACCTGCTCAGATGCTCTTGGCTTTGCCTGGACTGGCTACTCCAGGGAAGGCTTCTGGGCCACATCTTAATCACACCCAGGCACACACAGGAGCCATCTTCCTGAGACAGAACTTGCCCTTGGCCAGGGAACCTCTTCCAAAGAGTCAGAAGAGTTCCCTCGTCTTACCCCACCGCTCACCACCATAAGCCCTGTTACCAGTTAGCAGCTTTTAGCAGAGCCAAGCATGGCCCTTCCCCCGAGAGGGAGGGCAGGCACAAAACATGGATGCCAAGATGACAAAGCACACACTTAAACTCTCCACCCCTTCCCCATACCCACCTCCATCACAAATATTCTTGATTTAAGGCTCTTTTTGGACCACATCAAAGCTACTGAGGGAAGGGGCCCTGAATTGCCTACAGGCTGTGTCACTTCTCTAAGGACTACAGAGTCACCAAGTAGGCCCTCATTGCTGGCCAGCAGCACAGGAGCAGGGCAGGAGGACTGTTGCTCCAAGAAGGGGAGGAGGAGGAAGGCTGATTGCATGGGACAATGCCCCCTTTTCCAGAGGCTTGCACTCTAAAAGGCTGATTCTACCCCTTAAGGGGGAGGTCCATGATTGGTTTGGTTTGGGAATGGGGAATTTTTGGAACCCTGAGTCTGGATTTCCCTGTGCTAGCTGAGGAAAAGAGATCGTTTGGGGGACCAGGCCCCAGAAGGGGCTTCCAGGTGCCTGGGCTCAGGGCAGGCTTTGGCCTTGGCCACAGCAACAGGACACTGCACTCTGGTCAGTCTGTACTTTCATGTCTGAGGGTGGGAAGCACTACATGGCCTGGCTGAGGGAGGCAGACCCATGACAGCGAAGGGAGCCCTTGACAGTCTGGATCAAATTAAAAATGGAATCCCATGGGGGAGAACATGCTAGCTATCTACCCCCAGTCCCTCCCCTCTCACTTGCCTCAGAAGAGCATACACCTTTCTTCCCCTACAGGGAGCCCTTTTCCTATAGTCCATTTACTACTTGCTCCTTCCTCCACATGTCTCCAATTCCTCCACTTTCCGCCAATCCTGTCTGTGAGGTGGGAGGGAGAGGGCACCCAGGGTAGTGTTCTTAGGGAAGATGCTTCCAGCCTCCTCAGCAGCAAAGGTTTTTCCAACCAGTTCTGATGTGGCGGTGGCACAAGAAATGGTCACAAATGTTCGCACTAGCTTTCTTCCCCGTTCACTATCTCAGGTCTCCACTCCTGACCAGCCTCGTTCCATCCTGAGGAACCAAGCCAGCCCTCAGCATCTCCTGACAACAGGCAGCTCTATAGTTACAGGGGGGCTGGCAACCTCTGGTATTCCATTAAGAAAAACTTTTTTAAAGACAACCAGCGGACTTTTTTCTTTTTGGGAAGCAGAGGGAGGATGGAAAAGGGAGAGAAAAAAACAGGAAAGAAAAATCAATCTACAATCCAGTGGTACATCCCAAATTTCTGTCACTCCGCACAGGTGGTTCCATGCTCCCATTCCAAAGTGCACGAGCCTTGGTCTGCCCAGGCTGTGTGGGCCTGTCAGAGGAACAGCAGCTTGGCCTCTGCCTGCCCCAGGTCACTGAGCTTCAGTTTGAGGTGGCAGCAATGGGCTTATCCAGTTCAAGGTCAATGCTGGAGCTCGTGGGATGTAGACTGCTATAGCAAGACTTGCACACTCGACTGGGTTCAAAGAGCTGCTGGCTGGGAACTGGAACCTTCTGGTTACAACAACTGGAGCAGAATACGTTCCCACAATTCCTTGACATAAGGAGAAGAAACAAAACAATGTTAGTTTAAGTAGGAAGTATGAGTTGGGAAACCAACTTCAGAAGACAGAATTTTGTTGTATGTGATTCAAGTGTGTTGGAGACTCCTCTAAGAGCGAACACTTTCATTTGTCTAGCCGAGAAAAAGCCAGGCAGGGAGGGAATCCCTACCTAGACATCACAGCCACTTCCACTTGGCTGCCTCATTACTACGGCTCAAGGTTACCAGGTGTACAGGAGGATGTTGCTCAAGAGAGATCTGTGAGAACAAGTGAGCCCACGGCAGAAGGAGCTGCTAGCT
Organism: Micronycteris hirsuta; assembly: GCA_004026765.1. Classification (NCBI taxonomy): domain Eukaryota; kingdom Metazoa; phylum Chordata; class Mammalia; order Chiroptera; family Phyllostomidae; genus Micronycteris; species Micronycteris hirsuta. The sequence continues at coordinate 86,173 of PVJI01001250.1, forward strand.
CTATGGGTAAGTCCTGGCCCAGGAAAACCCAGTAGCCACACCACCTGGGCAACGGCATCTATGTAGCCTGTGATCAGAGAGAGGCCAGAGTCCAGTGGAACCCCCACAAGCCCAGCAGATGAAAGAAAAATACCCAGCCTAGCTGGGGAGTGAGGAGCCTTGCCCAAAGGACCACTTCTCCAGAGGCTCAGAGGCAGCAACAGCAACATGGAGAAGAGACTGCTGACATTTGGGACTGCTCTGCTTCCCGCATGCAAAGCCAAGAGACAAGCAACCAGTGACAGACACATGCTCAGGGTGAAAGTACAAGAACACGAATGAACACACGTGCACACACACCCCCTTATTAGATAGGTATCAGTCAATTGTGGCTCACTCCCCTGTCCCCATGCATCTCCAGGGACCATCAGAGCTCTACCTGAAGGCCCAACTGTACGCAGGCCCCAGGCCTCCTTCTCCTCCTCCACCTGAAAACCCAACTTTGATGTGTCTGTGCAGCACATATCTGCACACCCGAACAGATACTCTTCACAATTAACAGGAAAGGGAACTGGCAGAGGGTGAGTTTTTGTTCACCTTACAAACCCACTTTTGCTGGGCCTAAAGGACAAATCAATCCCAATGAGCCCAAGAACAGGAGATTCCAAGGAGTCTAATGTAGTCTGCCAAAGACTTGGGGAAAGCAGCAAAGGGAAATTCTCCTCCTTAGCCCAAACCAATCACTATCTTTTCATTTAAACTCCTCAGAATGCAAACCCAATACTGGATTAAGGACCACTTAGGCCTGGAGGAGAGAATGCTGAATACCCTTTCAGGACAAAAGAATATGACAAAAGGAAAAGTCTAGACACAGGGCAATGGAAGGACAGAGAACTAAAACACACAAAATTTCGTCTTCTAGAACAAAGTAGTACTTCGTAACTTTCTGAAAAGCGTAAGTCGGCAAGAACCTCTGGTTACACAGAAAAATTACCTAAATCTATTTCTGTTTACATTTATTTAACATACCTGCTAGAGTTCAGCTCAAAAGCCTGACATGAATTTAGTCAGTTTAAGCTTTTCAATCAGACTTCTTTGACAGTCCTGACAGACCCTAAGTGGAATCTTCCCTTAAAATCTTCTATGTTAAAACAGTTCTCTGGAAAAAAAAACCTCTGTTTAATTCTGGTCTCCATTAAAAAAAAAAAAAAGCAGTGATGCTGTTTGACTGAGAAGTTATTAGCATCAGTCTGACCCAATAGAAATAGCTCTAAAAATTCAACAAGCTACTCCACAAGACCAGCTCCTGCTGAAGTACTGCTTCTTGTCTCAAATAAGGTAGCTTAGCTGACCCGTGCAGTCAGGAGGGAAGTACAGGGCTGCAGCCTGACTCAGCCTCGATGGTCTCCTCAGCTGGCTGCTTTGGTTCTCTCCAAGCCCACCTTCCTGCCTGTGCTCCCAGCCCTGGGTTACATCCCAATGAGTGCAGAGAGGGGGAAATGGCAGTGTTAGTGTGAAGTTATTGTAGATGTGCAGACATTACAGACAGGTTGTTGCAAATGCTCACCACGTTTGATCAACACGGTCAGTGTCCCTGCAAGGAGGGGAGAAAGAGCTCAGAGGAAAAGCCAACCAAAGACATTTGAGCTTGGGGTGCAGGGTGGGGAGATATATAGAGTTCTAGAAGTATCATTACCAGACAAAGAGGTGGTCCCATTTTCAATCTGGGTTCACTCAGGTGTTTAAGTTATGCCATGATTCATACAAACTTCCTGTACCAAGAACACTGAACATCCTCCAGTCACCACCCCAGCTGGGGCAAAGCATCTCTAGCAACTCACTACCCAACCAAGAAGGAAGGAAGGAAAAAGTCAGGAGTGTTAAGGATTGAAGACTATGTCCTCAGCTGTCTTGCTCCTACCCCCAGCTATTTCTGCTCACCACTGACACAAGGAAAACAAGTATGGGGTCAGGGAACAGAGTAAGGAGTAGGAAAATGAAGTACCCTGCCACAGCAGGAAAACTACTTTTGCTCAGAGCAGCCATGTTGAATGGGAAGCAATTTTATTTTAAAAATAAGAAATGATGGTTTGGGAGGTGGTTGTTGCTCCACCAAACCGAGAAGCAAAAACAAAACAGGAAGGGACATAATTTGCATATTTCAAAATTTAGTCATGATCACTGTGAACTGGAAGAAAGACACCAAACACAGTTCTGCAAACACAGATTTCAGAGGCACAAAGCATGTAGTTGGGGGGTCCTATGGACCCTAGGGCCTGCCTTAGACAGAACACTGCCAGCCAGATGACTGTATCTCTCCAATCTACAGGTTCCATGGGACCCACACCCTGGCCCACCCCACCATACCCCCCAATGGCACCTGCAGTGGTGCTTCCTGCTGGCGAGCCAGAAGGCGCTGTCACACGCATAGCAGTGGGCAGCCAGGTGGTCAGGGAGCCAGCGGGTCATCTGTAAAACAGATGGGGCCAGGTTAATGACAGGATATGAGCCATCCAGCTGGAGCCAACAGAGCCATGCTGGTGGCAGCAAGAGTCACAAAGACTCTGGCTCTGGTGGCACCAGACCAGCAGGTCTGATGTCAGCAGTACAAGAAAGGCGTCCAAATCGTTTTCCTGGAGGGGACTCCAAACTCCTCCGAGATAAAATGGCAGGCAGCAGCAACTTGGGTCACTATGACAGCTGGCAAAGCTCCAGTTCATACGGCAATGAGGACAGAGGGCCAGCTTGCTGAGTCTCCCTGGCTCAGAAATTCTAGGTTCGATGGGGATTCACAGGTGCTGAGATTCACAGAAGCTCAAGGCTAAGTGTGCTATGAGGTTATTCCTTGGCCAGGGGCATGGGGTAGGGATGGGGATAGAGAAGAACTGTAAAACAGTTGCATGGATGGCACTCAGAACAGGGGCTGAGCCTGTACCTCCGTGTCCTGTTTATCCACCTGCTCCCAGCTGGCTTCAGAGAAAATCTCTGTGCTGCAGCGAGACAAAGAGTTCTGATCCAGATTGCTTTCCGAGTCGGGGATTGAAGTCTGTTGGCAAACAAACACAGCTGAAGAGAATGAACCTGGTCTCCCAGAAGAAGAAAGGGCTTGGAAAAGAAGGAAGCACTGGGGACTTTGGGTAGGCCTGGGTGCTAGAGCTGCCAAATCTATAGGTACATCAGCCATTAAGAATTCAGTTGAGCAGGTGCAGAGACAGGGCTGAGCTCAGCTGGAAGAGAGGTACACAGGTCTAAGGCTGTATATAGTGACTGTGGAGGGCGAAGATGGGCCACGGGTTCCAGGAAGTGAGTGGGAACTCAGTGTCAGCTGCTCCAGTGGGCCTATCAATCCAAGCCTGCCACTCACAACTGTGTGTTGAGACTGAGTACTTTGGGCATGTCCTTTCTCTGAAGGACTCTTTGGGAAAATGAGAAATCATCATTAGTGTGAAGGAAAATCCAAAAAGTCAGTTTATTGAAAGTCATGTAGTCGATGAGCTCGCCTTTAATGTACGCTGACTGCCTCAGAGCCAGGCTCACACTGGACTTCAACACTGAGTACTTGAATATCAATGTACCCAGTGAGAAGAGCGCCTCCTTGAGAACCTCCCCTCAGGTACCCCGACTTCCATTTACCAGGCCCCATCAGTGCTAACTTGACAGTGCTAGATATTACTTCTCCCCACTTCTACTGCCATCACCTGCCACAGAGTAGATACAAGTATCTGTTAAAAAAAGAACTAAACCTTCACAGGTACAGCCCATGTTTGGGGGCACTAATAGTTTACTAGCTACTGGAGTAGGACAGGCACTATAATTTAGCAGGAATATTTGACATTGCCTTATAAATGTCATTCTGCCCAGGAGTTCATGCCCTTCTTAACATATGATCCTCTCTCCAAAGAGATCTGCCCAACCATGTAGTGAGTGCTAACTTCATTCCTTAGTTTAACTGCCTAAACAGGACACCTGTGGAAAGTATGCAAGGCAGAAAAAGAGAGGCAGACTGCCATTCACATGGCTGAGGCTGTTCTCCAGTTTCTTCAACAGTGGTACCCTGGACCTTTCCAATTCTTTGAGAAATCTGTACCAATCACCATACACCAGTCACAAAGGTGTGCAGCCTCAGTGTGCCCTGTTTCCTTGGGCAGCTGTGGAGCATGGTATACTCACCACTTCATCCCCAAAGTCCCCATTGAAGCGTAGAGAGCTGGTCAGACACTGGCTTTCTAGGCGACTCCTCAGCTCCTGCACTTGTTTCTTCAAGGTCTCCACTTCTTGTTGGTGGCCTGACTCGATCTGACGCAAGCGCTGCTGGATAGTGTCTGTGTATACAGGCATACCATCATCGTCCAGGTGGCTGCGGGAAGGCTGGTCAGGGCTGCCAGTTGCAGACGGCCTTCCTGACTGGCTGTGCAGCCACTTGTGGTACAAGTTCCTCGAGTGTAAGTGGGCAGAGCTGCAGCTTGTGGCAGACAGCTGGTGGCTCAATGAGTCCTTGCTCCTACCAGCCTCCCCATTGGCACAGTGCCCATTGGGGGTGGGGTACTTCTGGAGGGTGCTAAGCCCTGGGGGATGCTCTGAGGCCTTATTTTCAGTCTCTGGAACACCGTTGCACACAAGCCCCTCTTTACATTCGGCTGCAGGCAAGGCACAAGGAGAACGTGCTGGGCTGTGGGTGCTGCCAGGGGAAGTCCTATGCACCACAGATCCCACTTGAGGCCTCTCAACCAGGCTCCTCTCTGGAGACCTGGGCTCCATGGCTTGAGGAAGCATGTCCTTGCCACTGAACTTGCTACTGTTTACTAGGCAAGGTCTATGATGGTCTTGGGGCCCACTTTCTGACTTCACTTTATCTTCCATTAACATGTCCAAGGAACTGTCTACGTTTGGTCCTCTGGCTTCAAATGGGACTTGCAAGGGCAGCAGAGAACTTAACTGTGAGGTACCATAACCAATTTTTGTGTCTACTGGGATTGTAAGAATTGCTTCCTCCCTGTCCTCTGCCACAGCTATTTGAGGCTGTTCCCCAGGGACCTCCTGGACATCCTCTTCCCTAGGGGACTCCTGGAGAGAACTGGGAAGAACACTTTGCCCACCCTGCTGCTCAGGAATACCCTGTGAGAAGAGAGAAAGGCTGATGCCTGGAGGGCTCCTCAGAACAGCAGCATCCAGTGGTGGTACCTGATGAGGTACAACTGCTGAGCCCTCAGGGACCTTCCCCCTGCTCCCTCTTTCTAAGAGAGCCTCCTCTGTGACCTCCTGCTCCATGTTCCCTCTGTGGGTAGTGTCCTCTATCCCACTCTCCTCTTTGGTGGCCTCTTGCAAAATGTTCTCCATCTGTCCCTCAGCCACTCCAGCTGCAACAGACAACTCTGCACCACCCAGCACTTTCGTTGGCTTCCCCAGGCTGTCAGGATCAAGAGGCTCCTCTCCAGGACCGGCCAGGCTGCTCAATTCTAAAGAGCGCCTGTGCTGGTGCTCCTGCCACTTTTCATTCAGGCTTGGGTCGCTACTGCGCCGGCTGGCTAGAGGCACTGTGTTGTCGCAGGCTGCGGTCAGATTGTCAAATGATCTAGTCTTTGGTAGCCTAAAAGAAAGGAATTTGGGGGAAATGAGACTCTGAGTCTATTCAAAGGGGAAGTAGAAGACATCAGGTTTTAACAGGCTATTATTTCATAATTGGGTCCATTATAACTAGTCAAGGAGCTATGGCATCTCTAAACTAAGACTCAGACTTGCTAGGAAGGCAAAGCTCCTGGACCAATCCTTCTTTAAATCGGCAGATTTCCACTTAAACCACCCTTACCCTATGCGGGATATATCCACATAAGCTAAGAGCAAATGCTATTTTAAAAAGATGTTCTTCAAGATACTGCTGTATTTTTCAACTAGTGGCAAAGGAAAGTAAATACTGCTATTTTCCTGATATGACATTATTTTAAATTAATTTTTTTATTTATCTGTCTGAATTCAATAAAGTTAATTCTGTGGCTGAAACTCAAGCCAGAGGGTCACAAGGAACCCAGAGAATTTGCTTCAAAGAAACTGCTCGGTGCCTAGTAGCCCAGAACCCTAACACCTTTGATGAAAAACTTCAGAGATCTAAGAAAACGTGTGGAGCCAGTCAACGCCAGGATCTCTGACCAACCCTGGGCACGTCCTAACAGAGGAATACACCACACAAGACTCAAGGCCTTGGCATCAACCCTGGGCTCACCGGCTCAGGAGTGGATCATCAGGGCTGCTGCCGGGGGCAGGGTATGGCGCACAGCTGTCATCCACAGGGGTGGACGGGGATGGGCAGGGTAGGTACACTGCACTCCACAGCATCAGGTTACGCACGTGACACACAGGGTATAGCACCTGAAGAGAAAGAGTAGAGGACACAGGTTTAAAGAAGTCCCAATAAGTTTTAGAAATGTCTAGAAATAAGGGTCAAGAACACGTACTAAGCTGGAACACCCAAGGTCTTGGCATATCTCCAAAGGGAGTTAGAATCCGTGGATACAAGTCTATCTCCCGGAGTTTTTGGCAACATTTTTCACCTGAGAGGCTCTTGTGGGCATGAACATCTAAAGGGTTTTTTAAAATCCATTTCTCCAGTCACCTTTGCTGACTTTCATCAGCTTAATTTGTTGCTTTTAGTGCATAAGAAAGTGAGTCATTTTACTAGATGATTCCCTGGTACAAAAACTTGGCTTCAGAAGACACTGTCAAACCTATTTTATAGGATCATTTAAATTAATCTTGTGAAAAGGGGAAATTTCTTCCTGTACTATTACTTCCCCAGCAGGCACAGTGAAAGAGAGAGAGGCAGTTAGCTTAAATCTTTCCTTTCTACTTAAATGTAGTGAGACATATATTAATAGTCCAGCAAAGCAATACAACCTCTGATTGGCCTCCACATTTTGACTCCTTTGGAATTTAAGATGCATTCTGACAAAAGAATATTAGCATGTACCAACACACAGATGTAAGTGCCTTTCTCTTACTTTATGTTTTTCTCTGCTTAACAGAAGGTGTGCCTTTGAGGAAAAAAGTCTTAGGAGTGCCTGCCAGTTCTCCATGTAAGCACAGAATCACAAAGACAACACATGCTAATGTCACATAGTCTTCTGCCCTCTGAGAGACAGAAACTGCAGTGGGTGTATTGATAATGGAAGGGTGCTGGGGCCTGGCGGCAGCTCCTTCTCAACTATCAGGGGCATCCAGGGAACAACTTAAGTGCCTCTACCACTCATTAGACAGAACATGCCAGGAATCAGTTAGCTCTGGCAGAGGTGCTGGAAAAGATTGTTTAGAGTAGCAGAGTAGAGATGTATATTAAATCAAACCACCCTGAAAAGAAGAGGTCAAAGCATCACCAGAAAATAGGCCTTGCTCAAAACAGAGTGGTAGAAAAAAAAAAATGGAACCAACCCATCCAGAGACAACAGAGATGCCTTCAAGAAAACAGTCACTACTCAAAAAGGTTCCCATATGTCCCCACCAGTAAATTCCTTCTGCTGATCAGAGAGGACAGGATACATACGGCTTCTGACTGAGAGGAATACAGTAGGTTTTTGAAAGCCTTGTTGCCTGCCCGAAGCAGTGACCACACGGAGCACGTGCGCTCCTGAGTGTGCTTCTCCCCTCGCTCCTTGGCGTTGTTGCACAGGAATGTCCCAAAGAGGCAGGAATAGGTATGCTGCACCAGTTTCACCTGTGGGAGTCCAATGAAGCAAAAATCAAGCAACAGGCTACACATTCTCTGGGAAACGTCTTCCCAGACATCCAAGAGCATTTCAGTTCACAGCAATAGCTGCCTCCTCACAACACCAATTTCAGAGCACCAACCCCAACCACCATTACTCCTGACTCAAAAGAGCAGACAGCTAATTGGCATACCCACTCCTCTTGTCTCCCTGACAGTCTCTGAGGTCCTAAGTTAACTGTCACTCTCAAGAGCGACAGAGCATATAAACTATAAATAGGAGGAGGTCAGTGTGCAACCCAAGTCTGAACTGAGAGCAAACCTCTAAAGAAGTTATCATTCAACAAATAGAGAGCATCTCACACACCCCAGACATTTCTATAGGAATGAGATAAAACAATAATCACATAGCTCTCCTACCCTGATGGAGCTTACTCTGGTTGTGAGAGAGGGATGACCATCACTATGGACAACAATAAAGCAGACTAAGAGGTACACAGCACGTGCAAGGCAGTGTGGGAAAGTCCCTGGCCCAAGATGTGATGGAATTAAGGGCGCAGGTCCCGTGGGTATCTGGAAGGAAAATGCTCAGCAAGCACAATGGTTTTAAGGTGAGTGTATGCCTGTGATTTCTGAGAAACAGACAGAGGCCAGTGTGATGAAAGGACACTGGACAAGGACGAGAATAGTAGGAAATGAAGCTAGACAGTTAACCTCCAGGAGAGTCCTGTAGGCCACTGTTATGGACTTTGACTTTTACTCTATATGAAATGGAAGACTGTTGGAGGTTTTTCGGCAGAAGAATGACATGGTCTATATTATACTTTAGAAGGATCCCTTTGGCTGCTGGGTAGACTCTCTCAAATTGGGGCAAGGAGGTGATGGTGGCTTAGACCAGTGTGGAAACAGCAGAGGCCACAATAAATAATCAGGTTTCATATATATGTTGAAAGCAGAGCTGCAGGATCTGCTGACATACTGAATGTGGAATATGGAAAAAAAAAAAAAAGGACAGTGGAGGATGACAAATTTTTGCCCTAAATAATGGAAGAACTGAACTGCCATTTCATCAGATGGAAGACTTGTGGAAGATCAGGTTGTGGGGTGGCAAGATATGGAAATCAAAAACTAAGTTTTGAAAATGTTAAGTTTGAAATACCATTAAGATATCCAAGTGGAGATATTAAATAGTCACAGTTGGATGTCTGAGTCTAGAGTTAAGTGAAGAGGTCTGAGCTGATGATGTATAAATGCGGGAGTCACATTTATACCAATTAAATGTGACAGCAATTAAAGCCACTGTAGTGAGTGAAATCCCTAGAAAGGAAATATAGATAGAGAACCAAGGTGCCTGGAGGCTGAGCCCTGGACCATTCCAAAATTGAGATCTGGGCTTATAAGGAGCAACCAGCAAAGGAGACAGAAAGGACCAGCTGGTGAAGTAGAGGAGAACTAAGAGAGTGCATGCTGGAAGTCAATTGTTCAAGGTGTTTCAAAAAAGAAGTGATTAGCCCTGGCTGATGTGGCTCAGTGGACTGAGTGCTGCCCTGCAAACCAGGAGATTGTCAGTTTGATTCCTGGTCAGGGGACATGCCTGAGTTGCGGGCCAAGTCCCCAGTCAGGGGCGTGCGAGAGGCAACCATGCAATGTTTCTCCCCCTTTCCTTCTCCCTCCATTTTCCTCTCTCTAAAAATAAATAAGATCTTTAAAAAAATTTTTTTTAAAGTGATTACAGGGAAGGGTTTTCAGGAACAACTATAAAGGACACGTGGATGAAACCAAGGTGAGAGGGAGGTGGAAGGGAGGGAGGGAGGTGGAGATGGGTGGCGTAGGGGAGAGTGGTGGGGGGAGGAATGCAGACAACTGTAATTGAACTATAAAATAAAATTTTTTTTTAAAGATTTTATTTATTTTTAGAGAGAGGGGAAGGGAGGGAGAAAGAGAGAGAGAGAAACGGCAATGTATGGTTGCCTCTCACATGGCCCTCACTGGGGACCTGGCCTGCAACCCAGGCATGTGCCCTGACGGGGAATCGAACCAGCGACCCTTTGGTTCCCAGCCCGCGCTCAATCCACTGAGCTACACCAGCCAGGGCTGAACAATAAAATAATTTTTAAAAAAGTGATTACATTGTGCCAAATATTGATGGATCAAAGATCAAGACAGTCAAAATGTACAAACTTACAATTATAAGATAAATAATACTGTAATGGGTGTAATGTAAAGCATGGTGACTGTAGTTAATAATACTGTACTGTATATCTGAATGTTGCTAAGGGAGCAGATCTGAAAAGTTCTTGTTACAAGAAAACAAAATTAACTAACTATGGTGATGGATGTCAACTAGTATTATAGTGGTGATCATTTCATAATATATAGAATTATTAAATCATATGTCATATACCTGAAACTAATTACATGTTAATTATTCCTCAATTTAAAAAAAGATGAATGTATACAGACTGATGGAACTTTTAAATAAATGGGAATTAAATGTTTTTTAAAAAAAGAAGACTTAGAGCTAATCACTAGATTAGCAACATGAAGGTCACTGGTTACCTTAACAAGAGCAGCTCTGATAAACTGGTGGACTGAACATCTGATTGGAATGGGTTTAACAAAGAACAGGGAAAATTTGAGGTAGTAAATATAGAAGATTTGAAGAGCTCTGCTGTGAAGAAATGAGATAATAGCTGGGAGGGGGGCAGTTGCAGGACTGAGAAAAGTGTAATGAAATGAGAGCCACTATACCATGTTTGTATGCTGATGGCAATTACCTGGTAGAGAGGGAACTGTGCCAATGAAAACGGCAGAGAGGGAAAATGCTGGAGCCATGCAGCTGAGCAAAGGAGAGGAGGCAGCTGGTGAACAAGTGAAGGGAAGGAGAGGCTGGAGGAAGGCAAAGATAGCATGTTCTTTGTCAAAGGGGAAGGGACAGAGTGTGGAACAGATATAGGGGGCGTGGTAGATGCATTGGAGGGAGCAGAGGATATTGTTTCTATTTCTGGCTAATATCATCCATTTTAAAAGCTTAGTTTAAACCAACTCAAAGACTTTATACACCTGGATTCAAGGAATAAATAAATACTTGCTTATTATTGATTTTTAATTTTAAAAAATTGAAGAAAGAATGGCCCTTATGTTAAATTCTAAAAAGGACACACAGTTTCAAGGGAATACTGGCCCACTAACATTTGCATTGATACCCCATGAATTTAGAAGGTCCCTAAATGAAGAGTCTTATCCCCAAACTTACAAGGAATGCTTCATTGAACTCAAAAGAGCAAGGAAATTGCCTCTGAAGCTGATGAACACAGTCAAGCCACTGCAGAAACACTGGGCAACGCTCATTCAGATCATCTGAGTTCTCCCCATGACCACACCGGTCAGCAAACTTGTGGCCAAAATCCAGCCACTCCATCTCCACCAGGACCTGGAAACCCTGTAAGAAAGCATCCAAGAGAGACCATTTGTGTTTGTCTATTCAGATTGTGACAGTCCTGAGCCTGGTGTCACTAGCAGTGAATCCTTTTAACAGCCTCCCACCAAGCCCATCAGAAGAAACCCCAGATCCAGCCTCAAGGCCAAAGACTCCATTCCTGATGAAACACAAGTTAACACAATTTTCCCATTCTCTCAACTCCATTCCATAATCATCAAAAGGGTACTAAGCATTTATCTAAGCCTTTCTTGAGTTAATGTAAGTATATTTTCAGCCCCTTTCATTCATTATATGAAAGTCACTTTTTCCCTAAGTTTGTTTCTTTCGTGTCACACTTACAAAGTCATGTATGTAAACCCTTTCCTAACCCCTAATTTACATATATTGGGTTGGCCAAAAAGCTCGTTTGGTGTTTTCGCTAAGATGGCTCCAGTAGCACTCAGTTGCTTTTAACGTCACTCAGAACAACTTTGTTAGACTGTATTGCAAAAAGCTGTCATATCCGTGTGCATTAATAAACATCAAAATTGGTGAATTTTTGTGTAGTCATTTTAATATTGAAGATGGATGAAAATACACAACATTTTCGACATATCATGTTTTATTATTTCAGGAAAGGTAAAAGTGCAACTGAAGTGCAAAAATAATCTGCAGTGTATGGAGAAGGTGCTGTGACTGATCGAATGTGTCAAAAGTGTTTTGCGAACTTTCATGCCGGAGATTTCTTGCTGGTCGATGCTCCACGGTCAGGCAAACCAGTTGAAATTGATAGTGATCAAATTGAGACATTAACTGAAAACAATCAGCAATACACCACGCAGGAGACAAACGACATACTCAAAATATTCAAATCAATAAAGTTATTGGTGAAAAGTTATTTCACCAATATTTTAACAGGTAGTTATTTCGAATAGACCTCTTCCTCCACAGAACATTCTGTGGTAGTCTACAACCATAATAAGTATACCAAGATCCTTCTACAGAAGTCCCATTTTCCTGGGCTAGCCAAAACTTTTCCAAGTAAGCAGACTACACAGGAAAATATGTCTGTATTCTCAATACTTTGTTATCCACAATCTGCCCAATTTACGAGGCAAGAACTGTGTGGTAGGCATCGCCAAATTTAGCACAAGGTAAAGGAGCAATGATTTAAAAACAAGGAAATTTCGCTTTCATTAGACTTAACCACGTGACCAAAATTGATCATAAAACCCTCCAACTTTTCCCCTACATACCCTGAATTACCGAACGCTACTCCCTGGATGCACCCACCTCTATGGTTCGGTAGTAAGGGTCCAGCAAGAGCTTAGCCAATGCCACAATCTGAGGGGTGCGATCCCAGCCATCTGAGCAGTGTACTAGCACTGGTCGCTGATCACGATCCACAGCATGCAATACCAGAAGCGCTGACTTCAAAAGCACAGATAGGTGATGAAGCCATTTTGTGCTTTCAAGAGCTGAGAGCCAACTACAAAAATAAAAACAGAAGGTGATAAGGAAATGCTGACTCTTCTGATTTACTTTACTGCATCGTGCCAAATACCTGTCAAATTAAAAAGCAATTCCTAAAGTGTTTTCCCTCCAAATAAAACACTGCCAAAACAAACAGAAAAGCTCTGTCTTTATAAAATGCATACAGACTTCTGGTCAAGATGGAGTCACAGGTGAACATGGCTTGCCTCCTCACACAACCACAGCAAAATGACAACTGCAAAACAAGTATCACTCTAAATCACCAGAAAGTTGAGTTGGGTGGAAGTCCAACAACCAAAGAATTAAAGAAGTCACTTACGCAGACCTAGGAGGGGAGGAGATGGGGAATGGGTGGTCCCACACCCATGTGTGGTAGATAAAAATCGGGAGCATTATCTTGGGAGCAAGGGATCCCAGCCACATACCAAGCCCCTAGCCCAGGGTTCCAGTGCCAGGAGGATAAGTCCACATAACTTCTGGCCGTAAAAACCAGTGGGGTTTGGGACAGCAGAAGAAACTGCAAGATTCTCAGGCATCTCCTCTTAAACAGTCCACAAGGACTTAGGACTTACTCAGACTCACTCCCTCTGGGTTCCAGCACTGGGACAACAGCTTGAAGGGCACCAGTGGCATATGGAGAGAAACTCAAGTTTCTGTCATCAGGGCAAGTGCCAGGAAACAGCTTTCTCCTGGGCAAAACTCCAGAGGCCAGGCAGCGGCCACTGTCCCTTTTCTGAGACCTCCCTCACACAGGCCAAAGAGCAGCAACACCATAGCTGAGACTCCATCAACATGGTTCAAACAGTTTGCCCCACCCAGGTGATTACCTAGGGCTCCACACCATCTAACTTACAGGTGCACTTTTCTACATTAGGCCACTAAGGCTACTAAGTGGAGTTAAAGCAACACTACCTAAAACATAGAAACAAACACAGGGAGGCTGCTAAAATGAGGAGACAAAGAACATGGCCCAAATAAAAGAACAGATCAAAACTCCAGAAAAAGAGCTAAATGAAATGGAGATAAGCAATCTATCAGATGCAGAGTTCAAAACACTGGATATTAGGATGCTTGAGGAACTCACTGGGTACTTCAACAGCATAAAAAAGACGCAGGCAGAAATAACGAAAAATTTACAGGGAATCAACAGTGAAGTGGATGAAGCTGAGAATCAAATCAATGATTTGGAACATAAGGAAGAAAAAGATGCAATCAACAGCAAGAAGAAAAAAGAATCCAAAAAAACGAGGATAGGGTAAGGCACCTCTGGGACAACTTCAAACGTACCAGCATTTGAACTATAGGGGTCCTGGAAGGAGAAGAGAAAGAGCAAGAAATTGAAAACTTATTTGAAAAAATAATGAAAGAAAATTTCCCTAATTTGGTGAATGAAATAGACATACTAGTCCAGGAAACACAGTCCCAAGCAAAATGGACACAAAGAAGACCACACCAAGACTAACCATAATTAAAATGCCAAAGGTGAAAGATAAAGAGATAATCTTAAAAGCAGCAAGAGAAAATTGGAGTTACCTACAAAGGAGTTTCCGTAAGACTGCCAACTGATTTCTCAAAAGAAATTTTGCAGACTAGAAGGAACTGGCAAGAGGTATTCAAAGTGATGAAAAGCAAGGACCTACAATGTAGATTACTTTCTCCAGCAAAGCTATCACTTAGAATTGAAGGGCAGATAAAATGCTTCCAAGTCCAAGTAAAGCTAAAGGAGTTCACCATCACCAAGCCATAATTATATGAAATGTTAAAGGGACTTATTTAAGAAAAAGATCAAAAGAACAACATTAAAATGGCAATAAGTTCACAACTATCAACAACTGAATCTAAAAAAACAAACAGCACATAAGCAGAATAGGAACAGAATCATAGATATGGACATCATTTGGATGGTTACCAGTTGGGAGGGGGAAGTGGGAGAATGGGGGAAAATGCGAAGGGATTAGAAGTACAAATTGGTAGGTATAGCATAGGCAGTGGATGTTAAAAACAGTATAGAAAATGAAGTAGCCAAAGAACTTAAATGTATGACCCAAGGACATGAACTAAGGTGGGGGGGATTGCTAGAGGGAATGGGGGGTACTGGGTGGAGGGGGACAAAGGGGGAAATATTGGGACAACTGTAATAGCATAATCAATAAAACATACTTTTAAAAATCACATACAAGGATGAGGCCCAAGCCCTACTACACAACAGAGGAGGGCCTTAAAAATAGGACAGTCATTAATAGGACCACCTTTTGTTCCAAAAATCATTTGGCTAATTTCTCCAGAGAATTAACATTTAATATTTTTCAGGCCATGGTAGATATATATCCAGTTAAAAATAAAAAGTCATTCTTTCTGGAATCTTCTCTTAAAGAAAATGCAGCCACTTCTGAGATGTAAAACAGAAGATATTTGTATTTAATGGTCAGCAACTCTGCCCAACAAGTTCTCAAAAAAAAAAAAAAAAAAGTACAGAAAACTCATGAATACAAATCTAGTTAGCTGGATGCCACATTCAAGAATGGTGTAGACGACATCACCTGCTACCACACCCTAACACCTACCAATGCTCAGGTCTTGAATGACTACTGACTAAAACCGGATAGGCCCAAACTAATAATTTAGACTCATGCAAATTAGTACACCAATGGCTACACAGTATTACCGGACTTAACAGAGACTGGATTCAGCATGATCTAGAAGACTCTTTTTTCAAAAGGCCTTTAGGAAATACCGGATCCCAAGAATTGCCCCTTGAGAGCAATCGCAAGCTGATCACACTTGTCTTTCAACTGTGTTGACAGTTTGTTTCTTATGCCCTGTCATAAATTCCATTCTCATCCTCCTCCCCTTCAAAAGCTCTCTTGATTTCTCCAATATGCAAAACACAGTCTAGCCCTTTAAACAGAGTCAGAGGAGGGAATAAATACTTCTGCTGGGTGGTTCTGAGAAGCCTGTTTCCAAGACTACTGTAAAGGACTATTAAATCTTGGAGAATGAGTGTCAATTTTTTATGAAGTCCAAGGAGAAGGATCCTTCCAGGCAAACAGACAAAAAGAATGTAGTGCATAAGCACTGGTTTCACATGGAATGGCCTCGTCTACCAATCAGACTTCTAAAATCCTCAGATGGCAGACTCCGTATCTCAGGCATAGCTGAACCCCTACCCCTAGAGTACAGTGCATGGCAAACAGTGAAGATTCCTAACATTTAAAATGTGGGTAAAAATAATATAATAAAAAATAAAATAAAATATAAAATAAAACAAAATAAATCAACCTCAAGACTTTCTATCTCCTAATAGATACCCAAGAAACATTTTTGCTAGTGGATCAATTGCTTATTCTCATTCCTCACAGGGTCCTGAAAGAAACTAAGAGATAAGGTTTAGGAGAGCAAATACTAAATTATCTCCCGGCCCCTGGAGAAACAGGAAACAAAAACCACTGTAAGGTTCTCCCAACCTGACTGAATTATTCCCACATACCCTAGGTGTTGTCCATGCCTCACAGGGAAGCTGCACTCCAAAATCTGCCAACCCAGGAGGTGCTGAGAAACTCCGCACTCCCTTGTCCTACTCTAAAACTGGAGTAGAAATATACCACGCCCTAGTCCTCCACATCCACAAACAAGTGTTGGGAGGCTTGTTCTAGCTGGTGCCACCACTGCCATAGCTTCTTTTTTCCTCAAGGGAGGCTTTAGTACTGCATTGTGACTTGCTGCCAAAGATAGACAAAGCAGGAGGGAGGTTTGTGGGGGACTGGGTGAGAAAGGTGAAGGGATTAAGAAGTAAAAATTGGTGGTTACAAAATAGTCATGGGGATATAAAGTACAGCATAGGGACTATAGTCCATAATAATGTAATAACTATGTATGGTGCCGGGTGGGTACTGGAAATGTTGGGGGGAACACTGTGAAGTATTCTAACCACTATGCTATATGCCTGAAAGTAATATAAAATAATACTGAATATAAACTGCAATGGAAAAATAAGATTAAAAAAAAAAAAAAAAAGACAAAACATTACCTACTTCTTTAATAAAATCCCCCCAGACAGTCATTTGGACCAGGTGACCACTAATTACATCTTTTTGACTTAGTTAAAAAAATAGCTTTATAATTTTAATATACGGAAGATATTAAAGGTCAGGTAGTATTGATTCTATCCCTTTCATTTTATAGACAGGAAAACTGATACCCATAGATTAAGCCACTTGGCCAAAGTCATACAGTCAATTAGTGGCAAATCTCCTGAGTCCTCCTTTCTAGGCCCCACCTTTAAGGAAGTGACCGCTACTAGCTGGTTCTATAAATGTACGGCAGATGCAAGTTGCTAATCCCCAAAGCAGAACAGCAAAATCATTTCTTTAGTCAGGCTTTTCTTCAAGGAAAAGTGCTTCACCCTCTGGGCTGACTGGAACTGTGATGAATTTAATCATTTGCTACCAGGAGTTAGCACAAATGGTTCAGGCCGCCATTTGATTTAATAAATCAAAAAAAGAATGCTGCTAAACTTGATGTGATCATGAGATCTACTGAACGGAACCCAGAGAAACAGCTATGGGCTCCAGCACAAATACCAGCAAAATTTCTATTCTCTGGCACCATTTCAGGCTTCCTAAAATAGTAAAGCAGGGGCTTTTAAATATTTATCTGTCCATATTTGTTTTACAGAGCATTCCTCCTAATCTATCCTGTATTCAAACAGTTCCCTTGGGAAGAGAGGATGTTATTTCACCTTCCTCACTGCAAATGCCAGCCATTCATTTTTAATAAGCAATAAAAATCAGGATAATGTTTTTAATAAATGAGAGAATAATTTAGAAATCAGAAGCATATGTAAAAGGAACTAACCTAATGGCAAGTTTTTAGTTTAACCCTTTTTAGATCATGATAAATAAATTTCAACTTTTCATGGTAAAACATCTCAGTTCATAGCAGGCAAGTGTCACTATAAGACGTCGGAAACTAAAGAATTAAATTACTTTGGGCCAAAAACAATGTAGAAGAGAAGTAAGAGGTTCCAGGAAAAACAAGAAAGCAATGCCTCCATCTGAAGGCTGAAGTTTGTTATGTGCTGCACATTTTTAAACCTTTCAAAGGGCTAGATTTTAATCCCAGCTCATTTATGCTGCCATGCTTCTAACAC
Organism: Micronycteris hirsuta; assembly: GCA_004026765.1. Lineage (NCBI taxonomy): Eukaryota > Metazoa > Chordata > Mammalia > Chiroptera > Phyllostomidae > Micronycteris > Micronycteris hirsuta. The sequence continues at coordinate 103,909 of PVJI01001250.1, forward strand.
AGAAAGAATACCTACAGAGACTAACAATAAAACCGAAGTTTACCAAAAATAGAGGAAAAAACACCTCTGAACTCATTTTTTAAAAAAAAGAAAGAAAGAAAAAAGCAATGCAAAATTAAAGCAAGGCCAAAGTCTTACTTTCCCGGATCTGGCATCTGTGTGCACAGCAACCTCAGAGACTGAAAACTCCTCCGAATTGAATGAATATTTGCCATCCCCATAAACACAACTTCACAGTTTGGGTAATACTCTGGAGAGAAAAACAACAAACAGAACACAAATACATTAAATTTAAAGCACACATGGCCAAATTTAAAAGCAGCAAAATGCCTATTAACCAACTGCAGCTGCTAATGAAACTGCAGTGTTTTGATGTCTGTATGAGCCCAGTCCTTTTATTATGAGAGGAAAACAGTGCTAAAATTTTAGCTGTTTTTGCAAACAGAAAGGTTAGATTTGTGAAGATACTGACATAAAATAGAAGCTGTTACTTAAAAAAAAAAAAAATCTACATACTTCTGTGTCATCTCAGGTTTACTTCTTGGACCTTAGTGGGGTTTTTGGTATTTTATTTAATCTTTATTGTATTTTTTCCATTACCTTTTAGTCCCCTTATACACCCTTCCCTGCAGCAGCATCCATCCACCCCCTAACCTATCCCCCACTAGCTGTCATCCTGCTTCCCATCTATGAGTCTGTCCTCATTTTCCATGTTAGTTCAGTTTGTTTATTAGATTCCACATATGAGTGAAATCATATGGTATTTGTCTTTCTCTCACTGGTTTATTTCACTTAGCATAATGTTCTCTAGGACTTTAGCTAACTTATAGCTCTGGAATCTCTTTGAAAAGAACCTGGAACAACAAGGCATTTCATGCATTCAAATTTCACCTTGGTACCATTGCTTTTAATTTCTAGCTTAGATCACATCTATAAGGAGTTCGGTGCCTATATCTGCTCCATCGGCACACAACTGGCATCAAAGGGGTCCTTCTTTGGAGAAACCAGCATTCAAACAGTAGGGATGTCATAGGTAAGGAGAGGGCACTCTGCTAGAGTTTTGTATTTACTTGCTTCAATTTCCATGCCAGGTTTTCTAAGTAGAAGCCATGTGAGGAGTTTTCTCTGAGACTAGTGATGAGCATACCCACTTGTCAAAGGCAACAAAAAGCTCTTAGAAGGCTGAGAAATTGAACCACTGAAGGAGCAGCTTCCAAATATGAACAGACCTTATTATGGGAGAGGATTGACTTTCCTTATCACCTAAAGGTTGGCACAGGGAAGGAGGATTATTTGGTTTCACTGCACCTCCTCCTCTGCTTCACCACTGAAAAGAGCGTAGTGTTAAGAATTCAAAGAGGCCCTGGCCAGTGTGGCTCAGTTGGTTGGAGCATTGTCCCATAAACCAAAGGGTCACAGGTTCAATTCCCAGTCAGGGTACATGCCTAGGGTGTGGGTCCAGTCCCCAGTCAGGGGGCAAACAAGAGGCAACCAGTGGATGTTTCTCTCTCACATCAGTAGTTCTCTCCTTCCCTCCCCCCACCTCTAAAATCAATAAGCATGTCCTCAGGTGAGGATTAAAAATAAAATGAAAAAGAATTCAAGGAGCTCTGTCTCTCTCAAGATAGCTGAGGAATATGGTTTGCCATTCATTTCATATTAAAAACTAAGATTTAGTTGGGCACAGAGATATCAATTTAGAGACATGACTCACAAGGAACGAATGCTGGGGGACAAAGCATTGTACACCTCACCTGGGCATTCACAGCCTCCTCCTTTGGCTCGGTTTGCAACAGCTGCAGCATAGGAACGTGCATCCAAGATCAAAAGCTTCTGAGGTTGTATGGCTAAACTCTCTGCTCCTGAAGCATTTGACAGAGAAGAATCTAGGAACACCAGGGTGAGGAGGAAATACTAAATGACCTGTCTCTCCCAGAATTGTACAAAATAAGAAATAAAGGTACATATTACAGTACCCAAAAAAAGAGTAAAATCCACCTAACCAGAACTCTTGATACATACACTCATCTCTCTATTTTCTATTTTGCCTACAATCTCCTATACCTTGTTTCTATATTGGTAATCCTTTAATGAAGCCTGGTGTTTCCCCCATGGTCTGGAGACACTGCAGGTCCCCTATTACATATATACTCCATCCTTGTCACTATGGCAAGAAAGATAAAAAACACTCCAGTCCTCTTAAACCAAATTTGAAACAAGGGATCTTCTGATTCATTGACAAGACCCATGACTCCTCAAGCAATCCCATCAATTAAAGCTTTGCTCTCTCTTTTTTATGATACAAATTCTGTCTTATAAAGAAAAGGCCACTTCAATAAAAGGTTCTCATATGCCATAAAAACTGCTGCCATGGGCCTAGGGAGCACCTTACCAAACTCCACATCAGAAAGGTCTCCTGCATTGGGAAAGTCTCGAGAAATGTTTCTAGTTGTCAGCTTGCTGCCACTTGATCGGGAGTCAGAGGCACAAGCTTTGGCGACGGACTGCACCAGGTGCTCGTCATCAGCATTTCGCCAGCCCCACCAGCTGACTTCCGGTTGTCCACAGCGCGCAATGACAGCTCCATTGCTCTGGTGCCTGTACAGGGAACAAGATACAATAACTGTACCGTCCCAGGGACCCCGTTCAGATGCTCTGCGCTCATATCAAAAGTCAAGTCACGAGTTTTAAACACCTTAATGAACAGCCTGACTACAGGTAAGGCATGGCTTAGCTTCAAGTCCTCTCAGGGCAGAAATCCTACACAGCAACGAGAATGAATTAAAAAACCCACCTGGACCTTTCTCGATGATCATTCCATTTGAGAGATTTCTGTAGTGTTACCAACAAAATGTTAAGTATGTACTCTTAGAAAACAAATCAATATCCATACTTTAGCTTTAAAATTTATTTTTGGAAAATGAAGTAAAAAATAATCTACAAATACTACACTAATTCTGCTAATCAATAATGAAGCATTACTCTTTCCTTTTTATACTACACCTGAATAGCCTGGTAGGTGCCGAAACAGAAAAATGTATTTCCTCACTGACTTCTGAGGGCCCACCACAGCAACTGGCTGGCATGAGGATTATTTTCAAAACAAGATCCCACCTTTGGGACTGAAACACTTATCTGACCCACAATGAATTGGTTGACAAAATCTGAGATTTCCTGAGTCACACACTGCTCTTACTATAGGCAAATCAATGAGCCAGCTACCCTTCCTTAGGCTCTTAGAGGGAAAGGAACAGCATAAACCTCAATAAGCCATACTTTCATAGATCTTTTTTCAAGAAATAAGACGAGAAATAATACTCATAGTCTACTTAGGATTCTATTAAAACCCAGTTTTTCCTAATTAGGAATTTCAGTTAGGCAATTTTAGCAATTAAAAAGTTATAAAGTAATACTATCTGGCAAGCGAAAGGAATGAGTCCTAATACATGCTACAACATGGATGAACTATGCGAATATTATGCTAAGTGAAGGAAGCCAGCCACAAAGGGTCACATTCTATATGATTCCATCTATAGTAAATGTGCAGAATAGGCAAGTCTTGAGACAGAAAGTAGATTGGTGATAACCCAAGGCTAGGGGGAATCTCAACAAAGCCACTTTAAAGAAGATATAAAAGTAATCAGTTCACTGTAAAAATAAATTAGCAGAAAAAGCTAGTAAGCAAAAATATTTAAATGCCCTTCAATTCTATATCCCTGAGGAAACCACCAATGTATTACCTCCCATTAAAATTGTTTCTAAACACACATGTGCATACACACATATATCACATATGAAGAATATCTATAGATTTAAACAAAAACATACTAATGAATCAATTTGTTTTTAATCCTAACGCTCACAAACAATAAATTAAATTCGGCAGTAATCAAATTTTACTGGAACCACAAGTTTGCTTATAGTTTTTAAATCCTCCCTTATTGGGAGACAAGTACTTGTGTATTGCCAACATGCTCCACTGGCTCACCTGCTGAATGGAACCAAACTAAAAATAAAACCTCACTGATTCTTAAAATGCCTACTAGTATATGGTAATAGGTGCTGGATAACCAACGAGCTGACTGATGCCAAATCTCTAAGAAGAGGCTTGGCAGGGCCTTTCCTTAGCATCTTCCTCTGCAATGCTTCCCAGCAGTGCCCAGGAGGAGCAGTAGATGGCAGTCTTCGTCCTAGGTTTCTGGTTTTAAGGGCTGTGGCATTACAACAGCTAGACTGCAACTGAACTACTGCAGTAAGCAGGTTTTCTGCAGTCTCCTAGAATGCTTTAGAAAGAGAACTAAAACAATAAAGCTGAAAATCACTAAAGAGCATTTCTATCATTTTAACAAACATAACCATAAAAAGTATAAAAATTAAACATCGAAATGTTTAAAGTATCCCTAAGTTGGTGTTAGGTGAGCTTCCTAAATGACTAGAAGTTTTTGTAATAATCACTCAATGCATGAAGGGGAAGCTGTGAATTGCACTACAGAGCGGCACCCTTCACACCATCTTGCTGTGTTAGAGCAATCTCTATTTTCAATGATAAATGCAATTAAGTACTCTCATGATAGTAAGAGAAAGCACTCATCAGGTGCTGGTTCAGTGTGGCAATGTCAAGTAACTGCTGCTAGCAACCTCAGGAATCATTACTGCAGTCTACAGACAATTAAATTCAGTAAATGCATGTTGGACTCAGAAGCACCCTGCCATCCAGGCTGGCCAAGCAAAGAGTGGTAGACTATCCAAAACATTCTTCAGCTACCTCAGTCTAACAGCCCAGTCTGGAGCTCGGAGACATAAGACACCTGTTCTGAAACAGAGGCCAGTTCCTGGAAGCCTGTCCGATTTATGAGGACTACACCAAGAACTTTCATTTATAATCTTTTAAGAGCAGATTTTCTCTGAGAAATTGCAAATAAAAATTTTTTATTTATATATACTGTATGGTCTTCAGAAAGGGGGGGAAAGCCCATGACGCATACACACTAGAATAAATTTTAGAAGGGAGAAAAGGCTTCCCAGGCTTGTTCTAGTAAGTTTTTCTTCAACCTGCCTTTAGGCTTCTCTACCAACAGGGAGAATTTACCTAAAGCCCCTTACTTTGAAAATGAGAGTCCTGCCCCTTCTTCAAAGTCAGCAAACCACACAAAGGCCAGGGTTGCCGACTGACCATAGCTATCGACCACAGAGCAGCAGCTGGCTGCTCTCCCCATTTGAACTGGGCCAATCCCTGATAAGGATCATAAAACCTTTCCATTTTCACTGCTCTCTAATTCTTGTGTCATCCTTACCCCTTCAGTGATAGGTAAATTTGGTGGCCTACTTTTTTAGGAATGTCTGAAAACAATAGTAATGAAATTGAGACTGAAAACTTAATTGGTTTCCCTAGGCCAGAAGCAAATACTTTCCATCTCTCTTTATTCAGGGTGGCCATCAGAACTTGCCTTTAGTGGAGTAAACTGACAAGCCGGTTACCTCAGTGGGAACTACACAAAGAGATAAATAAATAAATCCCTTCCTACAATTTCAGTTCGTTCAATGGAATGCCTCCTGGCATGAAAGAGTTTCTAACTAAGCTTCACTGGTTTGGCCCAAATTTATGAAGAGATCAAAATGTTTGTAAACTGGGAGAATGAAATGGAGAATGTGAACATTACAAGGAGATGACATCCGAAACAGTTTGAAAATAAGAGACAATGACTTCTTAAAATTTTACCACAATTCTCTGAGAACTGAGATAGTCACTGCATTACAAAGTGCCATCAGATATACAACCTACTCCAGATCCTGCTTAGAGAAGTCCAATGTTTATAAATCCATTCTGATTTCATAGCATATGTGCAAGTTAAGAACATCATTCTCATTTTAGTAATTAGAACAGGCTAAGGTCAGTTAAGGAACGTACTTGAGGTGCCATAGGAAGACATATTAGAGGAAAGACTTAAACTCCAAAACCTGTGCTTGTCCCCACACCATCATCCCCTTCTAGGACTTTGCCTCCCTACTAGCTCCCTCAGGAATCATTACTGCAATCTACAGAAAACTAAATTCAGTAAATGCACGTTAGATTCCTGTCTTTGATCTCTAAGATCTTCTATCCAGCCAAGATCTCCTGTCTAGTTTGTCTTCTCTAAATGTGTCCTCTGAAAGCAGAGCTCTTTCAAGTGTCAAAGTTACTCAACCACAAAGACAACCATAAGTGACTCAACTCTATATTCCCCATTTCTAGGACTCATCTTTCTCAATCCAAAGGCCAGCATCTGAAGTTAAATGCAATAAGCATATTACCTTCCCACAGAATGCCACAAAAATCTTAAAATAGCAAGACTAGTCACTTTTCTATTAATTTTTTTTAACAGTGTCAATGTTATCATTAGCTAGTGTTCTGGCTGCAATAATTACCAGTGTGTGACTGGAAGAGCAGCTTTAGCAAAAAGGAAGTACAGAATTGCTTGCAAAGTTTCCTGAACCCTGCCCCACCTTCCCAGTTTAGCAGCAGACCACATGCAGTGGGCAACAGCACCAGACCAAGCTGGGCCCAGCCAGGCTTACTTACCTGTAGACGACAACAGGGATGCGCTTCCAGGACCTGAAGCTTGCTACACTTTCTAGTTCTTTGTCAGTGATCCAGGCAGGCACTATGAGCTCCTGTGGATAGCTACCACATAGCCTAACAGGTAAGGTAAAAGAGAAAGAGGGAGAAACACTTGGTGAAATCAGAATAAAGATGTTGATCAAGCCACCCAGAGCCAGTTAAAAGGCAATGAGGAGCATTACTTGAGTCTTGGCCTGTTCAGCAGAATGGGCAACCGTATGTGTTTACTTATATATACAAGTATATCAAGTGATATTGTCTTGGACCATTCCACTTGATACTGTCTTTTGGGAATCTGCCAGTCTTAACTATCAATGACAAAATGGGGAGCTGAGAGGCAGTTACTACCCCACTGTAACACTCTGTTGTAACAGATACACAGGTCATTTCTAACTAAATGAGTGCCCAGTCCAACTACAGAAGTGAGGGTCTGTGTTACCTCTACCAGATCCTCAGTCTTTCAGGCTTTTGTCAAAGGGAAACAAGTAAAGAAGGACGAGAACTCCCAATTTCAAGTTCCCAGAGACCTCATAGGATTATTAATGTATTCTTTGATGTGAACCAAATACGGTGTCCTAATTATAGGTAGCAGATGTAGCTAAGGGTATATAGAAACAGTACCACAGGTCAGTCTATTTGCTTATATAATTACAGTCCCATTCAGCAAACTCAGTAATGTGAACAAGCCATTAATTATAATTTCTATAAAATACACTTCATAACAAACTACACTCAGGATAAAAGCTCCGTTTTCACTTGTGAAGATGTTCGTAGTTGCACTCTAGTCAAGCTGGTGCCTTAGGAAGCAATATTTCTGATGGGATTTTTACTTACAGGACAATCTGCTGTCTCTCCATGAGTAACCCAATATTCCTTTCAACAGTGAATGCAATTAAGATCTTTAATCCAAATCCTAAAATACTACTAATAAGACACTAAACCTACACCACCACCACCCTACCTGCCCTAAACTATCCTATGTATTACAGAAACAGGCAGAAAAAACACAAAGTGGCTTAGGACATGGGGGATTTTGATCATTCTACATTAAACATCTCTCTCCTATTCTCAGTTTCCAGAAGATCAGTATTAGGAATTTAAAAGCTACTGAACCAGGAGAATGACTATGACCACGAGTAGCTCTATAAAATTCCTAACACCTACCCATAAACTCCTAAAAATAACGTAGGACACACTGATTATAGTTAATACTCTTATCATAAGTCTTGTTCATTCTATGCTGTTTTAAAGTTAAAAGTACATTTTTATAATAGAAAAAACTCAATTTCCTTAAGACTAGTTTTGAGGTAAAATAGTGGGTTCACAGACAAGAATTAATTAATTAATTAATTTTTAGAAAGAGAGGGGAAGGGAGGCAGAGGGTGAGAGAAACATCCAAGTGCAAGAGATATACCAATCAGTTGCCTCTCACATGCCCCTAATTGGGGACCCAGCCCACAACCTAGGCATGTGCCCTGACTGGGAATCAAACTAGTGACCGTTAGCTTCACAGGCTAGCACTCAACCCACTGAGTCACACCAGCCAGGGCAAGAGGTTAATTTTTAAAACCCATATAAAATAGGGAGTTTTGAAAACCAATGGCTTTTGAACTCAATTTTTTTTTCAATAAGTTTGTCTTAATTCACAGTTCTTTTTATTCCATCCTATTTTCTGAATATTATATGCCTTGTCCTGTATATAACATCACCTAATAATCAGCTCTTCAGCAAGTACTAGCTGCTCATTTATAGATAAGCAGTTTCCAGGATAGGAAAGTTACGCACGAGCAAAGCCTATAGCAGCCACAGGCTCCCTGAAGCCCCTCCTCCAGTCTCCACCTCCACTCTCTGTTTTGACTTATCACTGAGAACAGGCAACGGTGTGACAGGGCTAGTTCCCAATTCTTCACAACACCCCAGGTTCTTAACTTCTTGGCCATAGTACAGGTTAAGAGCTGTGCACAGTAATTAGCTGTAGTCTTTCCTAGAAAAATGAAATGATGGCTTGCCACAAAAACTCCAGGAAAACTGCTATCGTAATTTGTGGCAGCTAGCTCCAAGGACAGTAGTATGATTAATGCTTCCAACTGCTGCAGGAAAACTTAAGAGGAGAAGTGTTTATTAATTTAAATCTTCTGGACAATTTTGTTTTAGAGAAATTTGATCACAAAAATCACAGACATTAACTACCCTTCCCACCAAAATACTTATACCTGTTACGGAAACAGGTAATGAGAAGTATTTAATAATGGTTACATTAATATTTAATGGTTAAATATTATCATAGCTGTGAAGTTACAGCAATACATATATTTAAGAACAGAATAATACTTACGTCTATTTCATAGGATATGAAGTAAAATAGTTATATAAAACTAGCTCCTAAGAGTTTTATCACTGCTATGAAATCTCTGGTCCTACATGTAATGTGATGTCGAGTGCTTATGAGAACAATAGAAGCTACCTGCCTACAGGTAAACATAGTGTTATCTGGACATGCATGTGCCAGGAAGAACAGAGACCTGGAGGGGGTAGAAAGGAAGGTTCCAGAATCATATTAACACTTTTCGTACCGCTCACAAGCTTTCTCGTGTTTCGCGTGCCATCTGTTAAGGACCGCATCACGAGATGATTTAATTAACGTGCAGTTTGCCCAATATCGTGCGGTCCCTGGTGTATCTATGTCTTAGAAATTGCTATGCTGTACGAAACGTGTTAAGGATCACTTTCCACTTCATTGATAGCAATGGGAACAGAAGGCTGAAGAAGCACTCTAAAGATCATGCACGTAGATTTAATATACAAAACTCTAATTGAAAGAAAAGTCTAAGTTCAAATATTCTGCCACATGAGAAATGGGGTTTTTGCAAAGGCACTGGCTGTAAAACACAGTCCACAGGGATCCATACTACTCACTTGTACTTCTCATTGATGTTGGAAATCCTCCAGGCATTGATCATATCAAAACCCATTCGCTCCACTTCGTTTTTAAACCTTGATGTTACATGTTCCCCTAAGAGCCAAAGACAGCAGAAAAGAAGAAATGAACACCATTTTGCAAAATATGTGAAATAAAAACATGGCTACCCTGCTCAGTTATTTTTTAAGGGGGCATTAGGGTGGGAAAGGCAGGTATTGTATAAATAAAATAACATACATTTGGTTTTAGTTTTTTAAAAAATCTCCATCAGGATAAGACTGGATGAATGAAGAAATTAATTTTGATGAAGAAGTATGTTATCTAATCTCTACTATCAACTCTGAGGAGAGTTATCACTGAGCTAGTTTTACAGAGGAAAACACTGAAACTGAGAGAGGTTACTATGGCAGGTCTGTCTGGTCTCAAACCCACGTGCTTGTCACTAGTCTGGTTGCTTACCTACTTCCATGTTCAGAGTGATGGTATAAATAAGAAACTACATCAACAGTTCACCAAGTATAGTACTGGGTTGGCCAAAATGTTTGTTTGGTATTTTTCCTTACAATAGATCTAGTAGCACTTAGTTGACTTTAATTTCATTCTAAACAATTTTGTTAGACTATATTGTGACAGCTGTCATATCAGCATGCATTTAAAAAAAACATCAAATTGGTGAATTTTTGTGTAGCCATTTTAATACTGAAAATGAAAGAAAATATGCAACATTTTTGGCATATTATGTTTTATTGTTTCAAGAAAGGTAAAAACACAACTGAAATACAAAAAAGACTGGTGCAGTATATGGAGAAGGTACTGTGATTGATCAAACATCAAAAGTGATTTGTAAAGTTTCGTGCTGGAGATTTCTTGCTGGGCAATGCTCTGCAGTCGGGCAAACAAGTTGAAGTTGAGAGTGATCAAATTGACAACATTGAGAACAATCAACATTGTACTACGTAGGGGACAGCCAAAATATCCAAATCAGTAGTTACTGGTGAAAATAAAAAATGTGTCTTCTATTTAACAGAAAAAAACTAAACGGAACTTTTTGGCCAACCCAGTAACATAGGTAGATGTATAATTCCTCAGCAGAAACCCTTTAGGCCAGATTTCAGAACTTAAGAATTTTCTGGATCATATGGTACATATACTGTTAGGTTAACACTCTCAACTAGGTCTACTTAATCAAACATTAGTATTTCTACAATGAAATGTGTGGATAATTCACACTAAATGTGGTTAATATGTCAGTTCAGATCAGCTCAAGCCACCAAATAAAATAAGAAAAATCTTTCGATTTCAGATTACAGAATTGCAGATAAGAGAAAAGGGAACTGTAACTGCCAGCACCCAGGAATCTCAGACTACCAAGTAAACAGCATACTACCAAGTAAAGCGCTGAGCATTTGTAAGACTATCCACCCAAACATGTGTAACCCGTCAACTTTTGCCCTAATGAATTTGGTGTTCTCTTCCTTAACACAGTGAGAAACAAAGGCATTAAATGTGAAATAACTTTGTTCCCTTAAAACTCAGAGTCCTGCCCTGGCTGGTGTAGCTCGGTGGATTGAGCACGGGTTTGTCAACCAAAGGGTCGCAGGTTCAATTCTCAGTCTAGGGCACATGCCTGGGTTGCAGGCCAGGTCCCCAGTAGGGGGTGCACGAGATACAACCACACATTGATGTTTCTCTCCCTCTCTTTCTCCTTCCCTTCCCCTCTCTCTAAAAAATAAATAAAATCTTTAAAAAAAAAAAGAAATAGCTTTATTAAAAAAAATTTTTTTTTAAACCCCAGACTCCTAAGGCAGTAATTTTATAAAAAACAAGCAGACAAAAAAATTATTAAGCAGTACTTCTAATATAGAGTATCAAATGTTGTAAAATAAAGGTTGGTGGGGGCTAGGAGAAACTACAGTAATAAAAGCACAAACAGACTGCTTTGATGATCAAAGTACAAAGCTTTTTTTCTCCCTGGGAGAGGTGCTTCAAAATAGGAAACGGCAATTACTTGAATGAAGGACAATTCTACAAAACTACTTCCCATTTAAACAGCTTTTCTTGAGCTTAAACTAAACTAGGTATTATCTATTTTATGCTATAAAAAGATGAGGCTCAGAAGTGCAAGAAAAAATAACCAGATGAATGTATTCCATTCTGAAAAAGTTTTAGAAGCAATGTAGGCTTCCAAATAGGAGAAAAGCTATCTGAATTGCGGTGCCATCTATCTACAAATTGCAAGGAACAGTGACCATCAAGAATACTAGACGGGGCTTGGCTGGTGTAGCTCAGTGGATTGAGCACGAGCTGGGAACCAAAAGGTCCCGGTTCGATTCCCAGTCGGGGCACATGCCTGGGTTGCGGGCCAGGTCCCCGTGAGGGCCATGTGAGAGGCAACCATACATTGCTGTTTCTCTCCCTCTCTTTCTCCCTCCCTTCCCCTCTCTAAAAATAAATAAAAATAAAATCTTTAAAAAAAAGAATACTAGACGGGGATGTGACAGCAATCTGGCTGCGACATCTGTCACCCCACTGATTGCCAGGGTTGATCTGGCTGATCTGGCCGGCTAGACAGATGTCCCTTTCCTCCCTCACCAATCCATATGCATCCCTCCTGAAGCTGCATGCTCAGTCGAAGAGGACAAAAGATGAAAAATTTTAAAAAAAAAGAAAACTAGACGGGGAGTCTTTCACTTATAATCCCAGTCTGAAAGCTGTAACACTACAGCAACTTCCAAATTCATTAATTAATGAGCAAAGCTTTCCCATCTTGTGACACAGCTCCAAGTCTTTGCAAAAGATTAAAGTACTTTATTTTTTTAAAAGGATTTTATTTATTTATTTATTTTTAGACAGAAGGGAAGGAAGGGAGAAAGAGAGGGAGAGAAACATCAATGTGTGGTTGCATCTCGTGCATCCTCTACTGGAGACCTGGCCTGCAAAACCCAGGCATGTGCCCTGACTGGGAATCGAACCGGAGACCCTTTGGTTCGCAGCCCGCACTCAATCCACTGAGCTACACCAGCCAGGGCAGATTAAAGTACTTTAATTAATGGTACTTTATATTAGTTCCTCTTACACATAGATATCCTAAAAGGATCCTATAATTTTAAAACAATTACTGGCAAAATAATCATCATCACTGCCACCACCAACCACAACCACTAGCAATTCTCTACACAGAACCATTGCCCATTAGAACTACCCTCTAGAGCATGAAATTCTGAGCCACACAAAGAAACATATACTGTGTAGGAAGTACAGAAAATGTTATTTCAAGTTCCTTGAGAGCAAGGAGTGAGTTTTAATTATCATTGTAACCTCTAAAGCAATGACTTCATAAACTCTGAAACTGACCACCACAACCCACAATAAGATTTATGTTTTACATCACAATTCAATACATGTTTATTTTAAAAAGCTTCACAAAACAATATCCACTCTTACTATGTGTGATGCTATATTGATATTTTCTATCCTAAATGTTACATTTCATATTTAATTTTATTTAAAAATTTATTTATTGTTCCACTTATTTACGTATTCAATGGTTGATTCTTTTATGTGCCTTGACTGGGGATCGAACCTGCAATCTTGGAGTATGGCGATGATGCTCTAACCAACTGAGCTACCTGGACAGGGCTCATTTCTTAAAACTGATTTCATCACCCACTAGTGGATCACAGCCTACAGTTTGAAAACCACTGCCTTCTGAAGAGAAATTTTGCTACAGATCTTGCATCAATTCATTTGGCTTTTTGCCAAGTTGTCAGACATTCACTTATGTTTGTTCAGCCAGAAAAGTGAATAAAAAGCACATGTATTGCTATATTTTGCTTGAGAATATCCCTCTCAGAATCCTGTCTTCACTGATTCAACATTAGATATGCTTAATACCTCAACTTATTTTTTTGCCTGAATTACACAGTATTTTAATGAATTAGTTCATACCCATAAGAATCTATCTAATGCATATAACAAGGCATATAGATAGCAAACACCCATGGACCTGCCACCCACTTTTAGAAACAGTCCCACTCTGAAGCCCCAGAGCACCTCTAACCTGACTGGATGCACCAGTGTGCCTACCCTAACCCTTCCAGAGGCAAGCACTATTTAGCCACCTTGAAGTTTTTATTTCCTTAAGGGATGCTATAATTGTAACTCTTTACTAGGCATACTGTTGAGGCTTCCTCACTGAAAATGCTCTAGACTGGCTAGCCATGATTTAATTCTTGCTTGTTCTAATTTGTGTTCCTCACAAACGGCTAAAATATAAATGGCTCTGGGTATTACACTAAACCACAGGTGGCAAACACAAGGCTCACAGGTCAAATCCAGCTCAGTACCTTGTTTCTACCAGGTGGCAGTGTCAAGCTCTTGCTTAACTGTTAAGGAGTAGTTACATTTATACAGTCCTAAAATTATATTTGGCCCCTTGAAGACAACCACAAGGCTGACGTGGGCCCCGGAGAAAAGGAGTTTGACACCCCTGCACTAAACCATGATTCATTAATGGGGGACTTGTGGGGTGGGGGGCGTTCTGGCCACTAAGGTTTCAAGTATTACTGAAAAGTTCAGGAAGCCTGTGAATGGCAGATTTTTCTGGATGGTACTATTTGACAGACAGAGATGGGTGGTTATGTATAGTGCATGAAGTTAAAGCCAAGTTTCCGGGCAATTTTATGAAGACAGAATTTCAATCTCGCCTACAATTTTTTTTGTTTCTTAAATACAGATACCAGGATCCCATCTCAGATCTTCTGGATCTGAATGTTTGGAAATGGAGCCCAGGTATGTGTATGTTTGCATGTTTATATATACATGCAATGACTCTGGTGTGTGATCTCTGGTGTGTGATTCTCTGTTAAGAATCAACAATGTAAAAGAAGCCTTAGATTTCTTGTATTCCTTCATAATCTACAATTATTTCCGTATTCCGTAGATCTTCCTCCTTTTTAGCTAGGCACCATGGAGAACACTTAGATAAAGAAGGCTTTGTTTCTGCGCTCAGGAAACTCACAGTGAATTGGGGAAGCACTGCTCTGTAAATGAGGTAAAGGCTGAGGTCTACATGCGTGTTTCAGGATAGTGTGTAACACAGAGCTCAGCCAACCGTAGCTTAAAAATGTATTAGCAAATATGGAAGTAGGCAATCTAAGACTGTTGTCTCTGCTCTACGACGCTGGCAGGACTCAAGCTTTCTACCCTCAACACCACCCTTAATGAGTTCGCTTTTGTCCTCATGCTTAATGCCTCATGTCCTCACTATGTCTGCTCCATTTCCATGATCTCGCATCTCCAGAAATCACATCAGCCAGACTGTCACATGGCCAAACCTATCTTCAAAGATCTGGGAGGCTGGACATTTTTCCTAGGTACACACTCACCCCAAACAAAATCAGGGTCAGCCTCAATGTGTCTTCTTCTTTACATCCTGTTACAGGATTTCTATTCAGCTAGATTCCAGGTGTTTCTGAATGATGGTTGTTCTACAGTTTTGTTGTAATTTTGATGTGACTGGGGGGGAGGATTTGAGCATCACATTTACCTACACTTGATGGTCAAGATTTACCTAATTGGTCGGAAGCCAATTTATTTTAAATACTAAGATTATAGTTTTTTGTTTGGCTTTACATTTCCATTTCAACCCTTCCTGTCTGCCTCCACCACCCCCATCCTCAAATGAGGATTTGTCCCTTTTTAATATTTAGTATTTCTTTGTCAGTCGGAAGCCTAAAAATGCACCCCACCCTGGCAAAAATGTCTAGCTCCCTGGCTGATTCTGAATATTCAAGCCCACAATTACACACACCTTAAAGGCCTGAGATAGAAGGCCTAGGCCCCTACCTATGTCAGGAAAAACAGTACCAAAGTCAAAGAAGGTAAGAACTAGCCCTCCCAATTTTCAAATATGGAGAGAGAAATCATTCTCTTCTATGAATAAAAGTTCTACTACAGTCACCTAGATGTATAGTTAGTGGACGTTATTCAAATTCAGAAGACAGAATATGCTGGATAGGGCTTCTATTTTATACTAAACAGGCAGTTGCACAACTGTCTGAAACCCAGAGTCGTATGTTGTTCATGGCTAAACAGGATGTGCTTAATTGCCATTTCACAGAAGGGAGGTCAGAGAAGCGGGCCCAATGCTACTATACTGAATTGTCCAGTCATCTGTCAAGACTTCGGATTAATGCTCAAGTACAGAACAATCACCAAGAAGGCCATTACAATGAGGAGAAGGAAGCTGGCATATGGGAGACAAGATTTAAACTTTTAGCCCATTCCTTTCTTAGCATTTGAAATGGAGTTAAAAGCAGAGTCAAGAGGTTTGCAATGGCTTTTGCAAGTTTCACAGATGAACTCTGATAGCAATGTTGATACTCTTCCAAAGCAGATTAAGATCTAGAAGACCTAAAGCTGTGGCCACAGTGTGGCTGGCTTAACTACAGCAGGCTCAACAGTCAGAAACTTACATTTATATGAATACGAGATAATAATGTAACTTTCCCAATTCCCTCCTCTCTGACACATTTTATTCTTAACAGGATAGGCAAAGGAGGATTCATAAAAGTCTTTACTAACTGCCGATAGACTAATCTAACTTCTACCCCTCAGTGTCTATGCTTGTGATCTCATGTGTTGGGGCAGATTATACAAAAGCATCACTCTGAAACATTTCAAGTGCTGTCTCATCCTAAAGCCAACTTATAAAAATGTGGTTGTCTGGTATGCACATTTTGGTGAGCAGTGATGCTGCCACCACCAACACTCAACAATATTGGGAGAAGACAAAAGAACCAGGTTGACTAGCTTCTAAAATGCCACCACGGTATTTTCGAACAGCAAGTTTTCCCTCTATATTTCACAAAATATATAAAAGGAAAAAGCCATATGTACACACTCACGCAGACCAAGTCAGTGAAGTACAATAAGATTCCATGTGAGTGGTAGTAGGTTAACTTCCATGTGGACTGTATATACTGGAAAGAAACAAAACACAACCTTTACTTAAGTTCCAACTAGTTACAATGGCATGGCATCACCTTATATATTCATCATTTCTAAAATGTTTGCACAGACATAGCACAGAGGAGGTCCACAAACACTTACTGAATTGAACTCTCTAGCATAACATGTTTGATCTTCAGGATACCCAAATCAGCTTAGGCAGAAAGAACAAGAATGTCCCAGTTTGAAGAATAAAGGAAACTAAAGTACAGAGCAGATAAATGGTGTACCCAGTTTATTTTTTTAACTAAATGGTAGAGTATGGATGCGATTTTAGTTTTACTACTTCCTAAGTACTTTACCCACCAAATGCCTCTATGTATCACAACCCATGAAAAAACAGAGGACAACATGGACAGTTGTAAAGCCTGGTGGCTAAAGAACACCAAATATCATCAGGAAGGGAAGGACCTCAGGACCAAAAGCATCCCAGCTCAGGACAAAACCATCCATAATTAAAAGACTAAAGTGAAGTTCTGACCTGGCATATCTTAGGAATATCTTAAGAGCTGGCTCAAATCCAAAAGGAACAACTAAAATTATCCAGGGAATAAGGAATCATCCAAAAAGATGAAGAATTTTCAGCGTGTGGTTGTGACAAAACAGGATAGGAGAAAGCAACGCTTCTTGACTAAATGCTGGCAACCCAAAACTAGATGTACACATGTGAATTGTGTATAAACTTGACTTTTAACAAAAACGTGAAAAGAATCGGCAACAAAGAAAGGAATAAAAAAATTAAAAAATACAGTGGCATCTCAATAAAGAAGGAAAAAGAAAATGAGAGATGTAATGGATAAGGGAGTGAAGTGAGAGACAGTTTAAAAGCTCATTATCATCATTTTCCAATGTTGGTGTGGTCTCTTGCGGATGACTCTGGATTCAGCTGGCCTAACCAGGCTCATGGGAAGTTTGAATTCCTGAGGCTTTTCTTGAAGGTCAACAAGGGCAGGAGCCTCTGGTTTTTATCTCTGTATCCACAGCACCTCATGTGGTCCCCTCTCAATAGCTGAGAACAGGGTTTAAGTTCTAGCTCTGTTACTACCTAACAGCAGGACTTGGCAACAGCATTACTTCTGAGTCTCCTTTTCTTTGGCTCCCAAAACAGATACCAGCCCACCCTGCCTGTTTGATGAGATCATAAGGGCCAAACAAAAATACATATCAAAGCATCTTTAAAAATAAGATGATGCTTATTTTTGTTATATTTTATTTAAACAAGAATATAAACCAAATACTTCAACCAGTGAATGAGCCAGGAAGAAGCTGATGCACGCATAGCTAGATTAGCCTCAAATGTTTAAAATGATACAAGGCAGAATTGTTAAGATCGAAGATTCACAATTAAAAACTGCAGTTTAAAAGAAAAATGTCCCAAGAATAAACTTTATTGGAAGAGAGCTCAGAACTCTTCACTGCTTACGAATTCAAGAGTTTGCTCCCAAACTGGACACACTAAAGATTCAGTGTTGGACCAGCAAAGCTCTATTTAGAGCAACATAAAGTTCACAGGCAACTACATCAGAGAAATAACATGAACTTAGTAAAAGCCACTTCTGAGGGAGAAAGACAGTAAATGGGACAAAGATTTAATGAGGAATCAGGAAGTCTGGATTCCAATACAAGCTCTGCTTCCCTGTCCTAAAGGAAGTCGCCTGGCCTCTCTAGACCTCTGTTTCATCATCTTGGTATGAAAGAGGTGACAACAGTACTCTATGACTTGAAAATTCAGCGACAGTGAAAGACCATTATGTACTCCACTATTATGTGGCTTAATCTCACACTTCTATACTTTTGTTCATGCTCCTTCTCTATCATTCTTTTCCCCAGTCTCTAGTCCATGAACTCTCATTCAACTTCAAAGCTACTTTAAACATGATGTCTTCCCAGACCTGTATACAACATTCATAGCTCTTTTCCACTAGGTTTCCAAAACAACCATCAAATCTTAGTACAGTTGGTTTTTAGGCCAACTAAAACCAACTTAGTTGGTTTTTAGTAAGTTGTGATGTCAAATCTTGTGTTCTTTCCTTCCCCTGAAGAGCAGAAAACATGTTCTACTGAGGTAAGAAGAATGACGAACACATGCTAGGTGCTGCATAAAATATACATTTGATTGAATATATGAATGCTTAGGAACCCCACTTCATGTAAAGTTTGATAAAGCCACCACTTACATATTTTAGAAAAGGCCTACCTGGTCTGCACAGGTCTCCGTGTTGTTCTTTTTCACTGGCGTAGACCTCCATGCACCAAGCATGGTAGGCAAACGAGAAGAGATCCTCTATTTTAGCAGGTGGTCGGATTGCATTGTTCAGTCTCTTAAGCCACTCTTGACACTGCTCAAAAGTTGAAAACTGACACCTTTGTAAAACCAAACAAGTATGGATGCAATCAGAAGGCAGATAACAATGAAACCTAACAGAAGCCACATTTCAAGAGTGCCTACTCATGGTGAAGTAGTAACTATAGTCAAAGCATTAGAGGTGGTCATTCACATGTTTCTCATTTATAATAAAAACAGGCCAACAAATTTTAGCCAATGGTACAAAATGTCAAAAAGAGGAAACCTGGACATGTGGAAAACTTACTTTGTTAGACTAATGAAATCTCTTCTGAGACTGATTAATATCAATTATTAAAGTAAAATTGCAATCATTTTCCTCCATGAGTGAAATGTCCTTCTACTTTTTCCATCAAAGCTTTATAATAGCTGTCCCTCTCGAGAAATATGTTTAAAGAAGTTCTTTTCGTTTTGTTTTGATATATCGGGCTGAGCTCAAATCATGGCAATACTTTTTGTCACTTGGAATAATTTTAAAATTTGTCTATTTAGCAATTAGAATAAATCAGCAACTTTAGATGCAAAATAAGATATAGTACCTTATGGTATTCATGTTACCATGTAGGGAACAAAATAATTCTATTATCAACTGCAATTTTCAGAACATATAACTAAGAGGTTAAACTAATTACTGTAAAATTACTTTAGCTTTTTAAATGCAGTATTTAAAATTGAGTAATTAATAAGCAAGCTTTTTAAACTATGAGCTGTAGCCATATCTATGAAAAGAAAGTCAAATCTCAATGGTTAAAAAGCAACTTTAAATATTTCCCTTAAAACCACGGACGTCACTTAAACCTCTCCCTTGTCCCACTCAATGTGGCTCTTCACTATGCCAACATACAGTGCTTACTGGCACACCAGTATACGTCAAAGAGATAAAGTGAAAACTTAGGAAATTTAAAACTTGCAGAGCTATTAAATTTAAAAAGGCATTTCAGGCATCATTTTGCAACCATTAAAGATTAGATCAAATAAAAACATTAATGGATGCTAAATCTATGGAGAAATTTGATGAGAACCAGGAACCTACATTGCTTAAAACACCTCCCATAGACTATTTATTAGTTGCAAGGGAGAAAATTTAGAAATTATATAGAAAGCAGGTGACACCTCGACAGAATGATCAAAGTTAACATCACCAATAAGGTACAATGGACACTGTTTGCCTCCAGGTGTAATACGACACCCTGAAAAGGACACAGCCTCATACGTATAGTATAACAGCTGAGAATGTACAGCCTAAATTTAACCATGTGAAAACATGGACAGAAACAATAAGAAACAGTCTATTAAAATAAAAGATAGTATTCTTCAAAATGTCATAAAGACAAAGCGGTGAAAAATGTTCCACATTAAAGGAGGCAGTAGAATCATGCCAACTAAATGTAGTATCCGACCTTGTCTGGATCCTGTTGTGATCCAGGAGGCAGAATGTTACAAAGGGCATTATTACATCAAATGACAAATTTGGAACAAGAATAGTAGACTGGATAAAAGTATTATAAGTATAAAATAGTGAAGTTGATTATAATACTGTGATTATGTAAGAAAATATCCCTATTCTTAGGAAAGCACATTGAAGTAGTTTAAGATAATGAGCCATGATTACATTAACTTACTTTCAAATAGTTAAGTAAAAGAACCTCTCTCTCTCTCTCTCTCACACACACACACACACACACACACACACACACACACACACACACACACACAGCCCCCTGAAAGCAACAGAGCAAATGGGGTGAAATGTTAACAAGTGTTTTTTGTACTACATTTGGTAAATTTGAAAATATTTCCAAATAAAAAAATTTTAAATATTTTTCAAATAACAAAGTAACCTAAAATATTTCAGGCACTAACTACTCAGAAAAATATTGCTAACAAGGCTGATCCTCAAAAGCTGTTTTTCTATTACCAAACCATGGATCCATTCTTTAAAAAAGATTTTCCACACTGAACAGCATAAACATACAACATACCTGATAACTTTGCAGTCTTTGCAAGTCAAATGAAGCTGAAATATATCTCGGCATTCAACACTTTCTATGAGCTGTAATGGAACCTACAATTAAAGGAGAAAAAGTCCCCTTAGTCAAAAAGGCATTGACCCTGCAATTCTTCAATGTGTCCAATAAGAGCAATTAGAAAGTTCCACAGGGGAAAGGAGCAAACAACTGCAAATTTATCTGGATCAATAGTACTTAAGTGATCTAATACTGAGTGAATTAGGGACTGAGTGAATTAGGGTTTCTTCCCTTTATCTCTAAATCAAAGATCCAAGTCATGAAGAGGAGGCACTACCTCTGGAAGAACAGGAAAATATGTCATCTCTCAGGCATCAAACTCACAAGCTCATCACTCAAAGTATTGCACTACTTGAGATACTATAGTCAGCTGTGATATGCAATGACACGAAAACTGAAGGGAACTAGAATGGTGATCCTGTCTTGTTCACAGGAAAGAACTGCAGATCAAAGTGCTAGTGGGAGACTATACTTGTTATTTGCCCCAAATGACAAAGTAAGCCTATAGCTTTACACTTGATCTTAGCCAAAAGGCCGAGAAGCAATGTGAGCCTATAGCTTTGTGTCAGCAAAGAAGCATCCTGAAAAAGACCAGAAGTCTAAACTGCCTGTAAGTTGCACAGAAAAGACAACAGGACACTAGATGCTGGCCAGCTAGACTCTGCTCAGTAGAACAGGGCCACAGGTATCAAGGAGGAAGGAGCAGGCCACATAGTGGGCAAATGTCCTAAAACTAGCTAGTTCTAATTTGTTTTAAAAGACCAAATTTGAGGAGCCCTGTTTGCCAAGTAGAGCTTGAGATATGACCAAACTGGAATGATTTTCTCCCTGTCAATCACATCAGCAGACTATACTGAATGAACCCAGGAGTATAAATACAACAGTAGAGAGGATCAAAGAAAGGAGAAGACGGATAGGAAGGGAAAGCATCTGATCAGGGTGACAAATCTTCAAACTGACATGACACTCCTCCCCTTTGCTCTCCCGTCATCTGGACTCAACCCCTGGCTTCAAAAAGGAATTTTCGAAACTTCTAAAGAAAGTATGGTTAAAAAAAAAAAAAAAAAAAGGATACTCTTGCTCTTTGGGAAAGGTTAGACCACTCCTCTTACATTGTATCATGCTAGCCAAAATATGACTATGCAAGTTGCAAGCAGCATTCAAACAATCCCTGTTTAGCATGAGAAGAGGGAGGCAGTTTTCTCCAATACAGACAGAACTAAGGGAGAGCTGCCTGCAGAGGTTGGCCCTCATGTTAGTTGAGCTGTTTCAGAAATCCTGTCCCACCATGC
The DNA here is from genome assembly GCA_004026765.1 of Micronycteris hirsuta. NCBI lineage: Eukaryota > Metazoa > Chordata > Mammalia > Chiroptera > Phyllostomidae > Micronycteris > Micronycteris hirsuta. The sequence goes on from PVJI01001250.1 coordinate 126,101, forward strand.
AGTTGCCAAAGTTAGCAGAGAACTCTCGGGACAAGTATGTGGAGATCAAAAATAAGCCCAGTGCTGGACAAAGAAACAGAAAGTGGGGCAGGGATTTAAAAGAGAGAAGAAAGCAAAATAACAACATTCAGATGCTAGCTGGGAGTTTCTACCTCAGGACCAGAGCCTTCTTGCTTAGTTCTAAGTCTACGAAATTCCCTTACACTTGTAACAGAACTGAGAGTAAGAGAAAGACTACGAAATCTTGCCTGTGTTCTGAGAAAAAAAAAGGAGCATCGACCCTCTGTTTTTAAGTCCTTAACCCCAACGTGCTATGAGAAACTGTGACTGATACAGCTAAAAATGCTTTAAAGATCTGTAAAATCGAGGAAGGAAAACAACATCACCACTATTTCAGTAAAGGAGGAATAGGAGATGAAGAAGAGAACACTGATTCACTCTCAGAACGGTCCTTTGGGTGCTCTGTAACAGACTCTCATATTGTTTTTCTTTTTTTCCTGTACCTACCTCTCCCTTCATCAGCCCCCTCAGCCCTGGGGGAAAAAAGTGACAGCAAGACTGACAATTAAGAGGCCTGAGTTCTAATCTCAACTTTCTAAAATTTTACCAGCTGAAATTTTACCTGCTTCCAGACTTCCTTGGGCAAGCTTCTCCCGCTTCCTATATGCCACCAGCCTCTGCTTTCTGAACCTGACATGGTCAGAATTTAGAAATTCCCAGGTATAGGGAATGGGAAGAGCCTGGGGTGCAGTGAGAGCGAGTTTTACAAATCCACATGGAGAGGCTCCTATCTCAGCAGCCACCTGCATCCCAGTTTCCCTTTCATTACCTGAAAACCAACTAATGCTATTAGCAGCTGCTGGAGAGAGTGGACACCAGCCTGTGCTACTTAGCTACAAAGAACAGGTAAGTTTTATATCCCTCCTATTGGACCAGAGACTAAGGACCTACACTTCCAAAATAAGAATAATGGAACACCTCAGACCATGCAAAAAATTTGCTACCTAAAAAATGCACTTGACATACAAATTTTCATATATTTGAAAATCACAAATTTAGGGGAAAAGAATAAAAATATTAGTTGCTGATATGCAGATACTAGAAACCACCAGAGTACATCACGTGTACTAAAGTCATAGATACAGAAAACAGTAGACTTTAATACTCATGCAGATTGTTACATGCACTGAAGTTTAATATGCAACAAGAACAGGAACATGTAAAAGGAAAATACCTGATTTTATATCAAATGAACATCTTCCTTTCTTCTTCTCCTTCCTACCTCAATGTCCCCATCTTCGCTGTTCCTTCCACAGAATGCCTCCTCTTCTAAAAAGGCACAATGGCCTTCTTTTCCTCTTCATTTCTCCAACCAAAATATACTGTTTCTCTACATGTTTAAGGCCCATTCCATTGCTTTAGATTTCTCACCTTTCCTCACAGATGAAGAGGATCTCTTCTTACCATTTCTGTAACTAAATACACCTAATATCCAATCTCATAAGCAAACATTACAGATTCAAGAGCAAGACCACTTTACAGCCCAGGAAGGTAAGCTAGTGACCAACTCAGGACAATAATCTATGTCTGTCCTCCAACCCAGGCTCCTTCCATTATGTATATGGTGAACCTTTCCTCCTTTTGATTGCCTTTCCCTTCTGTATGAGCACTGCATTAGTTCTTCTATCACATTAAGGCCTCTCCACCAGGGATCTTGAAGAGGAAAACAGAATATATTTTTTTAAAGATTTTACTTCTTTATTTTTAGACAGAGGGGAAGGGTAGGAGAAAGAGAAGGAGAGAAACATCGATGTGTGGTCACCTCTTGCGTGCCCCCTCCTGGGGACATGGCCTGCAACCCAGGCATGTGCCCTGACTGGGAATCGAACCAGTGATCCTTTGGTTCACACACCAGCACTCAATCCACTGAGCCACGCCAATGAGGGCAGGAATACAGAATTTAAACCAAGATTCCTTAGAAGCAATTCTATCCATGGAAGAGTAGTAAGAAATCTAAAGTCACATTCAAATCCTCTCTAGCCTGCTAATTCAAATGTTTTATAGCAACTAATTTTCTTTTTGCTATTTTTACCTCTACCTTCTTGCTGCCAGGAAACTGTACCTCCCTTTACAGTGCTCTTCCTCTTATAAATTCCATCAAACTCTCACTCAAAACAATGCATCGAAAACACACAGTGCTGTTAATCAATTTCCCAAAAGGCCAGAATTACATCATGAACACCAAAATTCATAAGAGCATCAATCCAAAGAAGCAGAAGAGCAGCAGTTAAAGACTTAGTAGACATGCACAAGTATTAGAGGTTCATAGTACTGCCTCATTTGGGGGGGGTGAGGAGGGGTGTGCACACACGTGCACATGTGTACTGTTTTTAAGCACCAGAATTTAAAAGTGGGATAATTTCTACCTTTTAAAAACAAATGTCATTTTTATAGCCTGAATGGGAAGCACTAATCTTCATACACATTTGAAGTAAAAATGATAGTAACTAAGTGAAAATAAATCAAGTAATGATTCTAAACCTAAAATGTGTAATAAATTGTGGAATATCTGGGCACTAAACCTTATCATTCAAGAACCAGTCTTAAAAAGAAGACTGTCACAGGTTAAACACACAATTTTTATTGCTCTCCTTTGATATTTATAAGCTACTCTTCCAACACAGGTTTCATATGCCTCTACTGGTATATGAATACTAGCACCAAAGTGCATTAAGTGTTAATGATAACCTCTTACTGATGTTTGGGGAATGAAGATTTTTGCTGTACTACAATTAAGACAATGGAAAATGTGAAAAATGCTAAGAAAGGTGTTTCCAGTTGCTACACATCCACCTTTTCTCAGAAGCATTACCAGGACAGCCCTAGAAAACAGAAGTTTTGGGGGTTTTTTTCTTTTTTAATTTATTTATTTTTAGAGAGGGGGAAGGGAAGGAGAAAGAGAAGAAGGAAAACATCAGTGTGTGGTTGCCTCTCATGCATCCCCTACTGGGGACCTGGCCTGCAACCCAGGCACATGCCCTGACTGGGAATCGAACAGGCAACCCTTTGCTTCACAGGCCTGCGCTCAATCCACTGAGCTACACCAGCCAGGAAAAAAAGAGAAGTTTTAATATCCTTTTAAATGCTCATGTTTATTTTACAAATGATTTCTAGTTGAAATTCAGTTTACATTGTTTGAAGGTCACAATTCTACCTGCTTATGCATAAGCTGTGGGGCTTTATCCTCACCCCACAAATTGTTCTCATTATAGGGTTGGACAAGAACTTTGTCTAGTAAGAGGGAAGAGACTCATGCAGAAAGGACGCATTTTGCTGACTTGCAAGGTGAGCAACTGGCATTCAAAACCAATTTGTTCCAAGCACATGTGCAAAAACTGCCTAGATTTCTCATGCTACTTACTGTGATTTCAGAAGCAGTAGATTGAGAGGCAGTCTATTGAATTACACAACAAAAACTGTTTTAAACTTTCATGAATTCCACTTGAACACTTACTTGTTTATAAGTTAGCTGAGCATCAGAGAAATATTACCTGTACATATGCAAAAGCACAGTTTGGGCAAAGCACAGAATGGGAGCAATTCATACCTTAAATGCTACCAATGAACTCTACTAAAGAGGTTCTTGACCCTAGAAAATGAAAACTTGATATCCAGTGAATGTGTGTGTGTGGATTAAAGTAATGATGCTTATGGTATCTAAGTCTACACACTTTCACTCAATATGCTGTGAAATTAAAAGAGAATGTATATGATGAATAGTAACTAGACCTGAAATGGTGTGATGTATACAAATATTGAATTATAATGTTGTACACTTGTAATATATGTATGTAATCTTGTATACCAATTTTACCACAATAAAAAAAAATGTTGAGACTATATGATACCAGGTAGCTATTTAAAACTTCATGACAAGTTATTTTCTAAAGTACTAAATTTATTGATTTAAAAGCATTCAAAATGATGCAAACCGCAGCATGCCACAATATACACCAGTACATCTGAGGTTTGATAGTTGAACTGTGTTTGATTTAGATTTAATAACCTTTAAGGGGAGTCTCTTGATCTCACATATTTTATTGAAATGCTTATCTGCTGAGGAAGGAAAAGAGGGAGGGAGAGGCAACACCACCAACTCACGGTCTCCATCCAGCACCTAGTAGGAGGAGCCATTATTTCCTGGAGTAACGCAGGTTTTAGGAACCTTAGCACTTACTGTGATGCAATTAATTTATCTGTATGGAAAAATCCTAGTCTCCCTCCATCTGAAATGTTTAAAGTCACCGCAATGCCAAAATACTTTTGCATAATCATCTTTCTGTACATAGCCATTACCTTGGGCTTTTTATGTGACATGCAGGCTCTCTGCCTTAGAGGTTTATAATGCTATCTGAGAAAACAGTTTCGGGTGAGGAATTGGGTCAAAAGTATGTAGAGTGGTAAGTTTTCTTAAGTATATACCTCAATCACAAAGGGGACCAACAATTCCCTACTTAAACAACCTACTTATACAACTACTCTTAGAGATGATAACATAGGCCTATCACACAGATATGTTGTTTTAAAATGAGTTTTAAACCTACAAGGAGTTTTAAATAATCTAATACCCATTTCAAGCCCATATTAACTTCAATTCACATAATAAAGGGGTGGACAAAAGTAGGTTTACAGTTGTTAGTACATGAAACTTTCTTCTTGTATTATTATTTATTATTATATTATTTATTTGTATTATTAGTAAATCTATGTTTGCCCACTCCTGTATTTACTACATATCATGGTACCAGGAGATATGCTGGATTCGGAAGACACAAAGATGAATAACAAAAAAAATTATAACATATCTGGTATGTTGTAAAGGTATATTCAAGATACAAAAGAAGCCAGAGAAGTGTAATAAACTGCCAGAGACTGAGAAAGGTCTCACAGAAGATGTTATCTCCTGACTTGGGTTTTGACAGATGAAGAAAAGTTCCCCGGGCAGGAGAGAAGAGAAAGAACTCAGAGTGTGAGATATGGCTGAACAGTCAAAGGAGGGTAGTTTTATTAGCACCAAAGGGAGAAGGGAGGAAAGATGGAAACAGAAAAGCTGGCAGGGACCAAGGACCACTTCCCCTGACATCATGCTAAGTGATTTCACCATAAAAGTGTTCAAAGCTTTTAATTTTTTTAAAGATTTTATTTATTTATTTAGAGAGAGGGGAAGGGAGAGAGAGAGAGAGAGAAACATCATTGTGTGGTTGCCTCTCTCGTAGACCCACTAGGGACCTGGCCCACAACCCGGGCATGTGCCCTGACTGGGAATCGAACCAGCGACCCTTTGGTTCCCAGCCTGCACTCAATCACTGGGCTATGCCAGCCAGGCCAAGGCTTTTAATTTTTAAGGCTTGTGAATGACATGGTCGAATCCATGTTCTCTCCCCCACAGACCCTATTCTGAAATAGATCTAAAAATACTCCCTAAAATACTTTGCCATAAACCAGTAACTGAGAAATAGGAGACTGTATGGAAAAAAGACAATGATATGAAACTAAGCCATCCCCATGTGCAATTTAAGTAGAATTTCACTGATTCCAGCCACTTAAACATAATTTAAACACAATATTAAGTTTGGTGATTCTACTTATTACAGTAGCCCCCCCTTATCTGTGGGGGATATGTTCCAAGACCCCCAGTGGATGCCTGAAACCATAGAGAGAACTGAACCCTATATGTACTATGTTTTTTTCTATACACACAGTAGTCCCCCCTCCCCCCCCATTTTTGGCAGTTTTGCTTTCTGTGATATCAGTTACCCACAGGTCGACTGTGGTATGAAAATATTAAATGGAAAACTCTAGAAATGAAAAATTCATAGTTTTAAATTGCCTGGCATTTTGAGTATCATCATGAAATCTCACACTGTTCTGCTCCATCCCTCCCAGGACATGATTTATCCCTCTGTCCAGTGTATCCATCCATGCCATGTATGCTACCTGCCCACTAATCACTTAGTAGCTGTCTTCGTTATCAGATCGACAGTCACAGTATTGTGGTGCTTGTGTTCAAATAGCCCTTATTTCACTTAATAATGGTCCCAAAGCCATTCGCATAACTTTTATTACTGTATATTGTTATTAACTGTTATATTTTACTATTAGTTATTATTAATCTCTTCCTGTGCCTAACTTATAAATTAAACTTTATCACAGGCATAAACTTTTGCACAGGTATAGGAAAAACACAGTATCTCAATACATATAGGGGTAGGCAAAAATAGGTTTACAGTACAAGTATGCAAAAACTTTATCCTTGTATTATTACTTATTTTTGTATGGTTTTCCATACCCACAACTGTAAACCTACTTTTGCCCACCCGTTTAAGGTTTGATGCTATCCACAATTTCAGGCACCCACCGGGGGCCTTGGCATATATTCCCCACGGATAAGGGGAGACTATTTTACATATCTTTTCACTTCGAGGAAGCGCTTTATGGCTTCTCTTTGGCATATCCCAATTGCCAGCATCACTACTCTTGCACTTTGGGGCCACTGGGGATGGCACAAGATTTTGTCACACTGCTCAGAATGGTGTGCAACTAAAAACTTATGAATTGTTTATTTCTGGAATTTTCCACTTAGAATTTGCGGACCACAGGTGACCACAGGTAACTGAAACTACAGAAAGCAAAACTGCGAACAGCGGGGGACTACTATATTACTGTCATTACTTTCACAGTAGCTGGTGGAGGATTTCTGGTTGCTGGGATTTTACTGGCGTTTATCCTCTCCCCTCCTATGATGACCATCCAATTCCAAATGGACCCTTCCTAACACAGTGCTATATGGTATGAAAGCACAGCATGCCTCTTTCCTTGATGAATTTGATGTGTATTATTTATTAGATGATGAACAGAAAACTTATGTAACAGCTATGATCATAGCCCAAATCTAGAAGACAGAAGGAATTCAGGCTACAATGGCTCCTGGATATAAATGCTTAACTACAAAGAATAAATACTATATAAATAATAAAAGCTCACTATAAAGAAAATGGAATCCATTCGAGTCTTTTGACTAAAAAAAAGAAAAAAAAAAGAGTGATGAAGGATTTGGGTAACTTTTGGACCACTGAGTAAAATGAACTCAAGTGACAGATTTCAAAGAATCCCAAATGAACCTCAAAACACACAATCTGAATGAAATTATAGTCCTGAGCTTTTATAAGATATCACAATACAGTTCTCTGTGCTAGAACCAAAGTACAGAAAGGCACAATGCTAGCAAGGAAAGAAGGAAGAAGGCACTCATTTGGTGGAAGTACATGAACTTTTGTGCCTTTGTGGTGAAAGGCACATTAACTGAGTACTATTAATAACAGCAGTGCACTGTAAGAACCAGTTCATTAAGAAGACCCTCATAACTAAAAAGGGTAAATGCACTCATAGGAATTGAGAGGCTTCCTTTTCTTCAGGAATACATAGTCCATTAAACAAATAAACATTGTACTTAACTTCTATATTTAATACCACTAAAGAGCCATTAGACTAATTACATCCTATGAAGTCTGCACTGAGCTGAAAATATTCAAAATATTTCATCATTTGACATTAAGGTCCAGAAAATATCCTCAACTGAAGCAGTAGTAACCATTACAGAATGAAAAATAAAAGTCTATACAGCCTTTGCACTCTTATAAAGCTTAATGACACAGCATTACCTAACATACATCAATTCAGTGTTACTAAACAATGGACACCTCAGCTCACAACTATGTGTACATTTTAAATCATGCATTACAGCTGTTTGCTAACTTACTGTCTCCTGGGGCTAAACTGGGAGAAAAGCAGAGCACACATAGCTTTCACACTCAACCCTGTATAACACTCCTCTCTTTGAGAACATTAGCATATTTTTTGACTTCCCTTTTCTATCTACTTTAGTTGGTAAGCACTTACATTAACAAGAGACTCCTTGAACTTGATGTGAAGTCTGTAATTTGAAAGGGCAATGATGGCATCTTCAGCACGGCCCACATACTCTGTGCTTTCTCCATGAAGTTCAAGGAAAGGAACCTTTAAAATGGAAGCAGAAACCCTTCAAAGTTCTGAAGCAGTAAATCAAAGTCTTCGAACACAGATCAGATGAACGGATAATAAATCCTTTGTCACTCAAACTTAAAACACAGTATGTAAGTGGGTAAGGGACTTAATGAGACTGGGTTTATATACACATAATTCAAATATACCTAGTTATTCAAATTCTAGACTACTGAAGGAATGACACAGAGATGATAATCTCAAACAGTGAATTTTTAGGAAATAAGTCTTTCTAAAAGGAGATGTTTTCCAGCTATGATGTGCATGGTTTAGGGGAAAAAAGATATATAGTGTATCAAACCATTAACTCTGCTACACTGATACTATGATGCTAAATACTTATTTTAGAATCAAAAATGAACTGTAATTACCTGAAGATTCTCATCCTCTCGGATCAGCTGCTTCCTGGGAAAGATCTGATTGGCCTGGATGCACTCAAGGCTGTGCCGAGTCTCTTCATCCTGAAAAAACCCCAAAACCTTTAAATAATTTCAAACCATATTTGGATTTTCTGCCCCATTTTAATAGTGTAATCACAATGAGAGTCCAGTGACCAAAGTTAATAGGCAGAAAACTATAGGAAAAAAAAAATTCATCCCCAATATATTCATCCAATATATATTAGGTGCCTCTGGTTAGAGAACACGCTGATTAAAAAAAGAAAAGAGGTTAAGAACATTTATATTAAGCACTAATAAGCTGTTAGGTCATTACTTGTAAGAGAAACCAAAATACAGTGGTTTTGTTCTTTAATTTGTGACCTTAAATTCCTATTTTTGAAAGTTATATTCTGAATTATTTAAGACTGAAACAATGTGGTATCTGGAATTTGCTTCAAAATAAGTAGAGGGGGAAGGGTAAGGAGGAAGTGAGTAGAGCATACATGAAATAGGATTGTACACGAGGGATGTCTGATGAAACTGGGTAAGCGAAGGTTCACTATACCTACCATTGTGTCTACTTTGGTTGCATGTGCGATTTCCATAATACAAAGTTTTTTAAAAATGCAAAGTGTAAGAACTGAATTTTTCAAACTGAAAACATGTGTGAACCACTATCCCTAGTTTAGTATGCCATATATTTGGGAATAGATTTATTTCTATTAAGGCAATTTCAAAAAAAAAGAAAAAGGCAATAAATTCGAATCTACATGACACTTGAATTGAACTAATCATAACTTGTATAAAAAAAGCAGTCTTTACATTATAAATTTGTACGGTATAAGACGATAGGAGAAAAAAGCAATATAATGGAAAAGTCCAAGTGTAAATTATGATGCAATCTGTTTATACAGGAAACTTTGTAAAGATCAAAAGCCGTATGATTCTCAACTGACAGCATTAAGAATTAAAATCACTAGTGGACAGACATTTCTGCATATGTTACTTATCACAATTCCAACAATTCTACCTCCTCAAAGAGAAGGAAAAATCCTACCTATAAATAACACTTAAGGTTTTATCGAAAAGCAATCTTAATCTTAAATCCATAAAACTCTACTACTGTGGTTCTCAAAGTGAGGTCCACAGATTCTGAGACCCTTTCAGGGGCTCTGTGAGGTCAAAACCACCTTCACAATAATACCCTTCACAATAATACTAAGACATGGTCTGTCTTTTTTCACTGTGACATGTGTCTAATAGTGCAAACAGTACAAAAAGAATTGGTGGGCAAAACTGCTGGCTCTTTAGTACAATCAAGGCAGTGGCACCAATTTCACTTAGAATATCCTTGATAAAGCAGGAGAAAAATGATACATTTTATTAAATTTTGACCCTTAAGTAAAGTCTTTTTTATATTGGAAATAAACATGAAATAATTATGCTGCACACTGAAGTATTATGGTTGTTTCAAGGTCAAGCACTTGTGCAACTCTTTCAGCTACAAGCTGAACAAGCCACTTTTTTCAAGTAGCATTAAAAAAAACGTTTTTTAACTTTTCAATTACAATTGACATACGGTATTATATTAGTGTCAGGTGTATGACACAGTGATTAGCCATTTATATAACTTAGGAAATGATCACCTTAAGTCTAACACCCATCTCAACACCACAGAATATCATCTCACTGAACAGTAATTCTATTTCCATTGTTAAGAAATAGCTCTTGACTTAAAAGAACACTGAGGGTTTTACACTTAGAACCACAGAGAAAAGATCTGAGGAATCTTAAATTTAGGAAGATTTTTCTCGTAAACCAATAGGAGGTAGGTAAAAATTGCTAGAATGTGTGGGGGAAAGCTTTTTAAAAATTATGACATAAAAGTACATTGTAAACATGCCTCCCTCAGCATCATGTTAACTTTTTAATTCAGATAAATTCATATCCTAACCTTTTATTCTCTTCAGTATCATTTTACAGAGGTACCCGGTATTTCTTTAAGTGACTCCTTGACCTATTTTACTGACCTTTAAATATTACAGAATTGAAATCATGTAACAGGTTTAAAAAAAACTAGAAGCTAAAATACCATTTCATTCTTGCCGGTACATTCACTTTGAGTGCTAACCCAGGCCAATGTATATAATCAAAACAGCTACTGAAAACTGAAAATGGAATAAATGATTTTCAGCCTAAGAGAACTGAAAATTCGGCCAGCAATGCAAAAATGCATTTAATCCCTGAGGATTTAATTAACATTAGGACAAACTAACCGTTGACTTTCTAGAAGAATGGTTATTTAAAAAACATTACTTGGCTAACATAAGTTGAATTAACCACCTAATTTCTTTTTTACAGTTTCTGAATTCCGTAAGTAAAAAAGGAGGCCAAACTTGAGATAAATAAGGAGTTGGAAGGAGATAAAGGGAAGGAAGAAACAAACTAGCAAGTATTGGCATGGTAAGAGTCTTGGAAATAAATTTCTCCTGAACTATAAGCAGTATTTTACACGATCTCAGCCAAAAGGCCGAGAAGCGATATATAAGTTGTACTCTATTAGTACCAGAATGTATTCCATATGGTCGATTTCCTGGTACTGCTGAGGAACACCAGGCATGGTGGATTCTGGCATTGTTTGTCTCCACCAACTCCGTAAGGTCAGAAGAGTTACCTACAAAATCTTAAAAAGAGATCAGTGACCATAGTTTCAGGGTAGTTTCTGCTACTGGCTAAACTGTGCAGGTAAGAGAGGTAAACCTACACTTCAGGGGGGAAGTCAACATTAGGATAAATATTTTAAAAACATGGGGAGCAGAGACTACTGATGAGTCAAAATGCGTATTTACTAAACTCAAATGTAGGATTCCAGGATAAAAAACAAAACAAAACTACCCACTCCTAAGAGTGAAATGAAATTATGTATATGAACACTTAGCAAAATGTAAAAGTGAAAGTATTTATCAGTTTCACTGTCAATTCCAGTCGCTAATCTTAAAACTGGTATTGAAGAACACCAAAAACACAATTTACCTTTATACAATGCTTGAGATTTGTTTCAAAATAATCCAAAGAGGTGAGGGAGTAAGAAGAAACAAGTATGGCCATGGATTACTGCAGCTGATTTATATACTATTTCAGTATTCAATTTTATAATACTACTCAGTATTCAGAATTTATAAGACTATTCTTAGTATAGCTTGAGACTTTTCATAACAAGATATGAAAACGTATTTTCCTAATGCTTAACCTCCCAAAAAAGATAGGCTTCAACCTCTTATGTAAGAACCTCTAGGAGTATAAGAGAGAGAATGTTACTCAAATTAGAGGTATCCTTTTTTTAAAAAGGGGAAGAAAAAGACAACTCAGTGCTTCTTTAATCTCTATACAAAAAAATTAGGATTAAGGACATATAACCTAAATGCTAAAATAATGGAATATATTAATATTAATTAAATTAGTGGTTCAACTTAAAAAATGTTACATGGACTAAAATGAATATTAGGAACCAATGAATCAACATGGGAGAATTTTAAATTCACTTAGTAATGAGCGAAATATAAACTTAAGAATTTTTTCCCCAAAGGTTGCATGCAACTACATAAAGGCCTAGATAACGGTTTGCATTTTTAATCAATCAAGCATTTTTTTAAAAGATTTTATTTATTTATTTTTAGAGAGAGGGGAAGGGAGGGAGAAAGAGAGGGACAGAAACATCAGTGTGTGGTTGCCTCTTGCGTGACCCAGTGCCCTGCACCGCATGTGCCCTCGCTGGGAATCAAACCAGCAACCGTTTGGTTCGCAGGCCAGTGCTCAATCCACTGAGCCACACCTGCCAGGGCAAAACTTAAGTATGTTTAATTCCAATTATATAAAATATACATATAGACATTGGACTAGTTAGAAATGAACACAGCCATAGGTTTTGGTAGTAGAATTGTAAATGAGTATTTATAAAAATGTGTTATACTGCTGCTTTATGAAAAAAAAATTTTTTTAAAGACACATGGCCATACTGCTCCCCAACTACTGCACAAAGAAGCACTTCCAGAGCCCACCATAAAGAGTGTCTGCAGGGCACCAAACACCCCACTCAGCAGCACCAGGATGAAGCCACTTTGTTGCTAGCTATGTGGAATACAATGAAGGACAACCCCTCAGTACAGAACAGAGCTGCTTTAAGATTTTATTTATTCATCTATTTTTTAGAAAGGGGAAGGGAGGGAGAAAGAGAGAGAGAGAAACATCAATGTGTGGTTGCCTCTCACATGGCCCCCACTGGGGACCTGGCCTGCAACCCAGGCATGTGCCCCGACTGGGAACCGAACCAGCGACCCTTTGGTTCGCAGCCCGCACTCAATTCACTGAGCTACGCCAGCCAGGGCCAAAGCTGCTTTAATAAGCTCATCATTTGTTATTCATTAGCACCGGAACACATACCATATAAATATTAGGAAAATGCTTTTCAATTCATTAAAAACTCTGTGGGAAAACCAATAAAATAAAATATAGTCTAGAGAAATAACATGAAAAGTTCATCAGTGTTTGGGTCTAAGATACATAGTTGTTATGCCCAGAAACTAAGAAAAAAACAGCTTGAGACATGAGCAGTTACCTTTCTCTTCCTTTTAATATGACATTTCTGCACAACTAGTTTTTCTGTTTTAGTTTGCTTTTAATTTTGAAAAGCATTTTCCACCCATGTCCCTAATGGAGCTTGAAATTAACATGGCCTTTTCAATTCCTTCTTTGTGCACCAGCATTAAACAGTTTGCATTTAGGAAACAGCACAAGGTAGAAGTAGGACAATATTACCGGGGACCATTCTTTTTTAAGCCTTAAAGCACTATCTACATATTCTCAGGATTGACAGAAATGTGCCTGACTCATTGTTCCATCTTCTCTGCCTGGCCCACAAGTCACTGAAATGTCCATTAAATGCTCTTTGTAGTCAAAGACGTAGGCAGAGATGTGCAGAGTTGCTTCACCTTCTCTGGGATAAAAATACTGCCTTAAACAGCATGGGGACGGTACAGAATTGCTCCTATCCACATAGGTCAATTCGTAAAGAACATGTTTATGACCACATCATAATTCTCCTACACACACATACATACAGTTTTCATCTTGCTTCCTAGGGGAAAAAAAAGAAAAAGGAAAAAAAAAGAAACCTACAATCCAAGAATCATGGGTTTTAGGCTTGACTCCATCTACTACCTGACTGAAGAGAGATAATCATCTAACCCACACAATTGAAGTCAATAGAAATGAAATGGTTTTAGTACATTAGAATCCTCTGTAATTATACTATTAAGTAAACAATGAAAGAAAGGAGACAAGAAGAGAGTTCTTGAAAAGGAAAAGTGAAATGATTTATCACAGCAACAAAAATGGGTAAGTATGGGTGTACTAATGTTCACTTAGCTGTCAAGATAAGAGTTCAATTCCAATTTTGTTATTTGCTTTTTATTTACTTACCATGACAGGAGGCCCAGATTAGGAGGATAAATCCCCGTCTCTTCTTCAGTGTCTGGCAAAGCTTTTCTTTCCTTTATGCCTGGATCTTTAAAAAGAGTGGGGGGAAAGGGACAAAATTGGCAATTTCCCCCTATGTGGTCATACCCTAATTAAAGGAACTGCATATACATAGACCCAAAGACCTGACCAGAGTCAGCCAAGAAAAAGTTGAATATTACCCAGCCAGTCTTCACTAGTCAAATGCAAACTCCATATGCCTTTGTGAAAATCCTCCTGGGCCTAACCTATTAGGGCTAAAAAGTAGCAGAGGTCCACATTCCTAATGTTGCTGGTAATATGAAAAATGTTACAGACCATGGATGAAAATAATACAGCAATAATTAAAACCAACACACAAGCACAAAAACAATATTCTTGTAATACTATGGAACATTTTATCTGTAAATTCAAAATGGATCCCCCTATCTGTGAGAACCAAACTGGCTTAGTAAGCAAAATACAAAAAAAATTGTTATTACCCCAATATTCTAAACTCATCTAAAAATTCACATAAACTGTGTTAATATCTTTACCAGGTTTTTAAAAACAACAAAAGAGGTTGGGAAGGAATACCCAACTAGAAACTTAAAGACATGCTACTAAGAGCACTATCATCTTTAAAAAGTTGCCTTAAAAAATATTTTCCTGCAAAGCCCGCATTTGTGGTTTGCTAAACTTCCATGAATACAGGATATTTTAGGGAGGCTGGGATTCAATATTCAAAGTAAACTCTTTCAGACCAGTGTGAGGGAACAGAGGACAATAAAGCAGCAGGAGGGCCCAGAACATGTGGAGCTTTGCACAGTTGTGAGCACAGTGGCATGGGCGACTTACTTTAAAGAATGGCTCTGACTACTGGCTGGGAATAGACTAGACTGTTGTGGGAGGAGGTGTCAGAAGCACAGGAGGGAACCTTCCACTTCTGCACCAAATAGAGACTAAAATGGCGTGCTATACTTCGTCAGTCAGTTAAGAATTACCTGAGAACCTAGTATGTGTCAGACAATACAACACTATGCTAGTTTCTGTACTAAAGATCTTATATTCCAGTATAGAAGATAGAAACAAACAAACAAAAAATAGTTACAAATTATGCTAAATGTGATGAAGGAAACGAACACCAACACTGAGAGAGAGATGGGGGTGGGCAGTGTTATGAGAGTCCTACTCGGTATCTATCAGTGGTCAGAAAAGGTCTTTTGGCAAGGCAAGGCAGCTTCTGGTACAGGGAACAAACAGCATGTGTTTCTGAGACAGAAAAGACTGGCATTTTTGAAGGGTTAAAAGAAGGAAACCAGTGTAGCTCAAATGTACTGAGTCAGAACAGTGGTCCAACTTAAAGGTGAAGAAATGTGTAACAGAAAGACCATGTAAATAGTAAGGAGTATAAACCATCTTCCAAGTATGACAGGGAGCCACTGACAGGTTTTAAACAGCAGAGTGACATGATTTGATTTTAAGATCATTCTGGCTACTATGTACTAACTGGATTAAAGAACAAAAAGAATAAAGAGAGAATCAGGAAACAATTACAGAAGGAGAAAGGTGGCTTGATTTAGAATGCAGTACAGATGAACAAAAGCATAAGGATATGAAAGGTATTCTGGAATTAATATCCTCACTGAGGAGAGCACTAACAAATTTTTAGAACTTCTTTTCTAGTTAAACATCAGTACCACTAAGTTTAGTAATGAGGCCTTGGTTTTCACACAGATATATAACAACAATTTAAGAAAATTCAAAACAAGAATCAAGTTTCAATTTAAAAGAGTCACATTGTTAAGGACTGTCTATTTTAAACAAAAGATTAGGGCTACAGCTCATTTAATCTCCACTTAAATATGAGTTTCCAGGCATAACATATTATATTATGGCACAATTATATATGAAAAAGGCAATCTTGCTTGAGTCCTAGTAAAAAAAAAAAAAAAGGTGTTTAAAGATTTAACATTATAGTGAAAACTTAAGAACTTGTCTAAATAATTGTGTACATGGACAAACAGATTCCCAAAAAGTATCTGTAAATTCGCTTTAGCTGCCTCAAAACAGCACAGTGAGAACAGTGTCAGGGGGAAAAACCCAAACTTACCAAATGAAGTTTGTCCAAGGAACTTTTTCTACTAGAAGGTTTCACAAGGACATCTGCAAAAGAAAAAACAGTAGTTTTATACAATGAAGAATATCCTAAGAATCAAGTTAAACCACTTAGATCTGCCCACAAGACTTTTCTCTGCAAGTTAGAATATCGGGATAATACACTATTTTTTAAATTGTTACAATATGGACTATTTAGTGAACTGCAGATTTTAGAATGTTTAATTGCACAAAATGGGCCAAATCAGACCTCAGCGTGCCTTCAGAAACTACAGAACTGCACAAGCAGAACTTTCCAGGAACATACAGATACTCCTACTTAAAGGTTTTTCTCAATCAATTAAGCATCATTCTGATTGATGGCTTCTCACTACACCTCTGTCACTACAGTACAAGTACTTTTTAAACTATGATTACAAGGGCCCTGGCCAGTGTGGCTCAGTTGGTTGGAATGTCAATCCGTAAAATGAGGTGTCCTGAGTTCAAGTTCTGGCCAGGGCACATGCCTAGGTTGCCAGTTCGGTCTAGGTCAGGACACATAAGAGAGGCAACAGATTGATGTTTTTCTCTCTCTCATCAGTAAGCATGTCCTCAGGTGAAGATTTAAAAACAAAAAAACAAAAAAACTATGATTACAAGAGACCCAGGGTTAGACTTGGTAGTTTAACACAGAATTGGCTTCTATGGAGGGATCTTTTATGTGTAAGTAAAGGACTGGTTGGGTGGAAGTGGAATGAGGATGAGGGTACAGCCTAAATACAAAGAATTCTTGTCACAACTAGGCAATAGTCTGACTTTTACAGAAATAAAAGACCTAATCATCTGCCCTGGCTGGTATGGCTCAGTGGATTGAGTGCTGGCCTAAGAACCAAAGGGTCTCAGGTTCTATTCCCAGTCAGGGCACATGCATGGGTCACAGGCCAGGTCCCCAGTAGGGGGCATGTGAGCGGCAACCACACACTGATGTTTCTTTCCCTCTCTTTCTCCCTCCCTTCCCCTCTCTAAAAATAAATAAAATCTTAAAAAAAAAAAAAAAGAAAAGAAAACCTAATCCTGATTCCTTTTTTAAGGATGTCTCTTGCTCAGTATTTGCAGACAACTCATCATTTGGGGATGATTGATTACGTGACATAAAGTCACATATGTGAATAAGACTGTACAAAATATCCAAATCCCACAATGAAGGAGTCTGTCAGCATGGCATTTATCCCCTAACCTCTAGAATTTATTTTTTTTAACTTAGTAAGAACCATAAAAGAGAGACCTAACCATGCAATAATAAAAGTGTCCTAACCATTTTACAAGCAGTATTTTTGGCTCCCAGTAATTCTTAATTTAAAAATTTTTAACTCATGCCATATTAACCACACACTGTACTGGTAAGGAAATAAAGCTATTCATAATCTGTAACTTCTATACAAACCACATTAAGTATCAAGACTGGTCTTACTAAATTGTTTAAGAAGGAACAACACAGTACAGCAGAAAAGCTGGGGATGTGTAAATTTCTAGGAACTTTTCTCACTAGAGTATAATTTTTGCTGAGTATTTGAATACTGAAATAAATACGTAAGTTTTTTCCTTTTGTTTTTCCTTTGTATTATGTTAAGGTTATTATCAAATTTTAAAAATTATGTCTGTAGGTACATTAAATTATCCCAATTTTACTTCAGAAAAATAAACATTTGTTAAAAAGAACAGATGTTGGTTTATGAAAGCATGAATGGACCTAGAGGGTATTATGCTAAGTGAAATAAGTCAGTCAGAGAAAGACAAATACTGTATTATCTCACTTGTAGGTGGAATCTAAAGAACAAAATAAATGAGCAAACAAAATAGAGACGGACTGATAAATACAGAGAAGAGATGACTGACAGAGGGGCAGGGGCATGGGGATCTGGTTGAAAAGGGTGAAGGGATTAAGAAATACAAATTGGTAGTTACAGAATAGCCATAAAAATGTGAACTACAGCATAGGGAATATAGCCAATAATACTGTAATAACTATGTGTGGGACCAGGTAGGTACTTCATCAGGGGGAGCACTCCGTAAAGTACATGACTGTCTAACCACTATGCTGTACATCTGAAACTAATACAGAATAATATTAAATGTAAACTGTAACTGAAAAAAAAAGGGAACAGATGTTGGTTCTCTTTGTCCTTACAAACACATAAAATAGTATATGTGAAGGCACATTCCACTTGGAAAAGTATTACAGTAGTCTCCCTTATCTGAGGATATACATTCTAAGACCCCTGGTGGACTGACTAAAACCATGGACAGTACCAAACCTTATATACACTGTTTTTTCCAATATATACACACCTTTTCATTTAAAGGGAGCCCTCTACGGCTTCTCTTTGGCATATCCGAATTGCCTGCATTACTATTCTTGTGCTTTGGATCCATTATTAAGTAAAATAAGGGTTACTTGAACACAAGAACTGTGATACCTCAACAGTTGATCTGATAACCAAGATGGCTACTAAGTGACTAAGGGGCAGGTAGCATGTACAGTGTGGATATGCTGGACAAATGAATGGTTTGCAGTCCAGGCAGGACAGAGCAGGATGACTTGAGATTTCATTATGCTACTCAGATCAGTGTACAATTTAAAACTTATGAATTGTTTATTTCTGGAATTTTCCATTTAATATTTTTAGACTGTGGTTGACCCCAGGTAATTCAGACCACGGGTAACTGAAACCACAGAAAGCAAAACTGCAGGTAAAGGAGGACTACCGTACATTCAGAACATGATGAGACATAGCTCACTGTAACCCAAGAAGTGTTGGAGTACTGTGAGTTTAACCATCCAATGATATGCATGAGCTCACAATTAAGAGCGAGGCTTCACAGGAAATGGAGACTGTCAAGTGGATCTGACAAATTGGGTGGGTTTTAAGTAAAGAGAAAGAAGGGACAGGAGTAATTCAAGAGAGGATAGCTATTAATATCACAGTGGGAAGAAAGCAAAACATTTTTGTGAAACAAAATAGGTCAGACTATCAAGAGAGTGTTCAGGAAGAGTAGAAAGACAAGACACAAGTATGAGTTTGAATGCCAGGCTAAGGAATCCAGATTTGATTCAAAGGTGGGAAACCAAAAGCTTCATGAGCAGGAGACTAATACACAAGTGGTGGTGTTAAATAGTAGAAAGCAGCAGGCAGAATGGTTTATGGGGAAAGTCACTTAGGATGAACGAGTAGTTCAGGTATAAACTGCAAAGGGCCCAATAAAATATAGAGGAGGACACCAAAGTGAAACCATTAACTGCTTGAACTTGGTAACTGATTAGAAAAAGACCCTGCCACCCTCCCAAAAGCAGAGCAAGTTGTCAGAACTGCAAATTTTTAAGGCCTGTGGTAAGCAGAATAAAGACAATATCGCTAAGAAATAAAGGGTAGCTTCCAAGGAAGCAGTGCCAGCTAAGACATGCTGACTTTAAAGGCACCTTCCAGGTAGATGTATGCCCAGTAGGTAATAAGGGAAAAAATGGCATTAAATTCAATAGAGAGGTCAAGTCTAGGGGCAAGAGTGAATTGATGGTGCTAGATTTAATTTTAAAAAATTACTGTATCTATTGTAAAAGTCGAATGATATGTTTTAGAAATTACTTGATAATTTATTCTGTCAAAGATATGAGAAATCCATTAAAACAGAAGTGTCTGTGTAAAGTTTCCACAGGCTGAAAGTTCCAAGAGGTGAACCAAACAACAGGCTGATTCAACACAACAAAAATGTTCAGGCAGGTCTGCTGCAATGACTCTTCTCAATAACTGTCACCCCAGGCCATTATCAAACACCTACTTGGTAGCAAACAGTACGTCAATTGTGAAACATTTCCAACAAAAATTTAAAGCTGCCCATGCCTCTTAGGACTATTTACTACTAGATAAAGGCCATGAGTCTGAAAGAAGATTCCTGCTGCCCCATGGTTAGCTTCCCATGGTAGCAGCAGGTATCCCATGATACGAGTCATGTGACCCTCAGAAACTAAGAGCAATTATATTTGAGTGACCTTGAATATTCACACTGAAGAGGCAGAATATGAAGTGGTTATGTTAAATCTAAGCAACCTAAAGTGTCTAATTACAAGTGTCTTAAACACATTAAGCATTAATGAACAGAAATAGCCAGGGCAGTGTGGTGGGGCAGGGGTTAATAATTGTTATCCTTAAGTTTCATCTCCAAGGAAGGATAAAAAAATATCTGAAGTTACCTGAAATAAGAGATAAAACTTTTACAGTCATATATTATTCTATAGATAGGATTTTATCTATTATAAGAGAAAACTCTAAAGAATAAAAATAAATATATTTGAATATTAAATAGATGATATCAGATATCACTGTGAAACTGCATTAGACAGGAAAACCTAACATAAAATCCCTTTATGGAAGATAACATAAAGTTATGTAATAACTAAGGGGAAGTAATGACTCAGAGGAAGGGCATGGAGGCCCTGAGAAAGCCAAGAAGGAATGGACACCCATATGAAACAGCTTATGTGATCATCTTTATGCCACCTACCATATCAGCTACAAGGGCAAAAAGGCACATGAATTTGGGCCATTTCTATAACAAAAGAATCCAAACTATAAAATTGTGTATGTGGAGGAGGAGGGGCAGGAGCAAGGGCAGGGGAGGTGTGTTAAGCAGTACTTTCTTGTACTAAGGTGCATTTTAACTTCAAAAGAACAATAGACTTTTTTGCATAGTATGTCTCACTTTCAAATGCAGGATAATTAAGAGTTCAAAACATTCAGAAGGCAACATTGAATAATTTTAAAGAATTTTTTTTTAGCCCTGGCTGGTGTAGCTCAGTGGATTGAGCGCGGGCTGGGAACCAAAGGGTCCCGGTTCGATTCCCAGCCAGGGCACATGCCTGGGTTGCAGGCCAGGTCCCCATGAGGGCCATGTGAGAGGCAACCATACATTGCTGTTTCTCTTCCTCTATGTCTCCATCCCTTTCCCTCTCTCTAAAAATAAATAAAAATAAAATCTTAAAAAAAAAAAAGAATTTTTTATTATTTTCAATGTAAGAGAAATGGCTTTTCTTACACATGCACTGCATATTAAGAAACATTCATAGCAAACTTGAGTGTGGAGGCAGTACAAAGTAATTCAGAGGTGTTAAATTTTAAGAAGTAGCTTCACAGCTGTCACTTCTGTGGGTGAGGTTTTCAGCTTTAGAGTTTGTTCATTTATGCCTAATAACTTTTCATACATCTGATGCATGATACACTTTCCCAAACTCAGATTCTATGGTATGTTGGGTAAAATTATTCCACAGTGGGAAGATGATTTAATCACCAGCAGTAACCAAAACTCAAGCATTTATCAGCTGAATGAAACTGCTGTGGCTTGGTCTTACTCCCTGAGCAGGAGCCCACACCTTAGGTTTTCTAAAACATTTGCTGTTGAAGTGAACTATAAATGAAAACAGAAATGAGGAGAGTTCCAAAAGCACAGACGCATTACCTATCCTAACTTCATTGTGGTGGAAATTTCAATTACTTGACAAAATATTTTCAGGTGATTGGCACTATTCTAGGCACTAGAGATGCAGCACTGAACAAAACAAAGTTTCTACCCTTATGGAGCTGCAATTCCAGTGTCAACTAGAATATTTCACAGGTTGAATGTGCTCAGTGTGACTTTTCCCCCCTACTTACTAGAACCATGCTTTGAAAAAGATAAAAAAGAACAGTAAATACGAAATTGAGGCAGTGTCCTAACTGTGAGATCCCCAAACAAGATTAAAAAAAAAAGTCTGTGTCTATTTTCTACCTCTTTTTTAAAGTACTTTTAAAAAAGATTTTATTTATTTATTTTTAGAGAGAGGGGAAGGGAAGGAGAAGAGAGGGAGAGAAACATCAGTGTGTGGTTGCCTCTCGCCTGCTCCCCACTGGGGATGTGGCCTGCAACCCAGGCACATGCCCTGACTGGGAATCGAACTGGCGACCCTTTGGTTCTTTGACCCTTTGACCCTTTGGCCAGCATTCAATCCACTGAGTCATATCAGCCAGGGTCTACCTCTTTTGGAAACACTAAGTAAAGTCTGAGTTTTCAGGTATCCAAACACAAATTCATGATCCCCATACTAGCATTCCTCTGCCAGCTGCAGGACACAGATAAACAGCTAAAATATTATCATTTCCTAAGCAATAAACACAGTCTTCTCCTTGAAAAACAAAATCCAGTATGTTTTCAGAAATCATCAGCTGAATTTCATGTTATAATCACATTTCTGTATCAAAAAGTCTTTTACGGGTTAAAAAGTCTCTTGAACCAGCAACACTATGATAATATCCACTATAACAAGTAAAATCTCCATTTCAATAGATAATGACCAAAGATCTCGGTAATTCTGTAACTACAGACTACATTAGTGGTACACAGCATGGTTCACTGGGGCTGGGGGTGGGGGGGAGTGCAGAGATAGATTTTGTTTTGTTTTAGTGTGGGAGAAGTTCTGAATACATCCCTCAAAGGAGGTTCTGCAAGAGAATTTCAAATAGTCGTGAGTGATCAAGACTTAAGATCATTTGTCTTCATTTAAGTGGCTAAAATACCCAAAAATCTGAGAAGTCAAAGGCAAAGTACTGTAATTGTACTCTAGCATTTTATAAAAGATTTTATTTATTTATTTATTTATTTTTAGAGAGAGGGGGAGTGAGGGAGAAAGAGAGGGGGAGAAATAGCAATGCATGGTTGCCTCACGCACTCCCCCCTACTGGGACCTGGCCAGCAACCCAGGCATGTGACCTGACTAGGAATTGAACCAGAGACCCTTTGCTTCACAGTCCGGCATTCAATCCACTGAACCACACCAGCCAAGGCTGCTCTAGCATTTTTAAATATTAAGATTTGGTTGCAACTTCAGGCGCACCACACCGTGTTGCATTTTGCATCTCAAGTAAGCAAAAGGAAGCCTAGCTATATCCTCAGAAAAGATTAACTGTGATCAAAGTAACTTAAGCAAATTTGATCTGTACCTTTTAAAATCACTTATTTTACAAGAATTTTTCCTTTTAAACTTAATCCTTATGCAAGGGGTGAGAAGAGGGGAAGCATAAATCATATATGAAGTCTAGGTGAAGATATTTCTGGTGGTGAACACAATAATTAAAATTAAAGATCACATACAATCTGCTAAAAAGGACAAATATTAAATAATTTTAAGAATGTAAAAATTTCTCTTTGTGTTCTGACCTCCTTTTTATAATCACTTCTGTATAGAACACATTCACTTCATATTACTAACTCAAATATAATAAATTATTAATAGAATTGTAAGGAATTTCTATGAGCAATTTGCAATGTTATTTTCAGCCTCCATGTCCTCAATTTTTTTTTCTTTTCTCTTTTTTTAAAGATTTTATGTATTTATTTTTAGACAGAAGGGAAGGGAGAGAGAAAGAGAGGGAGAGAAACATCAATGTGTGGTTGCCTCTCACATGGCCCCCACTGGGGACCTGGCCAGCAACCCAGGCATGTGCCCTGACTGGGAATCGAACCGGCGACCCTTTGGTTCGCAGCCTGCACTCAATCCACTGAGCTACACCAGCCAGGGCTCCATGTCCTCAATTTTAGAAAAATCACAAGGTAGGCATCAGTATACTATTGAAATTAAGAATTTAAAATCTACTTTTATAAGGCAGCATTTAAGTTCATCATCTTGGATGAAGGACTATTCCTCAGCTCCTAAAACACACGCACACACGCAAACCTTATAATGCAACAGAAAGCAAAAGAAATACTTAAGTCTTGGTTGTTAAGATGACAGAAAACCCAGGCATTCAAATCACTAGAAATTAACTGAATTAAAAGTCAAGCAAGACCATTTTATCTAAATGCCACAAGCAGTTCAATATTTATAATCGCTATGGAAAGATCAGAAAAAATAGCTCCACTGTAGGAAGAATGTTTCCTAACTTTTGTTTCTTTCACTACGTAGTTCTATGGTCCACTTTTGGGAAATTAAGAGAACGCAAATTCCTGTACACTTATTAATGTCCTACTACTTGCTCTCAGTTAACTCTGGTAAAGAGGAAAGAGGTAACTCTTCCCTAAAGAGGAAAGAAGGTTTCTCCTCGCATCTCGTAGGTTAAATGAAGAAAGAGAAGAGAGAGGGGAGAGAGAAAGATATCGAGAGATCTTATAATGACTTCTGCCCCTCATAACGTATCATATGATTATCTCTTAACATGAAATTGCAGAATCTGTCTCTGCCTCCTACTGGTCGAAGAATAAAATTTTAACTGCATTTTCTTGGACAAACACCTAAATGACCAATTCCTATGAAGATGGGCAGCTTTACAATGGGTTCTCAAAAATTTTTTAGTAAGTTTTAAATTACAAACTTTGATTTTTTATGTACTGAATAGAAAAAGAAAACTAATCAATGAAATACATAGCAAAAACCAAAAATGCAATTTTTCTTTAAAAAGACAACTAAAAAATTAGGCAAAATTCAATATACCAATGTCATTTTGAAACCTGCAAATTTACACTGCTTATTCTAATATGCTTTGCTTCTGGACCCTGCCCTAAAGGAAAAAATGCAGAATCTCCAAATCGCTCCCTAGTTATACCAATCCTTCTCCCTTCACAGCTGCACAAGATGTTTCTTTTCTAGAAAGATAACTTAATTTGAAGGTCAGTTTACCATAGAAAGTCAAGAGTATGTCCATGTACAAATAAGAGTAATTTTTCTATTTTGCCTATGTACTTGAGATGTTCAACAGTAATTCTAGGAAATTTCTGGAAGTAAACTACACTAAAAGAAAAATAGCTATCAGTATCCCAAACATAGCTAATCTGCATATTGCTTATTAGTATATTAATATTATATATTAGGAATCTTAATGTTCCTTTCTCCATCTATAAACAGACTCTTCAAAGACTTGGTTCCCTCCATTCAGTTTTATGCACAGTAATAGGCATCAAAATGGACAAGGACTAGAAAGCTTGATAAAAACACAAACTCATTCTTTAAGCATAAAACTTAACAATGAAGAAACAGATTTTTGAATTTTTAACTGCTGTCATCACAATTAAAAATTGTCCACTCCAGCTAGCCAATAGGTACATTCAGAAAAGAAAGACAAAATTCAAACAGGAGAGGCTATGTGCAATAAAAAGAATCCACTCTTCTACTGGCCTAGTTAAAATCTACATACTGGTAAATAGGTAGAGGGCTACTCATTTTTTTAAAACAAGCCAATTAAAAAAAAAAACAAACCTTCAATAACCACACACTACAATGTGGGCTTTGTTTAAAATGGTGAGTTCAAATACCTACTATTTCCAAGCAGTTCTCCTCAATTATTAAATAGCCAAAAACCAAAAACAAACACACACACAAAACAAACAAAAAACACACCAGAAATTGTCTTTTTAACATTATCTTCTTAAGAATCCCTTTAAAACCATACAATTTAATAGATCACCAGAAAAAGGCCAGTCCACCCTTTTAAACTACTACTACTATTTATCTCACCTAAACAGAAGAATAAATGTGACTGCCACCAAATACAGGAAGAAAAGGAACTTTTCAGTGAAAGTCAAAAAGTAGAATTCATCAACATGCTTTACTTAGAAAAAGGAGGGCAGGGCCCTGGCTGGTGTAGCTCAGTGGATTGAGTGTGGGCTGCGAACCAAAGTGTTGCCGGTTCGACTCCCAGTCAGGGCACATGCCTGGGTTGCCGGCCAGGTCCCCGGTGGGGGCCATGTGAGAGGCAACCACACACTGATGTTTCTCTCGCTCTCTTTCTCCCTCCCTTCCCTTCTGTCTAAAAATAAATAAATGAAAATAAAATCTTAAAAAAAAAAAAAAGAAAAAGGAGGGCAAAACTACTAAGTTAAGGCAAGGCTAATAAATAAGCTTAATGGCTTATTTTTCCTCTTTTTGTTATTACAGGATTGAATTTAAATTAACTAAAAAAAAAATACTGAAAACAAAAACCAAACCTTAATTTTAAAAAATTCTTAAAATATTTTGCTTAACCCATTAATCAACAGCGGAGAGGAGTTTTTCTGAAAGTATACTGTATAAATTATTCATACTAAGTATATTAAAATACTGGTAAATATTCTCTAAAATGAAAAACTTCTCAAACATACACCCTAATATAAACCTATTCTACACACATTATGGAGTATATTTTTATACATCAAAAACTAAAATACTATTCAACTCAGCATGAAAAAAATTCCACACAAATAATTGGAATTATCAAGTTTCTAATAAACATGTGATTATAACTATTAATATCATACTTCCAAGGTCAATCTGAACCATTCATATATTTCTTTCCATTTTCCAAAATGAAAATAGTTTATCAAAGGAAATAATGTCTGAAAGAGGCATAAGGAATAATGTATATATTCAAGCTCTCTGGTAAACATCAGGTCTATGACCGGACACACATTCTGTACTTGTTTTTAGTCAGAACTTACATCTGCCAAAATGCACAGAAATATAAAGACCTTGGAAAGATGTTACACTTTTTCTTTTCTATTAATTTATATATACTCAACATCTAACTTAAACTCTATCTTCTACAGCATACAGTTATTTTCCCAATTATCAATGTTTCTATGGTATGGAGTATACTTACTATTGGTAATATTTGAAATGATTTAAATGGAACATAAAAAATACCTTTAAAAAAAACTATATATTTATGCTGGCCCGGCTGGTGTAGCTCAATGGATTGAGCGCGGGCTGGGAACCAGAGGGTCCCGGTTCGATTCCCAGTCGGGGCGCATGCCTGGGTTGCGGGCCGGGCCCCCAGTGGGAGGCAACCACGCATTGCTCTTTCTCCCTCCCTTCTCCTCTCTCTGAAAATAAATAAATAAAATCTAAAAAAAAAAAAAAACCTATATATTTATGCTAATGAACATTGGAACAATATTCTGCATTTTGACTTTGAGATGTCACTGAATTCAAGACACACCATTAAATTTACATACCACTAAGAAAGAAAAAAAACTTGCCAATTCAACTATAACATACCACTGATTTTAAGATCCATTCCTATACAGATATACTGCAAAACATCATGTAGGTAATACGCAAATGAGAGGTTTGGATGATACTGCACTGCACGCCACTACAAATCCTTTACATATAGAAACTGCTACGTAACTGTCTTTCCTTGGGCTGCTTTTATTCTCTCATTTTTCTTCATAAGACCTATTTTTCCAAGACCTATTTGAAACCCATAAGCACACCTGATCTGTACTACATGCAATAATATCCAGTCCTTCCCTTAAGCAAATGATTAAGCCTGTATCTTCAAGGTTTCTGCTATCACGACAGAGCTCCCAACCCTGCCTGCCACTGCCAGCACGGTACCAGAGTACCAGATCGCCCTGGACTGTCAGTACAGCACCTCCAAACTCTACATATCCTAAACAGAATCCCTGTTTGCCCTCCCCTACCCCCAACACGCCTTTTTTTTTTTTTAATACTACTCCATTGGTAATCTTGTCTGCTTAAGTCTTCAAGGCTAGAAACCATTTGACTCCATTTCTTTTTTTTCTTTTTTTTAAATAAGTGAATGGATCACTTTATTTCTATTTTAATAAGAAACATACATCTAGTGTAACTCCATTTCTAATAACAAAATCTAATGCCAATTCCCACTGATTCTTTGAAATGCTCAATTTCCATCTTTGTAGTCCATGCCACCAGTGTCATCACCATTTGGTCTAGCAAACTAGTTCTCAAACATGTTGAATTAAATTTATTTAGATTTCAATTATCTAAGAAGCAAAATAACTCAGTTACAACTGAACTTACAGCAAAACTGATTCTGGTCAATTCCTCTTTTAGCATCACCTGGCATATCCCATCCCATCAACAGAAGTTTCCCTAAAACATCCCTGCTTAAAAGCTTCATATTCCAAATGAACAACTTGAGGCTTCCTTTAAATTTTTCATGCATGAGCTTTTGTTACTGCTTTTACCTTTGCCTGACTTACTCACACCGATTTATCCATTTGGATAAATCCTGTGTGTGTATCCTTCAATTCTTGTGTTGAAAACTACTTTCATTATGAAAGTTTCAGTGCAGGGTTCACTGTGCACTTTCAATATAGCTTTATTTTGTAATGTCTACTATATATCATTATAATTGTTTACATTTCCATCTGTTTTACTAGACAGATTATGATATTCTAGACAGGTCATTTTCCTACTAAACATTTGAGTTTCACCAAACGCAAATGTTCCAACATCTGATGTTTCACCAAAAAATTCTGCATGAGACCTGATGCATGAGCAAGCGTATTGTTGTGATGAAGCTGCCAATCACCAGCGGCCCATAGCTGCTGCGTTCTGAATCATCCCAATAGTTTCTGTGGAGGAATGTTCAAGCTTAACACAAAATTTGATGCAGGTTCATTGCCCTACTCGCTCAGTCATTTTGAATGCGATGACCACACCGTACACACGCTCACTCAACGGCAGTCTACTGCCCCCAATGACTACTACAGTGAAGTTGTCATTGTTCACGTATGTGCATTCCAGTCCACTCTCCCAGTCTGCCAGTTTACATCGATGTTGCACAAACTGTTCTCATTCTATTAACAATGGCTGGACTTTTTCCAGACAGACCTTGTCTTACACAAGATGTTAATTTATGCACTGTTTATATTTTTTCCTTTTTATTGAATTGGGGTGACTCTGGTTAACAAAATTATACAGGTTTCAGGTGCATAATTCTATGACAAATCATCTGTACACTGTGTTGTGTCTTCATCACCCTTAGTCATTGTTTATAATTTTTAAATGACTGGAAACAGGTAAACTGATATATACAGGCAATGGAATATTATGCATAAGAATGGCTGAGTAAATCCAGGTGGACCAAATCATAGACTATTCCCTCAACCACGTGATCCAAGAGGGAACCAATCAAAATCCTTCTTTCCTACTAGATAACCAGTAAATTCACAGGGACAATACAGGACCATTTAAAGTTCGTGAGGGAAACAGCAAACTGGCATTAGCAGACTACACAAGTGACTATCTGAGATCATTCATAAATTTTGACATTAGCTCACAAAACCTTCCTCTCAATGACATCATTTCTTTAAGAAGCAGGGGTTTTAGCAGTTCCTATTATAAAAACAAAGTACCATATAAAAATCATTGTGGAACAGTAAACAGAAGTGGAATGTCTAATCTGATTACAAGGTTTAAGAATTTGTTTAGTATTCATCAGGAGTACATACTGAAATTAAATGTTTTCTTTCAAACTTTATGTATCAATTTTTCAAATAGCTATGTTGTTAGGAAATAAGCTGTTTAGCCCTAAGCACTTAATAAATGGAACTTGGCTATTTATTTTGTCCTGGGGGTGCCATGGAAAGTATTACTGAGACACTACAAGGAAGACGAGACTTTGGACTATGCAGACATGAGGCAGAACAAGCCTGAAAGAGTCACACCAGTGCCCAGAGACATGGAAAGGTAGAATACTTGAGACACTGTACCCCCACTTCCAGTCCTCAAAGTCCCAAAGCTGCCTGCCACAGTTCTTTAACTATGTGAGCTAGTCCAGTATCTGGCCAATAAAGCTTCCCCTCCTGTAATTTTCATTTAAGCTCTAATTCAGTTTCTTTCCCAGCAACCAAAAGTCGTAAATACAAAATCAGATGGTCCACACATTCAGCTTGATTTCTTTAATAATGCCATAACTGAATAATGTATATCAGATTTCTATAAACAACCAAAGAGATTTATGGCACTACTGTAACTTAAATACAAATCACTCCATTTACTATTTCCTGTATCAACTGAACGTAGGATACTCCTATTAAATATTGCATACTTAGGAAACAAGTTTAGTTTTTAAAGATTTTAGTTTTCTAGATTTCTTCTTGATAAAAATACTCATTTACATTAATTTTTTGTAACATTATAATACAAACTATACCATATTTTTCACAGAAATCAATTTCTAAGTTATCTAAAATTAATATACAGTAGGTTCTCAAATTACATTGTTTTGTTCAATGTAATTTCCTTAAAACACTGAGATGCCATAGGAATGTAATTTCTGTTTATATCAATTATCCTGCAGTAAAATTGGTTTTAATGTGTTGTTTCACTTAAAGTCACAGAACCTATCAATGACATTAAGTACTTACTGTACTCAAAAAAGTCTAACTTCAAAGAAGAAAAATAAGCAAAACACTTCATTTTATGAATATTAAAAGTAATAAAATATTTTCTTAAATACTTAAACAATTCATTTCCAGAAAGAAATTAACTTGGATCTTGTAATTACTTTGATTTATGAAGAAATCTGCCTTTATTATAAATCAAAGACAGAAGTTATTTCAGCAATGAGCACAATTTATAGTTCATTACACTGATGACTGAAGTAAAACTCTATTTAACAAAGATGAAAGAAGAGCTTAAATCAGAAAGACATCAATTGAAAATGGCAATTAAAGCTAATTTTTATGTTCTATGATAAAAAGCTTGTACAATGTACTGGAAATAAAGTTTTACCAGGAAAAAAGTAATCATCTGGCTAACATTCAACAATTTTACTACTAATCTAGTATTCTGCCTTGGTCACACTAGCTAAAAATCCTAGCAATGAACTTGCTCCTCAATAAATGTCACTTTACTACCATTTAAAGAAAACAACATACCATCTTGTTTCTCCAGAGTATCCATATTCATTTTCATCCTGTGTGTGTGGTCATATTCTCTGTCTAATAAAAAGTTGAATTTGTTTTATTAATCTTAGAATGTGTGTATGTAATACACTCAGGTATTTATTCCTATTCTATAGTATCAAGTCCAAGATTTTTCCCCAGATTACTTCTCTTTTGGCTCTGTATATATTTTCCCTAGATAAATGTTTACTTTCATGTAGCACTGTTTAGTAATAATAATTTATTAAATACTACTTAAATATGTTTAAATAATATTTAAAGTGCCTCCTTCCCCAATTCGACTCTGATCTAAGACTGCCTAAAATTTCTCAGGTAAAATAGAAGAGTCTGGAGTTTTTAAAAAGTTAAATGGAAATCTGCAGAGACTGTCATAAACATGCAACTGCATTATAACTCCCCAAGACAGAATCTGGACTATGCAGTCTGCAGAGTTGTATAAATTATTGAAGGTCTAAAGATGAAGTGAGAGGGGAGAAATATAAAGATTAAAGTGCTACTTAGAAAAAAGTAGGAAGGTAGAGAAAGAACTCAATAATCTGGGCATGTTTAATATAAAACAACAGTCCATTGGTGCCTGTATCAGCTAAGCAAGAAGAAAAGTGAAGAACTGAAAACACTGACAAAAGCAAGTACTGATGAGGATGTGCAACAAAAGAATGCTCATTCACTAGTAATGAAAATGTGAACTGATAAACCATTTTGGAATACAATATGGCATTATAGTTGAAGGTATATATATCCTGTGACCTGGCAAGTTGTGTTCTTAGCTATATACCCTAGAATACAGATACTGCATCAGATTTAATGAATAGGAATATTCATAGCAGCATTGTTCAACAGTCCAAACTGGGAACATCCCAATGACCAATGATAAAATGGACAAAATGTAGTATATTCAGCAATATAACAGCAATAAAAATAAACTAGATCCAACACACATATAGGAATATGCAAAAGAAGCAAAACAGAAAATATATACAGTATGATTCCATTCAAAAACCAGTAAAATTAAAATACTGTTTACAAATCCATATATAGGTAACAATACAAATGAAAGGCAGAAAATGATTACCATAAAGCCCAGGCCAGTGGTTACCAGTGGTTAGTTATTTCTAAAAGAGAGGGGAGGGATACATGTTACTTAAAAAAACAACAACCCAGAAACCAGGGCAACCTTCTGGGGTACCAGTGATGTTTTCTATTCACAGACCTAAGTAGTGGTGACTTTGTTATTCACTACACCGTAGCTTTGTGTCTCATGGGCTTTGTGTGTCATATTTCACTACAAAAAGTTTTCCAAAAAAAGACAACTTGGGAGAAAAAAAATGAATGAAAACGATTAATTTGTGACGGTGTGACTCCTGGAGCAAGAAGATATTCAAGAAATTTCAACCGATTCTGGAAAAAGAGAACTGGGTTTTACCGGTTGGGAATGGATAAATAAGCAAATCGGCATTAGCTTGCAAAACTTAAAAAAGATCACAGAAATAAGAAAAAGAATGATGTCCGGTTTCCAAAAGTCATGATGCCTCTTATGCCAGAAGCTACAGATGTCCTGAGGATAACAGAATCAATTTGGAAGACCACAAATACCGTCCTTGTTCAACTCCGCTCAAAATCTCTCCATCCACTTCCTGTCCTCATGGGAAGTAGGGAGATAAGAGAACTCAAATCTGACTTTTTCTCATCATGATCAAAAACACGACTTCAAGTGAGGATACTTGGTCTAGAATAAAATTATCGCAAAGTTAACATGCAAGTCAGAAAGAAGTTATTCAAAACAATGATGAGTTCTTGGAATAGATGGAGTAGAGGAGATCAGTATATTAAGATACTATAAAAGTGGCAAAGATGCCCTGGCTGGTGTAGCCCAGTGGATCTAGCGCAGGCTTCGAACCAAAGAGTCGCTGGTTCAATTCCCAGTCAGGGCACATGCCTGGGTTGCAGGCCAGGTCCCCAGTGGGGGCCATGTGAGAGGCAACCACACATTGATGTTTCTCTCCCTCTCTTTCTCCCTCTGTTCCCTTCTGTCTAAAAATAAATAAATAAAATCTTAAAAAATAAAAAAAGAGTGGCAAAGGTAACAAGATTGATTATTATTTAATGGGTATAGAATCTGTTTGGGATGATGAAAAAGTTCTGGAGATTTAGTGACAGTTACATAACATAGTAAATGCACTTGATGCAACTGAGTTGTAGACTTAAAAATGGTTAAAGTGGCCCTGGCTGGTGTGGCTCAGTGGGTTGAGGGCTGGCCTGTGAACCAAGCGATCGCTGGTTCCATTCCCAGTCAGGACACATGCTTGGGTTGTGGGCCAGGTCCCCAGTTGGGGGCATGCAAGAAGCAACCACACACTGATGTTTCTCCCTCTCTTTCTTTCTCCCTTTTCCTCTCTCTAAAAATAAATAAAATCTTTAAAAAGAAAGAATATCTTTTAAAAATGGTTAAAACAGTAACTTCTGTTATGTATATTTTCCCACACTAAAAAAAATTTTTTTTAAATTGTTAGAACCTCTGCTTACCAAAGAGAACATTTAAAAATGAAAAGGAGCCCTAGCCACGTAGCTCAGTTGGTTACAGCACTGTCCTGATACACCAAAGTTGCAGGTTTGATCCCTGGTCAGGGCATATACAAGAATCAACCAATGAATGCATCAATAAGTGAAACAACAAATCAATGTTTCTCCCTCTTCCCCTCTCTTTAAAAATCAATCAATAATTTTTTAAAATAGTAATTTTCTTCTTAGTATGACCAGAAATGCATATACGGTTCCAAATCAGAAACCGAGATTTCAGAAAGGTCTCTACCTACTGAAGCATCATCAACTAAAAAAACCTAGGCTTTTAGAGTTTATTCCATCATTCAGTGATTTTAGAGCCCTATATACACGTTTATGAAATCCATTTTGATGTATACTTCATTAGACCCCAAAATTGTATGTTGTACTATTATTCACCAGTGGGTCGAGCACCGGCCTGCAAACCAAAGCATTGCTGGTTTGATTTCCAGTCAGGGCACATGCCTGGGCTGCAGGCCAGGTCCCCAGTCGGGGGCATGCGGGAGGCAACCACACATTGGTGTTTTTCTCCCTCTCTCCTCCATCCCTTCCCCTCTGTCTAAAAATAATAAAATATTTTAAAAATATATTTTAAGAAAAATTTAAAACAAAATTAAAAACATAAGCATCTTAAAACTCATGTAAAAAATAAGGGGGACTACATTTTTCAATATTGTAATTATACATTTTATTCAAGAAATTAACTCAAAAAACTGAAGAAAAGCAAGTTTAGAGGAATATGGGAAAATACAGAGAATTTACCAAGGCAAATAAATGACTATTAAATTGAAAACTTGGTGCTAAATAATGTTCTACTACAGACTATTATTATTAAATAACAACATTAGCCCTGCTGGTGTGGCTCAGTGGACTGAGCGCCTGGCCTGAGAACCAAAGGGTCACAGGTTTGATTTCTAGTCAGGGCACGTGCCTGGGTTGCGGGCCAGGTCCCCAACAGGGGGTGCTCGAGAGGCAACCACACACTGATATTTTTCTCTCCCTCTTTCTCCCTCCCTTTCCCTCTCTAAAAATAAATAAATAAAATCTTTTTAAAATATAAATAAGTAAATAAATAAATAGTAACATTACAGCCACTGACATTTTCTGAGATGTTAACAAAGCAAAAAATCCATTCACTTTAAAGCCGAACATATATTAATTATCCTCAAGCAGGGCACTGCTTTCTACCTACCTTCTTAAACCCTCTGTATTTCAGCACTGAGACAATCTAATCTAATGGGATAAGTCAGGAAATCAGGTTTTTATTAAACTCCTACACTCATCATCCTCAGAGCTGGCATCTAGTACAGGAAAAAGCTCCAGGGTAGGAAGGAAGTCTATTTGCCCTGCATTACTGGGCTGTAAGTGTGTGTTGTTATGGGTACCAACACAACAGAATATAAGGGCAAGGAGGCAAAAAGTTGACCGGATAAGACAATTTGGTCCATGTGATCAGTATATTAATGAGACTACAACTACCTAGAAGTTCCCAAGCATACCCAGATAATCTGACTTTCAAGAAAGAATTATTATGGGGCTCAGGTCATACTGTAACAAAACTGGAGATGTTAAAGAATCTTCATTTTTCTTAAATCTAACCTGGGTCCCAAATTACAACTGTAGACCACAGAATAAGAAGAGACACAAACTCACCTAATAGATAGCTGAATTTGTCTCCAGCTTCTAAACTTTTCCTCCCGGAAAAGGACACAAGGGGAAAAAGAATTATTGAACCAGACAGTAAACCTAATCAGAAAGGTAAATATTCATTTGCAAAAGTCAGAATTTAAGACTAAATTTCCTGCTTTTCTGCTTTTATAATGCCTCACAGTTGGTGGCAGAGTGGAGGAATGTGATTTCTGCTTTTACTCTGCAGCACCACTTAGTATTTAAGAATTTATTGGGTTGGCCAAAAAGTTTTAGTTTTTCCCATATGATGGCTCTAGTAGTGCTTAGCTGTCTTTAACATCTTTCAAAACAATTTTGTTAGATTGCATTGTGACAGCTGTCATATCGGTTTGCATTTTTTTAAATCTTATCAAAATTGGTTAACTTTTGTGCAGCTATTTTAATATTGAAGATGGAAGAAAACACGCAACATTTTCAACATATTTTTCTTTATTAGTTCAAGAAAAGTAAAATCACAACTGAAATTCAAAAAAAGATTTATGCAGTGTATAGAGACGGTGCTATGACTGATCAAACATGCCAAAAATGGTTTGCAAAGTTTCTTGGTACTACTGACATTTTTGCCAAATAATTCTTTGCTGTGGGGCTGCCTTATGCATTGGAAGATGTTTAGCAGCACCCTGACCTCTACCCACTGGAAGCCAACAGTGGGAGGCAGCCAACATACTCAGAATATTCAAATCAATAAAGTTACTGCTGAAAATGAAAAATGTGTCTTATTTTATGGAAAAAACGAAACGGACTTTTTGGTCAACCCAATAAAATGTACATCAGCATTTTTAGAGTGTTAGTTTTCAGGCATTCTTGCAAGGCTTTAGAGTCAGCCTGACCTTTCCTTAAAACCTAATTCAGGCATTAGTTCTGTAATCTTGAGCAGTTCACTTGTCATTAACATGCTTCTGATAGCAACAATATCTCATAGTGTTATTATAAGGATTAAGTGATGTCATACACAAAAGTAATTAGAAGTATACCTGGCACTTAATAATCACATACATGTTAACTAATAAATGCCCTGTTATATACCAGTAACTAGTTAAACCACACACTCTCCAGGTATGTTTCTTGAGCACTCAAAAGAAATATAATTATCTCCCCTGACCAAAAAACCTCACAGGATTATTGGAGAATAAACCAGTACAGCTGAGCCATGGACAATGTGAGGGTTAGGGCTCAGATCCCCAATGCAGTTGAAAATCTGCACATTAACTTTTTTGATTCCCCCAAAACTTTACTAACCACCTTCTGTCAACCGGCACATTTACTGATAGCACATACACATATTTTATATGCTGTATGTATTATATACTGTATTCTTACAATAAAGCAAGCTAGAGAAAAGAATTTTTTTTTTAAGATTTTATTTATTTATTTATTTTTAGAAAGAGGAGAAGGGAGGGAGAAAGAGTGGGAGAAACAGCAATGTATGGTTGCCTCTCACATGGCCCTCACTGGGGACCTGGCCTGCAACCCAGGCATGTGCCCTGACTGGGAATCGAACTGGGACTGTCTGGTTCCCAGCCTGCGCTCAGTCCACTGAGCTACACCAGCCAGGGGGAAGAAAAGAATATATTTTTAAGAAAATCATAAAGTTTTGCCTACGAGTTGTTTCAAATTACTGAAAATCTCCAAAAAATTTTCCAAAATATTTATTGAAAAAAAAAGCCACATGTAAGTGGACCCATAAGTTCAAACCCATGCTATTCACGGATCAGTTGTATACATTTAAAAACTCTTAAAAAGTCTTAAGAAATCTACTACTCAGTTCGTAAGAGAACAGTTAAAATACTGCATCCAGAGTATTGAGTACTACAATAGAACAATATAAGCTTAGTAAAACTAGTCTAAAAGGATATTTAAATATTTTGTTAAACAAAACCAAACTGTGAAGAAATACCATTATCTTTATATTTAAAAGCTAGTATTTACTGAACTATAAGCCAATCACTGAGATATGTATTTTTCATACATTATCTCATTTAAATTCATAGGACTGTTGAGGTAGGTATTAATTAGCCCATTTCACAGTGGGGATACCAACTCTCTCAAGGATTAAGTAAACTGCCCAAGGTCAAAAAACTATTACATTTCTAGATCCTAAAATACCAGGCTTGAGTGGACACCTCACTATGACAGTTTTCCCCTAAAACAATAGTAGGATCTTTTCAAATTCTGCAAACATGACAATGTATAATAAAGTACTGAAACTAAATAAGGAAAGAAATATAAATTTTACATAAAAATGCAAATATAACAAAAGAAAACTCCAGATGTTACATGTATGAGAAAAACTGGGCTCTAGAACACATAAACAGGGCATAATGAAAACCCACCTTCTTTTATTACTCCAATATGGACAGTTGTTCATTTGATTAGATGTGTACAAAGAATTTTAGTATCCTGAGTTTAATTTTCACAAGAAAATTTACTCACTTCCAGAGATATTATACATAATGTAAAGGTCTCTATCCATAAATCAATTGCCCTAAAAATGTGTACTCTTACAGGGAGAACAGGTAGGAGAATAAATGTTGCTTGGACGAGCATTAAGTATTATCATCCCTGCAGGAGGTGGTGATAAGGGACAACTAAAATTGCTTTGTTAGGTGAACAGTATCAACTTGATACTTTACAGGATCAATGTACAAAGAACACTGACAGACTAAAGTCTGTTTAGTACCTCTTAGTTCAAAAATTATGTGAAGGTATTGTAATACCTGGTGACAACAGCTCAATGAAATATAAGCAGAAGTTAGCAAGATGTGTTTTAATTCTCAAATTTCAAAATGTCTTAACCCACAGTAAAACAAACTACTGATATATATGCATTTAGTTAAGAAGTTTAAAAGCATACTGAGAAAGCTGATCATATAGGAACCTGAAGCAATGTGAAATATTTACCAACTATGAGGTATATCTAATAAGAACTTAGATATAAGATGATCCTCAAAATTAAACTACAAAAACCCACAAAGGATTGCTCTGTGGTTATGTAAGAGAATGTCTTTACCTTATTCTTAAGAAATAAGCTAAAGTATTTTAAGGCAAAGGGTCATAGTTCCTCCAACTTACTCTCAAATAGTTCAGAAAAAAATAGAGACTAAAATATATGAAATAAAATGTAAATAACTGGTGAAGGGCTCTGGTACGTTCCTTGTATTATTTCTGTTATTAAATCTGAAATTACATCAGGGCAAAAACATTCTTTAAAATCTGCCAGAAACATGACAAAAGATTAATATTGTTAAATTAGTTTGTAAGTACATGAACATTCATCATATTAATCATTACTCCATATTTTCCTTATTTAAAAATCCAAATTAAACAGTAAATTGTACTCTAGTCCCAGGTAAAGTATATTCTGACTAAGAGGAAGGCTGCATAAGACTATCTAGAATGATGTTATTAGTTATCTAAATTACGTAATTCACCTTGCTCACTAACATGACTTCCAAGCAATCTAATTATAATTTTACTAATAGGGTAGGTATGCCATTCCAGTGCTCCATTAAATTTATAAACAAACCAAAACAAAAACATTTTAAAAATAACTTTTACCGTGAAACTAAAAACAAAGGCATTACAGTGACACAAGTCAAAATATAAATGTTTTATCTTAATCTGGGTATAGCTACATGGATCTATAAATATATAAAAAGTTATTAAAGTTTAATTTAAGGTTACTGCACTATTATATGAATATTACATCTCAATTAAAAAAAAGAATTAAAACAAACAGAAAGTACTGTGAGAGAACAGAGAAGTTCTCAATTCAAATCCAAAACCTACAATTCACCAGGCTGACATAGATTACAATGGCACTCAAGATTTATAACCAGCCTGGCTGGTGTAGCTCAGTGGATTGAGCGCGGGCTGGGAACCAGAGGGTCCCGGTTCGATTCCCAGTTGGGGCACATGCCTGGGTTGCGGTCCAGGTCCCCGTGAGGGCCATGTGAGAGGCAACCACACATTGCTCTTTCTCCCTCCCTTCTCTCTCTGAAAATAAATAAATAAAATCTTAAAAAAAAAAAAAAAAAGATTTATAACCAGTCCCTATAATGTTGATTACCATGACTACACCACTGAGATAGGCATTTTTAAAAAGAAAAACGATTGCAGAGTTCTGAGTAGAAAGTGTGCAATGAGATCAAGGCACATGCAAAGCAGAAAGAAGAGCTGGCTATCAGAAGTTCCCACCAAAAAACATAAAATCTTGATGAATCTTTAACACTGTCTTGCAAAAAGGCTAGAAATCAGCCCGGCTGGTGTAGCTCAGTGGATTGAGTGCAGGCTGGGAACCAGAGGGTCCTGGTTCGATTCCCAGTCGGGGCACATGCCTGGGCTGCAGGCCAGGTCCCTGTGGGGGCCATGTGAGAGGCAACCATACATTGCTATTTCTCCCTCTCTTTCTCCCTCCCTTCTCCTCTCTCTAAAAATAAAATAAATAAAATCTTTAAAAAAAAAGTTAAAAAAAAAAAGGCTAGAAATCAGATTAGACACACTCCCCTCTACTGTCTTAATCTACTTTAAAAAAAATAAACAAAATACGTGGAAAGGCTTTTTTTCCCCTTTTAAGGAGACTACAGAAATGGAAAATTATTTTTTTTTAAATACAGCTTTGGCAAAAACTAAACATTGTATCACTTTGAATACTGTCTTTTATTCAAAACAATGTCTACATGTACAGGACAATATAAACCAAAATCAATGTATGTAAAGGTAAACAGTACAATGAAACTAACATTTAAGAAGTAAGGACGGAAATAGATAGGGGTAGATCAGCTACTGCTATCTTCCTTCCATGGTGCTATATCTCATTTCAGAGATGCAAGGACTGTTAACCTTGTTGTGTCAGTATTTCCACTGGAGAATTTAAAACAAATTTTTTTTCTAATTAAACAGTAAAGTTGGCAAGTTACCATTCAGAAAGCACTCTCAACTCTAAATACATTCAAGATTTTTTAGCCAATAACACTTAAAAGTTAATCATTTTTAAAGTTCACTTTCTTAATAACAAACTAAATATAATCATAAACTCAGAAGTCAACATAAAAGGTCTGGGTATAATCATTTTTATTAAATTATGTAATAGGCAAAAACTAATCTATAGTGACAGATCAGATCAGTGGTGTGCTGGAACAAGGGGAAGAACTGGGTGCAAAAGGGCATTAGAAACATTTTTTGCAATAATGGAAATACTCTACGCCTTGAATGGAGTAGTGATTTTATAAGTATACATTTGTCAAATTACACTAGGTTAATTCTGTTATATCTTAAAGTTGACTGAAAAAATATACATGCAATTTAGCCTTTTCATAATGACTGGAAAATCAAATGCTAAGGAAAAAAATTACTGAAATTTATTTAATTGAAAGAAATTAAAAGCCTATTTGTATAAGAGCCAATCTAGGTGCCTTCCAGAATGACTTGGTCCTACTCTTCACACACCACTCCCACTCCTTAACCTCTTTCTCAACGCTATAAGCATTTCAGTCAAAATATGAACCTTCCTTTTACGTATTAGAGATACTTTTAAAAATTACAAGCCTAAGACAATAACAAACCTACACTTTCCTAAAGCTACCTTATGATAATCTAAAAGGAACTGAGCATAAACCTTTTATAATCCATGAGAGGAAAAACAAACAAAGGACAAATGATATTGGGAAACAACATAAGAAATGCAAATGTTTGAGATATATATAAAAATATGCTCAACCTCATAAATAATCAAGAAAACACATATTGAAACAATAACAATTTTCCATACTTAAGATTGCAGAAAGCAAGATATTGTTTAATTTCAAATAGTGGAATGAGTTTGGAAAATAACCACTTGAACATATACTTTTGGTGTAGATAAAATTGTTACATATACTTTGAAGAGCATTTTGGCAGTATATTAAAACTGTAACTATG
>PVJI01001250.1:167170-192499 GCA_004026765.1 Micronycteris hirsuta
TGACGTAGCTTGGTGGATTGAGCGCGGGCTGCGAACTAAAGGGTCGCGGTTCGATTCCCAGTCAGGGCACATGCCTGGGTTGCATGCCAGGTCCCTGGTGGGGGCCACATGAAGGGCAACCACACATGGATGTTTCTCTCCCTCTCTTCCTTCCCTTCTGCCTAAAAATAAATAAATAAAATCTTAAAAAAAAAAAAAAAACTGTAACTATGGCCCTGACTGGTGTGGCTCAGGGGGTTGGGCGTTGTGCCACAAAGCAAAAGTTCACTGGTTTGATTCCCAGTAAGGGAGTGGGGACAGGTGAAAGAGAGGATAAATGGTGATGGAAGGAGACTTAGACTTTGGATGATGAGCACACAATGCCATGTGCAGATGATGTACTGTAGAACTGTACACATGAGACCTATATATTTTACTGGCCAATGTAACCCTAATAAATTCAATTTAAAAAATTAAAAAATGAACCACATATACAAGGACTGTCCAGAGAAAGTCCAGACATTGTTAACAGAATGAGAACA
Source organism: Micronycteris hirsuta (assembly GCA_004026765.1). Classification (NCBI taxonomy): domain Eukaryota; kingdom Metazoa; phylum Chordata; class Mammalia; order Chiroptera; family Phyllostomidae; genus Micronycteris; species Micronycteris hirsuta. Next base: position 167,692 of record PVJI01001250.1, read on the forward strand.
GTTTGTGCAACATCGATGAAACTGGTAGACAAGGAGAGTGGACTGGAACGCGCATGCATGAACAGTGACAACTTACTTCACTGTACTAGTCAGTGGGGGTGGTAGACACTTGAGTGAGATGTGTACTGTGTGGCCTTCGTATTCAAAATGACTGAGTAAGGAGAGCAATGAATCTACATCAAATTTTGCGTTAAGCTTGAACATTCCTCTGCAGAAACTCTTGGGATGATTGAGAAAGCCACAGCTATGGGGAACGGGTATTGTCATGATTCGTCATAACAATACGCCCACTCTGCGCATCACATCTTGTACAGAGTTTTTTGGTGAAACATCAAATCACCCAGGTGAGTTAGCCCCGCTACAACCCAGTTTGGCGCTCTGCAACTTCTGGCTTTTCCCAAAGTTAAAATTGCCTTTGAAAGAGAAGAGATTTCAGACCATCAATGAGATTTAGGAAAATATTAGAGGGTAGCTGATGGCGAGTGGGAGAACTGTGTGAGGTCCCAAGGGGACCGAGGCATCACTGTCCTAGGTACAGTGCTTCTTTTAATGTGTATCTCCTTCAGTAAATGTTTCTGTTTTTCATATTACATGGCTGTATACCTTCTGGACAGACCTTGTATTATTTAAGGGTACATATATATACAAAGGCATGAGGAAAAAAGCCTAGAAGGAAAATAAACAAAACTAATTACATAGTGAATACCTGTAGAGAGAGAGAAAAAAAACAAAATTGAAAACAATGGGTTAAAGGAATTTTAGCCTTATCTTTAATATTTTGGTATTCTACAAGGAGAATTTATTCACTTATTTGTATACTGAAATTTTATTCTGGAAGGAGATGATGCAAACAAGAAACCAATGTAACACATTTCCTCCTGCAGATAGTATAACCTGAGAAATATTGTTAGCATTTCCAAGAAATATTACTGTGCCTACTGCATATATTATTTTGCATACTGATTTGGAAAACCCATCAATAACTTAAAATTTTCTTTTCTAATAAACTATGATCACTAAGGAAGAATAACATTACCCTCTAATAAACTTTGAAATCTAGGAAAAATATGAAAAAAATAAGAATTTAAAACAAAAAAATTTGAAAATGACAAAAAAAAATTGTTTGAGGACATTAAAGAAGACCTAAGGCAAATGGAAAAGACATCCCATATTCATGGATCAAAAGATTTAATTTATTAAGATAGTAACACTACCCACAAACTGATCTACGGACTAAATATAATCACTATAAAAATATCAGTTGATTTTCTGGCATACATTAACAAGCTGATTCTAACACTCAAAAGAAAATGCAAGGAACTCAATAATCTGGGGGAGGGGGTAATTAAAGAACTTACACTCTCAATTTCAAGACTTACAGAAAAGCTTTAGTAATCAAGACAATGTGGTACTAACAAAAGGATAAACATACAGATTAATGGGGTAAGAGTCCACAAGTAAACCCTGATACAATATGAGCAGCTGACTTTTGAAAAGGTGCCAGGACAAGTCAATGGGGAAAGAAAAGGTTTTTCAACAAATGGAGGTGAAACAACTAAATATCCACATCCAAAGATCAAAGTTGGAAAGCTAACTCACACCATACGCAAAAAATGAACTCAAAATGGATCAAGACTAAATGTAAGAGCTAAAACTATAAAACTTTTACAAGAAAACTTAGGAGTATACCTTCATTACTTTGTATTCTGCAATGACTTCTTGGAAAACTAAAACAACCCTGACTGATGTGGCTCAGATGGATGGGCGTCATCTCACAAAGCTAAAGGTTGCCAGTTCCATCCCTGGTCAGCACACCTATCTGGGTTATGGGTTTGGTCCTGTAAGGGGTTCTGGGCATTCCTAAGAGAAGCAACTGATTGGTATTTCTCGTCCTCTCTTTCTCCCTCCCTTTCCCTCTCTCTAAAAATAAATTTTAAAATTTTTTTAAAAAAACAAAACCGTAAGTCATCAAAGCAGACAAATGCAATTTCCACAAAATAAAGCATATCTGTGCTTCAAACGAAACCATCAAGTGAAAAGATAATCCATGAGAGAAAGTTTTTGCAAACTACATATTTGATAAGTGACTTGTATTCAGAATATATTTTGAAAACACTACAACAGTTAATTTAAAAATAATGAATTAATAAATGAGCAATTGGACCTGGCCAGGTAGTTCAGCGGGTCAGAGCATCTTACCAATATGCCAAGGTTGCAGGTTCAATCCTTGGTCAGGAAACTTACAAGAATCAAGCAATGAATGCATCAATAAGTGGAACAACAAATGGATGTCTCTCTCTCTTTCACCTCTCTCTCTCTCTCAAATCAGTAATTTCTTTAAATGGGCAATGGATCTGAACAGACATTTTCCAAAGATATACAAATGTCTAATAAGCACATGAAAAGACAGTCAACATCATTAGTCATTATAGTAATGAAAATGAAATACACAATGATACTTCACATCCATTAAAATGACTACTGTTTAAAAACAAAAGAAAGAAAAGAATAAAGGATTGTCTAAGTGTGAAGAAAGCCGGTGAGAATGTAAAATGGAGCAGCCACTGTAGAAAACAGTATGGCAAGTCCTAAAAAAATTAAACATAAAATTAACATATGATCCTGCAATTCCATTTCTGGGTCTATACCCACCAAAACTGAAAGCAGGAACTTGAAAAGGTATTTGTACACCCATGTTCATAGCAGCATTATTCACAAACACGCAAAAGGTGGAAGCATCCAAAATGTCTGTCAAGGGATGAATGGATAAATAAAATGTGGTATACATATATATAATGAAATATTATCCAGCCTTACAAGGAAGAAAATTCTCACATATGCCACAACACAGGTGGACGGATGGCACTGTGCTTAAAGAAACAGGCCAGTCACAAAAGAACATACATCACGTAAGTCCACTTATACGAGGTGCTTAGTTAGAATAGTCAAATTCAGAGACAGAAAGTAGAATGGCCGTTGCTAGGGCCTAGGGAGAGGGATGAATGGGGAATTAGTGCTTAATGGGTCAGAGTTTCAGTTGGGGAAGAGGAAAAAGTTCTGGAGATAGAGAATGGAAACAGCTGCACAATGTGAATGTACTTAGCGCCACAGAACTATCCGCTTAAAATGGTAAATTTCATGTTATGTATATTTTACCACAATGAAATTTTATATATGTATGTGTACTATAAAGTAAAAGAAGCAAAGTAAGAATTTCAGAAAATGAATAAACAATGCATTTAAAACTAAAATTAAATATCCTAAGCACCCCAAGAGAAATTTCCTAAAACATTAACAGAATGTTCATTAAAACACTGTAGCATACAAGAGGACACACACACACTCCAAAATGCTGTAGTTTTTGTTATTGCTGACATTAAATTATTAATTTTTAAATCTTTAAAATAAGCAATATTTAGACCTGGCTGGTGTGGCTCAGTGAAGTGAGTGCCAGCCTGCAAAGCAAAGGGTCGCTAGTCTGATTCCCAGTCAGGGCACACGCCTAGGTTGCAGGCCAGGTCCCCAGGTAGGGGGTGGGGCACCATGAGTTGCAACTACACGTTGATGTTTCTCTCCTCCTCTTTCTCCCTCCCTTCCTCTCTCTCTTTAAATAAAAAATAAAAAAATTTTAAAGCATTATTTAGTAAAACCTGAAAAAATTAAAAGTCATTCATATATCTTTAAACAAGAATACCAAAAAAGCAAACATGAATAAATAAATTAGCTTTGGCATTTGGTCAGCATCAACATTTTAGGCCAAATGTGATTTATATCTATGTTTTATATCAAAACTTAAACAATTTCTACTCTAGAGAATCATTTATGGTATAATAAAAGTTTTTTTAAAAAGCTTTATCCATATTGTACAACACTGGTCTTGACATGATTTCCTTTGCCTCTAAGACTCTTTTCCTCCCATTCAAAAAGTTTAAGTATCAATCATTTCTTTTGTTATGTAGAGGTAAGACACAAACATGCCAATGATTAAAACGCGATGTTCAAATATGTATTCTAAATACCAGTAGACACCAAAACTAAGCACACAAATTTAATAAGATACTCTTTAGTAAAGGTCCATATCCAGACTTCAACTAAGTACCTTGTTTATTCCTGAAGTCTTAACCTTAGCCATCAATTTCCTGATGGGCTTACTTTTATATAATAAAACTCCAACAAAACGTTCTCTTCTCTAGACTATTATAGATGGTTTAATTAGCAGAAATGAGTCACTTTGAACAATATGCCGTGATCTAATAATTTTTTTGGCTAATAAAGAATAATGAATGAGTTACTGAATTATTTGATTAAAATTTTTGAAGCACATTACTTAAATCTTAAAGAGTAACAAAAGCACGAGTAAAATAAAGTGCACATATAAAGTCATCAACCAGTATCCTAAATAAAGTTAAATATCTGAAGTACATTATAAACAATTACACTGGGTTGCATTTAATCTAGAAAAATATTTCCTACAGATAAAAACCAAGACTAGAAAAATGCCTAAAGGTAAATATAATTAATAGTCCGGAAATACTTAATAAATTTCAAGAGCCAAATGCCTTATTGGGCATATTATCATTGTTTGACCACAATAATTTTATTAACCCCTTGATGAAAAACTTTCTTTTTCTCTCTTCATGGCTAGCTTTTGTTTGCAATGTACATAAAAATAGGACACTTTAAACCACTTCACCGAATGTGTCAGTGAGAAATCCATGCCAAGACAGGCATGTCAATTACTTTTAAGTATGTACATTTTTGGCATAAAAAACAAAAATGTGCCCTGACTGGTGTGGCTCAGTTGGCTGGGGGTTGTCTCACAAAGCAAAAGGTCACGGGTACAATTCCTGGTCAGGGCACATGCCTGGCTTGTGGGTTCAGTCCCCAGTTGGGGCGTACTTGAGAGGCGTATTTGATCCATGTTTCTCTCACACATGATGTTTCTCTCCTTCTCTTTCTCCTTCCCTTCCCCTCTCTCTAAAAAATAAATAAAATCTTTTTTAAAAAAAGGAATAAAAAAGTGCCCTGCTGAAGAATTAAGAAGAGGTGGGGCCTAGAGAAAACTATTTCCCCCCAGAAAAAACGAGGACAGGAAGGATAAAATGAGGAAACAATGATCCAGTGACTACTAGCAAAACTATGTAGTCAGTCATATGATATTTTCCCCCAAAACATTAAGAGCTTTAATTGTTGATTTTAGCCTGATACTAAAATGTCTCTTGCGGAGAGGAAAGAAGACAATTCAATTAACCATACAAAGAAACAATCCTTTCTTTATATTCTTAAAGACAAATAATACTGTATACTTCTACCTGTTATGATCCACAACAAAATTTTGTTTGGTTAAAATTCCCTTTACCCTTAATAAATGACATATTTGTTCTAAATTAACAGTTGACTGAGTATTTTCAGACAGATTCTGGTAAAACCTCCAGTGTACCAAAAGAAAACAGAAGGCTATCTTAACCCTCCAACATATTTTACTCACTTGAGTCAAAAAAATAAAAACTTACATATGCCCTGGCTGGTGTGGCTCAGTGAACTGAGCGCCGGCCAGTGAACTAAATGGGTCACCAGTTAAGATTCCCAGTCAGGGCACATGTCTGGGTTGCAGGCCAGGTCCCCAGTTGGGGTGCATGAAAGGCAACCACACACTGTCTTTCTCTCTCTGTCTCCCTCCCTCCCACTCTATCTAAAAATAAATAAAATCTTTAAAAATAAAAACTTATATATGAGTAATTCCCCAACTCCTATGCCTATTCCTTTTCCTTTATAGGCTATAAACTGAATGAGGTTAGAGACCATATAATCTTGTTTAACACTCTATCCATAAGGTCTAGGGCATAACGGTGCCTAATAAATATGCAGCACTTGGTAAAATATTTACTGTATTAATAAGCCTAAGCAAATTATATCAAAGAAACAGGCAAAGATATGAAAGATGAGGATGTTTCAAGGCAGAGGAAATGCTTCAGAGAGCTCCTACTTGCTTAAAGTTCAAAATTAATTAGAACATGTAGAAGTTATTTTAAATTATATGACCAACTTAGAGATGCTTGCTTAATATCATGGACTTATTTTTCAGTACATTAAGAAGTAAAGCCTTATTCTGACATACACTGGGATATTAATGTATGAAAGAATATTTGTATATAAAGTTCCAAATAGCACAAGTCTATATCATGCTCCCAACACTTCCCTTCCAGATAAATCTCATGCCAGATAACACCAGCAATTACTGATCTTTTCTAACTGAAACAAACTTTCTGCATTAGCAGCATTAAGACATTGGACGATTTCAAATGGGAAAAAGTATTTTACAATTTCAAGATAAAAAAGCTTCAACTTTTCTGTAACAGTTATTCAACTCCCATTTAATCTGTTAGCAAATATTGTTTACTCATAAAATCTTCAAGCTACTTATCCATATACAATGTCTGTCCAGAGGGTATCCAGCCATGTAACATGAAAAATAGATACTTACTGAAGAAGATACAAGATGCATTACACATAGGACAACGACACCTCAGTTCTCTTCAAAGTAGGCACCTTGGGACCTCACACAGTTCTCCCAATCACCATCAGCTGCCCTGTCATATTTTCCTGAAACTCATAGACAGTCTGAAATCTCTTCCCTTTCAAAGGCAATTTTAGTTTTAGGAAAAGCCAGAAGGTACAAGGTGCCAAACAGGAGTTGTAGGGGGGCTAAATCACCTGAGTGATTTGAAGTTTCACCAAAAAACTCTGCATGGGATATGATGCATGAGTGGGTATATCGTTGTGATGAAGCTGCCAATCACCGGCTGCCCATAGCTGCAGCCTTCCACATCATCCCAACAGTTCTGCAGAGGAATGTTCAAGCTTAACACCAAATCTGAGGCAGGTTCATTGCTCTACTCATTCAGTCATTTTGAATGCGATGACCACACAGTACACATGCTCATCAATGGCATCTACTGCCCCACTGACTAGTACAGTGAAGTTGTCATTATTCATGCATGTGCATTCCAGTCCATTCTCCTTGTCTGCCAGTTTACAGCAATGTTGCACAAACCGTTCTCGTTCTATTAACAATGTCTGGACTTTCTCTGGACACAACTCATATGTCACGGACAAAGTATACCAATTTACCCATAAAGTGACTTTTTATCAAGACATAAAAGCTATAAAAGGAAAGCAAAAAACAGCTATTAAATAAATGCCTAATATTTTTATAACCTTCTATCATTTACTGAGTAGTAATAAGACAATAAAATAAGGGGAAATTATTTAACATCTTTTGTCAATATTTAAATGCTAGCACTATTTCTTGACTGATGCCAAATCTGACATGAAGACTTGGTTCCAGTGAACAAAGATGATCCAATTTAGTAGGTGAAAATTAAACGAAAATTAAATGTTATGATTATAAATTCCCATAGGTAGGTGTTTCAACTTTTAATGCAAATTCCCATACAATTTTTAAAATCTTATATGAAGGGTTTTCTCTTGGGTAATGAGGAGTAGAGAAGAGAATAATATCACTAAGAAAACAAAACTGAAATCTTTAGTCCTAAACAATGATCCTAAGTCCTAAGAGATACCTTTGGCCACACAATTTTTTATTTAGGCAGTAAATATGAAAATTTAATGCCTCCTTCACAAGAAAAAATAAGTCACTAAGTATCACCTCTCATCTTCTAATGTTAAAACGGATTTTTAAGAGACTAGTCCTATTGTTTTTAATTATTTCCATATTCTAATGAATACCAGCTGGTGGAAGCCAATACAAAATCCTTTACTAAAGGTGTTGGGGTATTATAGAACAAGAACAGAATAATTCATAATTAATTAGTGACATTATATCTTAAAGCTCAAAGTACTGTGGTTACAGTGTCCAGTGAAACAGTTCCAGCTATCAATTGTAAGCATTAGTGAGCAACTGGTAAAGTAGTAGATCCAGGGTATTGTTTACAATCCTATTATAAAGTCTAATCATTTCTTAATTTACATAAAATCCTGTAATAAATAATTAGAACATGGAAACTGGCTAATTCAGGATAGCTGCTGCAAAATGCAATACATTAATTTATTTAGTCTATAATAGCTTTTATCATACAAAATCTTGCATTTCTAAAAAATTTGTCCAACCACAATGGAGTAACTGGTTTAGGCCTAACCCTCCCATTATAACCAACTAGAACACGGAACAAAACATATGAAACAATAGTTCTTGGATACTGGACAACAGACAGCACAGACTGCAATCCCTGAGAGAAGGGAAACATTACCTGAGACCTAATGCATGACTGCTTCAAAGCATTTTCCACACCCAAGCCAAAAAAGAGGAATGCAAACAGAGTAGAAACCCAATCAGAAATGCATCTGACTTCCAGAGGCTGAAGCAGCAGTAATTTCTGGGGCATTCTTATGTCTTTACTAAACTAAGCTGCATGTACATGCATATGGTGAGATTCTGTAAGGATGGGCAAAGAAGCAGCATTGAGTAAGGAGCAACTATTTGGAAGCTATAAACATAACGACCAGAGGTGACACTAGAACGCTCAGACCATCCAGTTGAGACCTTGTAAGCTGAGCTAAACTAGCCCTAGGGCAAAGGCTCCTCTCTTGACCCACTCTAACAAAGCTTTAAATAAAAATAAGCCTGGAAAACATTTGGATAAACACAAAATATCTTTTCCTCTTTAAAAGATATATTGACTGTTTAAAGCAAGTATGGCAAAAATGAATTATGGGTTTTACAACTTATATAAAAAGTATGACAATAGCACAAAGGACAGGAGGAGGGGAAATGGAGGTATACATCAAGTGGTATAATATTATTTGAAGGCAGGTTGTGATAAGTTAAAATGCTTACTGTAAACCATAATGCAGCTAGAAAACAAAACAAGTACAGTTAATATGCTAATATAGGAAATTAAATATTACAAATACTTAATCCAAAAAAGGGCAGAAAAAGAAACAAATAACAGATAGAATAGTTCTGGAAAGGGCAAACTTTTTCTCTACTCTCTTAGGTTCAATATTGGAGGCCTGAGAATTAAACTGAAACTAATGGATTAAGCTGGGGCACAGTTGGCTAAGGGGATGTTCATGAGCATATGGCTGCACAAAAGTAGTGGCTTACTAAATAGCTAAAGATGGAGCTTATATACCTAATTTAGTATTAGGGAAGGTGAAAAGACTTCTATGAGAAGAACAAATGGTTCCTAGGGGAATAAACAGGAGTTAAGAAAGTTTATGATAATACTTGTTTATGCAGATGTGAGTGTTATCCCTTTTTTTCCTTCATGGCCATAAAATTTTCCTGGATTCTTCGTAGACTTATTCCCAAAACCTTCTGCCCTTAGAGAGATAAGGGAAGCTCCAAGAAGGATTCTTTCTGTATCTGTTGACTATCAAATGCCTTTATGCACTGACAAGTGTAGCTCAGTTGGTTGTGGGTCATCTGGCAAAGCAAAAGGTCACCAATTCAATTCCTGGTCCGAGCACCTGCCTGGGTTGCAGGTCTGGTCCCAGATCGAGCTGTGCACAAGAGGCAACCTACCAATACTCCTCTCTCACATTGATGTTTCTCTCCTCTTTCTCCCTCCTTTTCTCTCTCTCTAAATATATATAAATAAAATCTTTTTTTTAATGGCTTTAGTTTAAAATAATCTTGTATCAGTTCTGGAGTTCTGAGTGCAACCCGCACAATAAAAACCAAATAGCAAGTTGGTACACTTAAATCTAACCATATCAATACTTGTTAATAAATGTTAATGGACCTTTTCAAACACATCAATTAAAAGGCAGAGATTGTCAAACTAATTTTTTCATTAATTAATTAATTAATGTATGTATGTATGTATGTATGTTTAGAGGGAAGGGAAGAATAGAGGGAGAGAAGAGAAACATCGATCACTTGCCTCTCACACACCCCCAATTGGGGATGGCCCACAATCTAAGTGTATGCCCTGACCAGGAATTGAACTGGTGAACTTTCGAGAGTTTAGGGCCAGACTAATTTTAAAAAGCAAGACACAGTATATGGTAACTACATGAAAAACACTGTAAATATAAAGATACAGATAGGATGAGCCCTGGCTGGTGTGGCTCGGTGGATTGAGCGCGGGCTGGGAACCGGAGGGTCCCGGTTCGATTCCCAGTCGGGGCACATGCCTGGGTTGCGGGCCGGGTCCCCAGTGGGGGCCATGTGAGAGGCAACCACACATTGATGTTTCTCCCTCTCTGTCTCCCTCCCTTCCCCTCTCTCTAAAAATAAATAAATAAAATATTTCAAAAAAAAAAAAAGATACAGATAGGTTGAAAGCAAAAGGATGGAAAAAGATACATCATACAAATACTAGTCATAGAAAGCTATAAAAGCTATATTCACACTAAACAAAGTAGCTTTAGGGACAGCAAATATTACCAAGCATAGGTGGGACAAATCATTACGATAAACGGGTAAATTTACTGAGACACAATAACCCTAAAATATATAAGCACCTAAAAACAGAACTTTAAAATATATGAAGCAAAAACTAACAGAACTGAATCCACAAGTGCAGGGACTTAGCAACAGTCTTTCAGGAACTGAAAGAAGAATATGTAAGAATACACATAAAAAATATGTAATTATATAAAACATTTTAATAATTCTATCAACCAATAATTGATAATCTACTTGCATGTACACATTCTTTTCAAGGAAACACAAAATATACACCATGATATGCTTCATTGCAAAAGAAATCTCAAAGTCAAAAAACTGAAATCCTACAAAGTATGCTCTCTGATCACAATATTAAGTTAGAAATCAGTAAAAATAAGCTATCTAAAACAACCCTAATTTTTGTTAAATGGACATGTTTCTAAATAATCCATAGCCAAAAAATACATAAGAGAAATTAGAAAATATTTTACACTTAATGGTAGTACATAATGAGAGATGTAGTTAAAGCCATACTTACAAGAAAATTTAGGTATCTGTACACTAAAAGATAAACCTCAACCCTTACCTCATTCATTAAACAGACTTTAAATGTTTCACAGACCTAAATATAAAATACAAAACCTCCAGAAGAAAACTTAAAGATTCTTTATATAGTATATAAAGAGTGTAGCTCACAGTAGACTGAGCGTGAATGCAAACCAACAGGTCACCGGTTCAATTCCTGGTCAAGGCACATGCCTGGGTTGCGGGCCAGGTCCCTAGTATGGGGTGCATGAGAGGCAACCACACATTGGTATTTGTCTCCCTCTCTTTCTCCTTCTCTTCCTCTCTCTTTAAAAATGAATAAAATCTTATAAAAAAAAAAGAATGAAAATGAAAAGGCAAATAACAAACTACTAAAACATATTTGTAAAACATGTGATTTACAAAACTTGTGATACAGGACTCATATCCAGAATACATATAAAGAATTCATGCAACTTAACAACAAAAAAAAAAAAACCCTAATTTTTTAAATAGGCAAAAAATGTGAAAGGACACCTTACCAAAAGAGATAAATGAGCCCTGGGTGGTGTGGCTCAGTGGACTGAGCACTGGCCTGCAAACTCAAAGGTCACTGGTTCAATTCTCAGCCAGGGCACATGGCTGGGTTGTGAACCAGGTCCCCAGATGGGGGTGTGTGAGAGGCAACTGATCAATACATCTCTCACACATTTTTTTTCTCCCTCTCTTCTTCTCTCTCTAAAAGTAAATAAATAAATAAAATCTTTAAAAAGTAAAAGTTAAGTGAATGGCAAATAAGCACATGAAAAGATGATCATCATTAATCACCTGAAAATCATAAAATAAAACTGATACTACAGACCCACAAGAACGGCTAAAATTAATAAAGACTGACAATACCAAGGGTTAACAAGTGTGCAGAGTTCCTGGAATTCTCATCTACTGCTGATGAGAATGTAAACTGGTATAACCACTTTTTCATAAAATTGCAAGCATGCATTTACTATACAACCCTGCAATTTCCACTCCTAGGTATTTAACCAAGAGAAATGATGAAAACACATGCCCATACAAAGACCTGTTTGCATACATTCATAGAAGCTTTATTCATAACCGCAAAAACTAAAAACCCAAATATCCATCAACTAGTGAATAAAGGCACTGTGGAATACTCACACAATAAAATACTTACTACCAATTAAACAGAACAATCTACCACTACTTTTAACAACAAGAATAAATCTCAAAGCATTATACTAAATGAAAGAGGGCAGAAACAAAATAGTACATGTTACACGATTCTGTTTATATAACATTCTAGAAAAAAAAGCAAAATAATAGTTGCAATGATCAGTATCCGCCAGAAGCAGGGGTAGAGGAAGGAAAAGTGATCACAAAGGGGCAAGAGGTGATGAAATAGAGGGAAGTTCTATGGCTTTATACATTTATAAAAACTCAAACTTTATAGTTAAAAATGGGTGAATTTTATTTTGTGCAAAGTATACTTTAAGTTGATTTTTTCCCCATTTGGTAGCAAAAAGGTCAAAAGTATATACACGTGCTCTCTGTAAGGCAGGTTATTTTTCCTAAGTCTTAGAGTAGGACACTAAGAAATTAATGACTTGCCCAAAGTCAAACCATTAGTAACCATGTTTTGGGATACAGACCATTTTACTATAAACTTAAACTCAGAATGTACGCTTTCAGTGACCAGGAGGATCTGTATAACTAAGACCCTTTTAATGAAGCTCCATGAATTGCATTTAACCCATAGTGAAGCCTTAATGGAAGTTTCAACTTACACAGGACAAGCCAGTTAAAACAGATTAGGCTAAAAGTTGGACAGCATAGCACAGGCATCTCAAATACTTGGCTTACCACATTCTTGCCAATGGTCAAGTCTATTTTGGGACTGGAATATTTTAAGTTCTTCATGTTTACTGCAGCACCTACACATTAATCTCATTAATGAACGGCTTCCAAAACAATAACTCTGAAAGTTTTGTGAGTACTCACCCTTCATTCTCACCTAATGTGTTACACTCAGACAATCAGGGCCAGGTAATAAAAGCATGAGATTTTGCAAGACAACATAATGCCAACAACTTAAGCAAAACAAGAAAGCTGTTCTTAATACCTTATTTACCACATCAAACTTAACCTCAGCCTAAGGAAAACAAATTAAGACTTTTCTTCATCTCTATCACTAACTCATTTTATAGGAGCCCAGCACCTCATCCAGAGGTAGGCAATCCATGGAACCTACAACCATTACCAGTGGCTCACTCATGTTTAGTTAGCATATGTATCACACCTCTTCACTTCCTCTTCTCTGTTCTACTTTTTACTCGTTTTCCTCCCCCCCTTCCTGATCCTTTCATAAGGTTACCACACTTTCCTTGTGAGAAAACAATAAAGAGGATATTTATGCCTAATCAGTGAAATTATAACTATGATATGACTATAGCTCTGCTCTTCTACTGATTTGTGGTGATAATCTCCTTAAAGGAAACTTCTACACTGTATAGATATAAACAGTTGGAAAACAATAGTGATCCATTCTATACCTACCGTGAACACTTTCCTTTAAGCAAAGACCACTGAAAGTGGAAAATGTGTCATTACTTTCACTCCACTGATTCTGAAGATAAATTCATGTATGAACTGAGTTTGCTTATATATATATTATTTTTTATTTGCACAGATTTTAATATTTTCAGTGGTGAAGCACTATTATTGGACATCTGGTATTTTAAAGTCCTTCAAATTTGAATTATTACATGACAATTTTCTGATTATAAAATAGTATTTGGACAGTAGAAATTTTAGACAATATGGAAACCACAAAGACTGAATTTCAAAACCCTTATATTCTTATTATTCAGAGAAAAAATATTATCAATATTTTAGTAAGTAAGAACAAGGCCTGTGGACTATTTCTTTGGCCCAGCTGTAAGTGGGGAAGAAATACAAAAACCCAAGGGTTTGTGTAAGTGTGTTATTCCCCACTTACAGCTCGGCCATCCTGGCAAATCACTTTGACTCTACGCTTATGTATGTTAAATGCTTATCCTGAGATTAAACTTAGAACTATCTTTAAATATTTAAAGTCAGTGTAGAAACCGCATTAAATAATAGTATTTAGATATATCAGAATTCTCAATTTTAAGTGAGAGAAACCCAAGCTAACTTAAAATCAGAAGTGACTGGCTCACAGAAGGATACTGAGGTGGTACACAGAAACAAAGAGTGAACTTCAGAGAGGAGGGCCTCAAAGGCTCAATGCCACCGGATACATCTCGTTATCTCATGCGTCTCTGTACTCATTGGCCTCATTCTCTCCCACTGTAGACAGACCTCCTGCCTCCTGCAAGAGGCAGTCCTGGCTTCACAAACCCAGAAGAAAACTGAATGCTTGCTCCTGTGAAGCAATACCAGTGAAGAACGCCTAGTGGCCCTTTGTGTCAAATACCAATTAGTACAAGTGGGACAGGTACAAAATTAGCCAGGCCTGGTATACATGTTTAATAACCCTTAAGCAACCAAAAAATTAAGAACAAGAAATCATGATGAATAAACTAAAAACGACTTGCCACTATCTATAAGTTAATTTATTTTGATTCCATGAATTAAATGCAAAGACCTCAAAACCCAGTGAATACCTTATTACTTTTACTAGAACTATAAATTAAGTGTTGGGAAGTCCCTAACATTTAAAAAAAATCAGGAAGGAAGGAAGAAGGAAGGGATGGGGGAGGGGGGGCAAAGGGGGAAAGGAGGGAGGGAAGATGAATCTAACCTCTGGCACTGAACCACTGCCCTAAAATTACAGAAAAGTCCTTCACAGGGGAAAAGAGAAAAAGGTCAATTTAATGGGCTTATTTATATATGTGACAGTTTAGCAAAAAAACAGAGCCATCTCATTTTAAAACTTCACTCTGTGATGGCACAAATCTGAAACTAAAGCATAACATGAAACTTGGTGACTTTAAATCACAACGGCAACAGTTAAGACACATGCAGCGCTCAAGGAGCTAAATATCTCTGGAAAAAAGCATCCTCTTTAAAAGACATTTTTTTTAAGTGGAAAGGAATCTGAAATTTCCTAGCATATCTAAGTTTTAAATTACTTTGTTTCAGGGATAATTATTTCAAAACAATTGAGTGTTACAAAAAATCCCAAAAACCCCAAAGTGTTTGCTGATCCATCATTCAGTTTAACTGACGCAGTTTGCTACCAACTAGTTTTTATCCTTTCAGTACTTCCAGTTCCATGCAAGCAGTAAGAATTCAATTTCAATAATGACCTATATTTAGTAGTATCTGGCTACCTATAAGGCAGGGAAAAAGGCTCACGTTCTACTAATTTCTTATCTTTCAAGCTCAGTCAGAGAGTAAAATAACACATTTTTTTAACAAGTAGCAAATGTATAATAATCTATGATAAAGAATTAATTACAAAGTAATGTTTACTACTCCCTAATACGAAGTTCTGTAAGATTCTGAGAGCCTATGAAAAACTTACAAAAATGAAGAGCTGCAAATAGTGTAGAGAAAAAGTCAAGGTCTTTGCTTATATTTGTACCAGCCAACATAAAGCTGTTGTGACACACAGAGCACTCTTCTAGGACCATTTTATTAGTCAATGAATCTTAAAACAACCCGACGAGGTATTATCCCATTTTACAAAAGGGGAAACTAAGGCACAATGCGGTAAGGTAACTTGCCCAAGTCATAAAACTAGCTAATAAATAATTTACAGATGCAAGTTTAAACCATGAGAAATTAAAGTAGGACTAGCATATATAAGGCCAATTCAAAAACAAACAGGACAGCCCGGCTGGTGTAGCTCAGTGGATTGAGCGCGGGCTGGGAACCAGAGGATCCCAGTTCGATTCCCAGTCGGGGCACATGCCTGGGTTGCGGGCCAGGTCCCCAATGAGGGCCATGTGAGAGGCAACCATACATTGCTCTTTCTCCCTCCCTTCTCCTCTCTCTGAAAATAAATAAATAAAATCTTTAAAAAAAAATATCTTTAAAAAAAACAAACAGGACAATTTCAGAGTACTCTATTTCAAAGAGGCAGAAAGGAAACACAAATTAAAAGAAACTAAGATTTTTTTCTCTCGCCCAGCTGGTGTAGCTCAGTGGATTGAGCGCGGGCTGGGAACCAGAGGGTCCCGGTTCGATTCCCAGTCGGGGCACATGCCTGGGTTGCAGGCCAGGTCCCCAATGAGGGCCATGTGAGAGGCAACCATACATTGCTCTTTCTCCCTCCCTTCTCCTCTCTCTGAAAATAAATAAATAAAATCTTTAAAAAAATAAAAAAAATTAAAAAAAAAAAGATTTTTTTCTCTCAGTGAAATAAAACTGGGCTCAGCCCAGATCACTAGGGGGAAAAATATCTATACTCTCAAGTTATACAAAAATATCACAAAGTAACATTTCTTAAGTAAAGAAGAAACTCACTTTTAACTTTTTGAGGGGCACTTTCTGGAGAAAACTTATATTAAATGATAGCACTTTGAAAACTAACTTTTCACTCCTAAATATTATGCTTGAAAGACTATAGAAAATAGTTAAAAGCAATCTTCCACAATATTCAATAGGAAAGGGCTATCATATTAAATAATTTCTACTGAAAAATAGAAAGTACTACAATAATCAAAAATGGGTCAATCAGTCACTGTGGCATATTCGCTTAGCTTTATCTATGAAAAATATCTTCAGATTATTCAGGTGTTTTCTTATCTCTGAGACAACCTTCAAGAACATGAAAATGGCAAACTACTTCCAGAGTCAACATTAAGTGATCACTGGTAACGATGACAAAAGATTAATCTGCCACCTAGAAAAATGTAAAGCTAGAAACTGAACTTAAAAATGGAACTGCAATCACTCTAATCCACAAAACCAATCCTAATTAGTACTACTTATTTCACAGTTCTGAAGCAAGCCCACCTTCATACAATTTTTACTCTAAAATGTTCACTGCAAGTAGGCAAAGGGTCTATTCCTCAAAACTGAACTGATTCTGGCCTTGCTTTGGTTTTTCTGGTTTGTTCAAGTAGGAAACAGTAGCACAGTGTCTGACATGAACTTGATACTTACGCTTACTACTGAGCTAAGTATATTCCCTGAGCTCTAGAAAACCGATACAGCACCGAGCTTCTTGAGTTAACCCTTAGTCACCACAAGACTATTCTCACTCAAGCCCAAACAGAAAAGAGCACTACGGCCCCACAAAAGTAATCACTATTTTAAATCCTCACCTTGTTTCCCATCCCCAAGTTTTACAAGAGTGTTAGGAAAAAAACGTACTTGCATACTACTATGGAAGTCCTTTCTACCATTATTCCCAGGAGGTACGGCAAGATCTCATCTTGATTTCTTGGCTGCCTTTCACTTGATGTAATCAGCATGAAGCTTTGAAATAGGACCCTGGGATAGGCCATTCCCTTCAAAGTGTCTATCATTACTTCTTGGTGAGTCAGCTTCTGGACTTCTGCCAATGTGCTTTTTGTTGAGTTTATCATGAAACCATATTTCTGTAGAGTTGAAATGATGGCCAAAACACTCCATTTCAAAAGACTCCCTCAAAGTGTTTATCAAAGCCACTCACATGCTTTAGTAAGAGAAGGGGGTTTACATAGTATCATCTTAAAAGATTCTCCTATGTGCAAGTGTCCAAAAATGTCCTGTAAAATCTTCTGATAATTTTGTTTAGGTAGATTTTATTTTATGCAAATAGGTATATTTAAAAAGCTTTTTATTATGCCCTTGAGGAAGGAAGTCATCTTTTCTGCATCAGGTTAATGTACTAAAGAACTCTGAAGTTAACGAAAGCATGAGATATCCAAGAATTCTAAAGGTCCATCAAATATATCTGAAGGGAAAGATCTTTTCTACTGTAACTTTTTAGAGGAACCCACTAATAAAAAATTTTGTAAGTCTTAGTTCTGAGAAAGTAAAACACTGTTGGGAATGGGAGAAGGGGTACAATTAAATAGTTCCATAGAGCAGGAATGGGAAAAGTTCCTAGCTCTAAATAAAATAACGGACAGTAATAATGCTTTCAGGGTACACAAAGTAAGTTAGGTATTCATGTATAGTATTATTCTCTTTATAGGAAAAACTCTGGTGTCTTCTAAACTTTAAAAACTGGCATGAGAGCAAATGGTCAAGATGAATCTAGACCTTGAGATGCTGAGAGCTTATTTCAGGTTTGTCAGTAGAAGGATATAGAATGACTTTTTTTAATTAATTTTTTTCATTTTTATTGAATTTTTACCAGGAGAGAGAAAGAAACATTGGTTTGTTGTTCCACTTATTTATGCATTCATTGGTTGTTTCTTGTTATGTGCCCAGACCAGAAATCAAACCTGCAACCTTGGTGTATCAGGTGTATGCTCTAGCCAACTGAGCTACTTGGCCAGGGCCTAGAATGACTTTTAAAAATGTAATATATACAGATTTACAGGTTTAAGAAACATACCATCATTTAAGATATGTTCGTGTATGTTTTTAGTGTATAAATTTAAGACATGTACCAAAAACCCATAAAAGCTGCTTTAATATCCAAAGAGGAAAAGGTATAAGTATGCAATAACTACAAATTCAAAAAACACTGCAAATATGTAAAATATATTCTACAGAGCAGCTATTATATTAAAGGCAAGGTACTCCGTAACAAGCAAATTCAAACAAATTGCATTTCATTTAGAATGCTTGAAAGAACATTACCTTATAACAAGGAAATACCTTATCCACACACAAGGACCCAAACACCAAATGGCATAATCCTCTAATTTAGACTTCGGAATTTCCCAGCTCTTAAGAGCTATACATATGGTAAAAGAGCTCAAGACATATTCAATAATCTATGAATTTGAAGGAGCTACATTTCCCTGTTACTTATACTAGGATATGTACCGAGTTCCTGTATTATTCTCTGTATAACCACTAAAAATAATAAATGTAAGACAAGCTTCTTACTGCTTATATAGCAAATAGCTCTAAGAACCATATGCAATAGAGGGCAACAGCTTGTCTTGGTACAAAGTAAATTTCCCATACACCATCTATGATGGTGATTTTTCTTTTTAAGATTTTTATTTATTTTCAGAGAAAGACAGGGGCAGAAACCATCAATGTGTGGTCTCCTCTCACGCAACCCCAACTGGGGACCTGGCCTGCAACCCAGCATGTGCCCTGGCTGGGAATTGAACCGGCAACCCTTTGGTTCACAGGCCAGTGCTCAATCCACTGAGCCACACCAGCCAGGGCTGTGATGGTGATTTAAAAATTTAGCCCTGGCTGGTGTGACTCAGTGGACTGAGCACTTGCCTTGGAACCAAAAGGTCACTGGTTCAATTCCCAGTCACGGTACATGCCTAAATTGCTGGCCAGGTCCCCAGCAGGGGCACACAAGAGACAACCACACACTGACGTTTCCCTCCCTCTCTTTCTCCCTCCTTTCCCCTCTGTCTAAAAATAAATAAATAAATAAATAAATAAATAAATCTTTAAAAAATTTTGCCTCCAGCACTGATCCTCCTTCTCAGCCTTGCCCTAAAGCTCCAAATGCCTAATATATTTGTACTTAGATGTCCAATTGCTTACGTGTTTAAAAGCAAGAGACACATACACACGCACATACACACTTAGCAACGCTTCCCATCTTTCTGCCAAAATCAACTCCCCTTGCTACTTACTCTCCGGGGTTCTAAATATTCTTGCATTTACCTTCTTTCCATTCTAACACTGATCCCTGTGGAAACAGGCAAGTGCTGTTGCTGTGTTGTTATCACTCTAGTAACAGTAGCAATAATCGCACCTAGTCTATATGGAGTGCATACTATTGGCTAGCTACTGTAATAAGCACTTAGCGAATCCTCATAAAAGCCCCAAGAGGGAGGTAAAAATTATTTTTCAAAAATGAGAAATCTGAGGCACAGAGAAGTTAAGGAATTTGCCTAAGGTCACAGGCAGGTATCATACTAGTGGTGAAGCCATCATTCAAATCCAAGTCTGAGCTCTCAATCATCATACTAAACTGCAATAGAGGAAAGAACATCCAACTTGATGTCAGAAGATCTAGGTTCTAGTTCAGCTATTCACAAGCAGTGCAATCTCAGACAAGACTGAAAGCTATGAAACAATTTATTCACCTGTAAAGTGACAGTAATGCTATGTATGGCCTGCCCTGACTGATTCACAAATTAGCAATGAAAATAAAGTGTGCAACTAATAGAGCTAATTAAAAATGTATTTGTAACATGGCTCTCATAGTTGCTACCTCCATATTCCCATGGTTTTAATTTTGACAGTTCTATTCTGGAATTCTAGACTTATGGTACAAACACTGTAGTCTCAGGAAAAGAGCCTAAGTAAGTCTTGTACATATCAAGCAACCACATACAGAAGACCAACTATTAATTTGCAATTCCCATTACTGTCAAGATTGGGGATATACAGATAGGTATTTCCATGTGAAATAGCTAGAAACATGACAGCCTGAAAATGAGATAATCTCCTTACCAAATGATCATATTTGAAGTATAAATATCTCTTGGTTCTAAACCTGATACTCAGTTTTCCAAACATTTTAGAACAGAAGAAATATACATTGCTAAAAGAATGTTCTGTACACCAAGTATCTCAATTACATGATACATTTAAATCTGAAGGGCTTAAACTAAGATTCTAGACTAAGCAAAAGAAATACAAACACACATACTGTTCTCAAACATGCCAAGCCACCTATAGTGTCTGTAACCCTCTGTAGAGTCAGAATTGGAACCTCAAAACATTCTTGCAAAAATTGCCTACAATCTCTTTTCCAAGGTAAAAAGGTTCCAAATGCTCTTTTTTGGCCTCATATTGCTAGAAAAAGAAAGGTCACTACATAGGAACAAAATGGAGAGTTTAATTCAAGTAGATAATCAACCATAAACCACAAAACATGTCTTATGTCTTATTCACATGAAACTCTGGCTACCAATATTAATACAGTACCTCCATCCATCTTGGGGGAGGGAAGGGGAGGAAAAGGGAACTCTGTAGTGCTAAACATGTTTTACTCATAGATTTTTCATAACAATTACATAACCATTCTATTACTTAGAGGAACAACAGAGAGTCAAGGATTCACAATTCAAGAGCTACTAAAAACTTTTAAATATATATAAAATTATGCACTGAGTTTTATAACTCAATTTACCCATTGAATAAATATGTGTACCTACTTCCTTATTTATAAAAAGTTGGGCCCTGGCTCAGTTAGTTAGATCATCAACACTATATGCCAAAGTTGTGGGTTCCATTCCTGGTCAGGGCACATACAAGAATCAGCAAAGCCCTGGTATGGTGGCTCAGCTGGCTGGAGCATCATCCCATATACCAAAAGGTTGCAGGTTCGATTCCCAGTCAAAGCACATAGCTAGGTTATGGGTTCAATCCCCAGTCAAGGTGTGTACAGGAGGTAGATAGCCAACCAATCAATGTCTCAATCGATGTGTGTGTGTCTCTCTCTCCAACAAATGCATAAATAAATGGAACGAGAAATTGATGTCTGTCTCTGTCTCTGTCTCTCTCTCCTCCACTTCCTCTCTCTCTGAAAATCAATAAATAAAAAAATTTAATGATTTATGGCAGAGGTCCCCAACCTCCAGTCCAGGCCTGGGCTATACAGCAGGAGGTGAGCTTAAATGTAATGTGCTTGAATCATCCCCAAACCATCCCCATTCCCTCCACCCCTGGTCCGTGGAAAAATTGTCTTCCGTGAAATTGGTCCCTGGTGTCAAAAAAGTTGGATACCCTGATTTATAGTATAAGATTATTTACATAACAAATTCTTCTCATTCTAGAATGGGCTTTTGGGAGATGAAGTTTACTACGTAATTTACAATGTTCTGTGAAAATTGCAAGCTTTTTCAGGTCTAGGCACCATATTTTTTAAACCATATAAAAAAACCACATACATGTACTGTGTATGTAAGAGAGAGAATGAATGCTTTTATAGCAGCTTTATTTGTAGTTATCAAAAACTAGAAATAACCCAAATGAACTTGAAAAATGAATAAGCAGCCCTGGCTGGTGTAGCTCAGTGGACTGAGTGTGGGCTGGGAACCAGGGGGTCCCGGTTCGATTCCCGGTCAGGGCACATGCCTGGGTTGCGGGCCGGGTCCCCAGTGGGGGTCATGTGTGAGGCAACCATGCATTGCTGTTTCTCTCCCTCTCTTCTCCTCTCTCTAAAAATAAATAAATAAATAAAAAGTCTTTTAAAAAAATGAATAAGCAAACTGTGGTACATCCTTATAGGAATGCTACTTAGCAATAAAAAGGAATTACTGATACACAAAATATGGATGTCTAAAGGTACATTATGATAAATAAAAGAAGCCAGACTCAAAAGGCTATACAATGCATGATTCCATTTATATGAAATTCTGGAAAAGACAAAATTATAGGAACAGAACAGATTAGTAGTTGTCAGATACTGGGGGTGGGAGAAGGGGCTGATTCCAAAGGGTCAGGAGGAAATTTTTTTTTTTTTTTAGAGAGAGGGGAAGGGAGACAGAGAGAGAGAGAAACAGCAATGTATGGTTGCTCCTCACATGGCCCTCACTAGGGACCTGGCCCGCAACCCAGGCATGTGCCCTGACTGGGAATCGAACCTGGGACGCCTTGGTTCCCAGCCCGCGCTCAATCCACTGAGCTACACCAGCCAGGGCTAGGAAATTTTTTGAGGTGATAAAACTATTCCGTATTTCGCCCGGCTGGTATAGCTCAGTGGCTTGAGCGCGGGCTGGGATCCAGAGGGTCCCGGTTTGATTCCCAGTCGGGGCACATGCCTGGGTTGCGGGCCAGGTCCCCAGTGAGGGCCACGTGAGAGGCAACCACACATTGATTGATGTTTCTCTCCGTCTCTATCTCCCTCCCTTCCCTTCTGTCTAAAAATAAATAAATAAAATCTTTAATTAAAAAAAAAAAAAAAAAACTATTCCGTATTTTGATCACAGTGGTAATCATGTGTTTCCAAAACTTGCAGAAGTGTACCACTCAAAAAGGGTGAGTTTTTCTGTATGTAAATTATACCTTAGTTTAAAAAAACTTTTAAACCATAGAATCTTAGTTACTGCTCTGAAAATAAGGACCAGATGCTACTTAAACAACCAAAGCAGGAACACTAAACCTTGTTAGATCTGCTTCCAGATGGAAAACTCTCTTCTATTAACATTTTGCCTAGAAATCTGAACAATATTTGTAAAATCATCAAATTCCTTTAGGATTAAAAAGAAATATATTTTTAAGAGAAAACTACCTGGTGTTTATATCCCGATAGTTTTAGAAGAAAATGAGCTTTTCAAGGAGGGAATAAAATCCAAGCAATAAACAGTAAAGTCAACTTTTTCCAGAATTATGATGGTTACAACAAATGAGGTTCCTCTCCTAGTTTGGGTTCAAAAAGCCAAAATTTTCCTTCATAAAACCCCTAAGAGATTTAGTATAAGATC
This sequence comes from Micronycteris hirsuta, assembly GCA_004026765.1. NCBI lineage: Eukaryota > Metazoa > Chordata > Mammalia > Chiroptera > Phyllostomidae > Micronycteris > Micronycteris hirsuta. The sequence continues at coordinate 191,152 of PVJI01001250.1, forward strand.
TTAACATTTGCCTAAAATCTTTAAGTGCTTTCACTTAATTAGACAGTATGCAAAGTGGTTAAAAGTTCAGGTTCAAGAACTCAAATACCTAGGGGCAAGTTATTTAACCTCATTTGGCCTCAATTTCCACATCAGTAACATCGGAATAATTACAGCTACCTCTGAAAATAATCCTAGACAATTAAATGAGTTAACACGCATAAATCATTTAGAATAGTGCCTGGCATACTTATGTTAAGTTTCAATGAATGATATTAATAATCACCAGATATGTGTCCTTGGACAAATCATTTTACCTTTGTTTATCACAATTCTGCTCTATAAGATGAAAGACCTAAATTCAATGGCTTAAAAGTCTATCTAGTAATACTATTCTATGTTCCTATAATTTTACCTGAATTGTACCAAATCGCCCTGCAAAGAAGAGTGACTTTCTTCTGCATAGAAAAATTTGAGACCCAAATAAAAGTGACTTGCCCAAAGAAATACTAAGGTGAAGTTAAGCCAAGATAAGGATATAGTATCCTGAGATTCCTCAAAACTGTTCTCTCCAAAAATTATTGCCTTCCATCAACTCCTTCCTTTCTGATATACACAGGTATGACAAACCAAAAGCCCTCTAATTTATTCATTTTAAGATTTTACTTTTATTTATTTTTAGAGAGAGGGGAAGGGAAGGAGAAAGAGAGGAAGAGAAACAGCAATGTATGGTTGCCTCTCACATGGCCCTCACCGGGGACCTGGCCTGCAACCCAGGTATGTGCCCCGACTGGGAATCGAACCGGGACCCTTTGGTTCCCAGCCCGCACTCAATCCACTGAGCTACACCAGCCAGGGCCAATTTACTCATTTTAAAAACTCCTTAAGCTATACATTTGTTTTTTTGTTTTGTTTTGTTTTGTTTGCATTTTTTTATTTTTTTTACTATATTTTATTGATTATGCTGTTACAGTTGTCCTACTTTCCCCCCCTTCTTGCCCCCCACCCCCTTACCCCCCTTTCCCCACCCTTTAGTTTTGTCCATAGGTCATACACATAAGTCCTTCTGCTTCTGCACTTCCTATACTATTCTTATCCTCCCCCTGTCTGTTGTCTACCTCCCATTTATGCTACTTGTTCTGTGCCCCATTCCCACCCTCTCCCCCAACCACTCCCCTGTTGACTTTCCTCCATACCTTATATAACTCCCTTCAACATTTCATACAATAAAGGCTGGGTGGTGATGAACTTCTTGAACTTGACCTTATCTGAGAAGCACTTTATCTGCCCTTCCATTCTAAATGAAAACTTTGCTGGATAGAGTATTCTTGGATGTAAGTCCTTGCCTTTCATGACTTGGAATACTTCT
>PVJI01001251.1:0-191648 GCA_004026765.1 Micronycteris hirsuta
AAACAAATTATTTTCAGCAAACTTAAAGTTGAATGTACTGATATTCTTTCTCCCAATCATTTTCTCTGCCCCGAAGAATATGTAAGTCCATTTCATTGTCATATAAAAATATACTAGACCATCCCCTTATTTTATTTTTGTCCTACAGAAGGCATATAAAAGTAACTCACAAAAATATTTTTCAATGTTTTCAAGATATGTAGGACAAGTACCAATGGGTCCTTCTAGAGATAGTAGAGATCAACTTTCAGTAATCTCTCATGCTACATTATGTTTAGATTATATATTTGAATCTCTAAATGAATTGATTCTCCAGTGATGTCCTCTGATTTGACAGTTTCCCTTGTTTAAAAGTACTATGCTTTCTGCCTTTCTACAGTCTCCTATATATTCTCTCTTCAAGACAAATATATTGCACAATAAAAAATTGGGGGCTGAAGCAGAAAATGAGTAAGGAAAGGATGAAACACCAACACTGGAAGTATTGCAATGGTTCAGTCACTTCCTTGGCTCTTTTTTTTAATCTCAAGCTAATTACAATATATAAACATACCTACTAGCATAACATTATAGATAATTTAATTATGCATTTTTTATTGTTGTTGAAGTACAGTTGTCTCCATTTTCACCCCACCACTCCCCCCTACCCCAGCCATCTCCACCTCCCACCCTCTATCCTACCCGCCTTTGGCTTTGTCCATGTGTCCTTTATAGCTGTTCCTGAAAATTCTTCCCTTTTTGCCCCCCATTATCCCCTCCCACCTCTCTTCTGGTTACTGTCAGTTTATTCTTAATTTCAATGTCTCTGGTTCTATTTTGCTTATCTGTTTGTTTTGTTGATTAGGTTCCAGTTATAGGTGAAATCATATGGTATTTGTCCTTCACAGCCTGGCTTATATCACTTAGCATAATGCTCTCCAGTTCCATCCATGCTGTCGCAAAGGGTAGGAGCTGCTTCTTTCTTTCTGCTGTGTAGTATTCCATCATGTAAATGTACCACAGTTTTTTGATCCACTCATTTACTGATGTTTATTTTTACTTAATAATTTTAGAAACAAAAACATGTTAAATCTATCGTAGTGTTCATAGCTGCTAAAGTTAAGCCTATGGGGCCTCTACAAAAACCACCCCATTTTCCATTATTTATCAGTCAGGATGAAGTCTTTCTAGGGGCTAAAATAGTCTCTTCATGGCCTTAGACTCAGGGCAAATCTTTGGCAAATTTAAAGCAAAACAAAGTCCTAAGTGCAAATACCTTGCTTGAAAAGCAATTGAGGACATTAGAAAGGCACAGATACCTAAAAATCAATTGGATTTTAAAAGACAAATACTTTCCAGTTGTTCAGATTAAGCTAGGGATAGTTTTAGGAATTTACGGGGAAAAAATGCTTTAGAAAGACCTGAACAGACACTTCTGTAAGGAAGACATACAGATGGCCCATTAGACACATGAAAAAATGCTCAACATCACTAGCCAGCAGAGAGATGAAAATTAAAACCACTTCACACCAATCAAAACAGCCATCATCAACAAATCAACAAATAACAAATGCTGGCAAGGTTGTAGAGAAAAGGGAACCCTAGTGCACTGTTGGTGGGAAGGCAGGCTGGTACAGCCACTGTGGAAAACTGTATAGAATTTCCTCAGAAAACTAAAAATGTAACTTCCTTTGATCCAGTGATCCCACTTCTGGGATTATACCTTAATCCTGAAATTTCAATTCAAAAGAACCTATGCACTCCAATGTTCATAGCAGCACTGTCTACAATAGCCAAATACTAGAAACAGCCTAAGTGCCTATCAGTAAATGAGTACATAGATCAAAAAACTGTGGTTCATTTACACAGTGGAATACTAAGAAGCAGAAAGAAAGAACTCCTATGCTTCATGACAGCATGGATGGAACTGGAGAGTTTATGCTAAGTGAAATAAGCCAGGCAGTGAAAGACAAATACCGTATGATCTCAGTTACCAAATACCATAGGTAAGTGGAACCTAATCAACAAAACAAACTAGTGAGCAAAAACAGAATCAGCGACATGGAAATAAAGAACAAACTGACAGGTATAACAGGAGAAAAAAAGGGAAGGGGCAAGTCAAGGAACATGAATAGAGGACTCATGGGCACAGACAACGGATGGGGATTGACTGTGGGAGTGGGTGGGGGAGCTGGGCAGGGGAGAACAATGGGGAAAAAGGTAGAACAACTGTAACTGAACAACAATAATAAAAATAAAATAAAATAAACAAAAATAAAAGGAAAGTACACAGAAAGTACAATTTAAAAAAAAAAATGTAGCCTATCTGTAGTTTAGGCAAAGCTTCTAAACTTGTCCTCCACTTCTTTGATATTTATGAACACAATAAATACATAACAGAGTCAAAAGATGCCTCAAAGACTTGCATTGCTTCAGACGCATTGCAAGGAATCCATGTAGCAGGCTCGAGCCAACTGCAGCCCTCTAGGCTAGGCTTAAACACTTCAGTTGGAAAGGCAATTTCAGCTGTCCACTGTTGAATTGTCAGTATCCCTCAGCCCAAATCAATCAGATTTGCCCCACTGCTACTTTAAAGAAAATATTTCCTCCTTATCCATTTGATTTTTTGTTTCAGTATACAACAGAAACAAAAAGTCAAAGGCGGGACTGTTATGGTGCTCGACATGAACATAACCGTTTGGGGCTGCATGGCCCTGCTGTCTGAAAGAAGTACCTGAAATGGCCTCATATGGTCCTTTTGAAGCTTTTGCTCTAAAGTGGATCCAAACCTCAAGACCATAACCTGCAAGCTTGAGATCACAACCACATTACTCAAACTCTCTGGAGTTCAGTCTACTTATCTGTTAAAGGAAAGGAATTATAGTTAACTCAACAGAAATTGAAACTTCATAGGGATACTGCACATAAAAGTTCTAGCATATCATTCATCAACCACATAGTAGGGGCTAGAATTACCAAAACATGATTTAAATGATTATAAGTCCATATATATTTGTGTGTACATTTAATTAAGTCTCTTGATCAGATTTTTAATCAGTTTGAAGTTATAGTTTTACATTTATCTCTATCAGTGGCAGTTTGATTAGCTTTTCCAGTAATCTAGACCACTCCTTTCTACTTATTTTCCTTCCAATTAACTTCAGTTTGAGCACCAAACATGTCATTAATATCACTATCATTAGATAGATCTGTAATCATAAGGAAAAGAAACTCAGTCTAGTCAAGCTTGCCACTAAAACTTAATTAGAGGGTATATTGAAGATGCCTCAAACTGGTGAATTATATATGTTTTAAATATTTTTTGTGAAATGGCTGGCTTCATAAAATGGTGGCAGTGCATACCAGGATTCAGCAAACTTCTTCTGTGAAGAACTACAGAGGAAATATTAAGGCTTTTGTGGGTCCTAGTGCCTCTTCGTAACTACTTGCCTCTGCCATTGCAGCAAGAATACAGCCATAGGCAATAAGTTAATAAATACGTATGTTTTTACTCAATAAAACCTTATTCATAAAAAATAAGCATTGGGCTGGATTTATCTCAGAGACTATGCTTTGCCCACCCCTGTCCAATCCTCCTACAAATTATAAAGAAAATATTTAGATTTTCTTCACCTCCCTCCAAAATTCCTGCTAAAAACATCTTAAGGGAGTGTGTAATCACCAGGTGTGGAACAGAGAATATTAGGGCTGAGCACTGCTTCTGACCAGGACATTCTACGGATTATCTGAAGGCAACTGAAAGGAGAAACTTTCCTTTTAGTGGACTCACTCAGAACAGGGTGGTGCACATTATATACCAAGACAGGAGACTTGGGGGAGTTGCCACACCTCTAGGTTCAGGCCAGGAGGCTCTACCTTGACAATGAGAGCTGGGACTATATTTCAGTGTGTTAGTTAAACATCCCCCCAAAACTCAAGCTTTGGCCCTAGTAAGGAGCCTAAGGGAGCAAAAATACCGCCACTGTACTTGTTACTTCACACATGCTCTCCAGATCTCCTCTCTACCCTTCTCTTCCCTGCTCCTTGCTGCAGTGTCATTAACCCCTAACTGAGGGATCTGGCTTCTGTGGTTGTGGACAAAGGGAAGCATGGTCAGGAGGTCAGAGAGGAGAAGGACAGAGAAGTTAGGGCATCACTTCCCCACCAGGCTTTGGTGCATCCATCTACATGTAACACTCCAAGATTGGTCTTCCACTGCTACCCACCGGTGACTCAACAGCCCTTGTTCTTTTCCTATCCCACAGCACTCTGTAAATAGTGCCTCAGTCCTTTCAAGTGCATTCTGTTGCTGACATGGCCTTGACCCTTTTTATCCTCTCTAGAAAACAAACAATATTCCAGGCCTCGAGTTATTTTTAAAAGTAGTTTTTGAATGCAGTGTTCAACAAAGAGAGGTAATGAGACACTTAAGGCAAAATGAGCAAAACAAGGAAGTAAAACAGAAAACAGAAAGACACATTGGGAACCCAGATTTTAGAATTATCAGGTATAGACAATAAAACAATCATTCTTCCTACATTTGTGGAGACTCAAGTTCAGAAATGCAGAAAGGCATGATGAGCAAAAAAAAAAAAAAAGTTTACATATGTGGTAGATTTAAATAAACATCTATTACAGAAAATAAAATTAACAATAGCTTGTGAAGTTTCCAATCTGGCAAACGAAATAGACTTCCAGGAAGTCCAGGAAGCTCAGAGCGTCCCAAAGAATCTGGACCCAAGGAAGCACACACCAAAGCACATCAAAATGACATTACCCAAGATTAAAAATAAAGAGAGAATCTTAAAAGCAGCAAGAGAAAAGGAGACAGTTACCTACAAAGGAATTCTCATAAGACTAGCAGCTGATTTCTCAAAAGAAACCTTGCAGGCAAGAATGGGCTGGAAAGAAGTATTCCAAGTCATGAAAGGCAAGGACCTACATCCAAGATTACTCTATCCAGCAAAACTTTTATTTAGAATGGAAGGGCAGATAAAGTGCTTCCCAGATAAGGTCAAGTTAAAGGAGTTCATCATCACCACACCCTTATTATATGAAACGTTAAAGGGAATTATCTAAGAAATAGAAGAAGATCAAAAACTGTGAACAGTCAAATGACAACAAATTCACAACTATCAACAACTGAACCTAAAAAACAAAACAACAAAATAAGCAAACAACTAGAACAGGAACAGAATCGCAGAAATGGAGATCACATGGAGGGTTATCAGCATGGCAGGAGAATAGGGAGAATGGAGGAAAAAGTACAGGGAATAAGAAACATAAATGATAGGTACAAAATAGACAGAGGAAGGTTAATAGTAGTATAGGAAATGGACAAGCCAAAGAACTTATCTGTACGACCCACAGACGTGAACTAAGCGGGTGGAGAATACTGGTGGGAGGAGGGTGCAGGACTGGAGGGTGGGAATAAAGGGCAAAAAATTGAAAACTGAAATAGCATAACCAATACAATATACTTAAATATATATAAATAGAATTAAAACATAGAATAACAGCATATGAATTGGGAGGGGATGAATGAATAAAGAGTTTTCTAAAATCCTTGTACTTTCCAAAAGAACAATTCAGATAAAGATAGTTAGTAGTATTTGATAAATTGTAGGTGTATATTTTTTATATTTAGGGTACACCCATTAATAGAAATGTTAAAAAAATTATAATTTCCAGCCCTGGTTGGTGTGGCTCAGTGGATTAAGTGTTGGCCTGGGAACCAAAGATTCACAGGTTCAATTCTTAGTCAGGGCATGTGCCTGGGTTGTGGGCCAGGTCCCCAGTAGGGGGCGCATGAGAGGCAACTACACATTGATGTTTCTCTCCCTCTCTTTCTCCCTCCCTTTTACTCTCTCTAAAAATCATTTTTTTAATCTTTTAAAAAATGTATAATTTCCAAACTCTTAAATATGTATGATTGTGTACATTTATTGTGGATATATGTGCTTTTATGTTTATATGTGTGTATACATGTATCTGTGTGTATAAAAACAAAGAAAAAAAGGAAATATAGAATAGGCAAAGCAATTATTAATCACATAAAAGTATAATAAACTTAAACCCAAATACTCCAGTAATTGCATCAACTGCAAATTAACTACGTGGCAAAGTTAAAAAGAAATGATTGTTATATTGATTTAAAAAATAATAAGTAGCTATAAGCCCTTTGAAACTGGAGTTTACAGAAAGCTTGGAAGTAAAATGATTTTAAAAGGATAAATCAAAACCCCCCAAAGCTATAATAAATGTAGGAATATTAAACAAAACGAATTTTAAGGCAAAGAGAATTATTAGAGAAATGGTCTGCATAAGGAAAAAATGTTAAATTTACCAGAAATATGTATTAACAAATACCAGTACCTACCAATTCTACAGCTAAGAATGCATTCCATGGCAGTGGTTCCTCAGGTGTGTGTACTGCAGATCCACAGCATCAGCATCACCTGAGCACATGTGGGGGTGCAATTCCCCTTCCAGACCTTCTGATACAGAAACTCTAGGGCTGGGTCCATATGGGTTTTAACAAGTCCATCAGATGATTCTTACGCATGGTAATAAATTTCAAGAAGCATGGTTCCACAGAAAAGAGGTATGTGCGTCTGGACACTTGCACAATTATAACTATTTGGTACTATTATAACTATTATATTTATAACAATTTGATAGCAAAAACTGGAAACAAGCAAAACCAACACTATGTCCAACAATAGTAGAATAAAACATAATTTATTGGTTTTCAGTAAATAGAATTTATGAATAAATTAAAATGAGTAAACTGCAACTACGTACAAAACACAGATGAATCTTAAAAATAAAATAAATGATTTTAGAAATTTGGGTATGCGTATGAACAAAAATGATTGGAAAAAATAAAATCAGCACAAAAATATAAGGTGTATGATCCTCAAATGCATAAAATTCCAAAACAGGCAAAACTAGCCTTAATTGGCTAGCAATCTTAATTGGCAAAAAAAATTCCTAAGTTAGACCCTATAATCACCACTTCCTGATGTTCATGCTCCTGTATGACCCCCTCCTCTACAGTGTAGGAAGGACCTGTTAACCGATAGGATACAGCAAAAGTGATGGGATGTACATTATTATGTATGTACATGATTGTGTTACATTTTAAAAAAGATTTTACTTATTTATTTTTAGAGAGAGGGGCAGGGAAACATCAATGTATGGTTGCCTCTCACATGGCCCCCACTGGGGACCTGGCCTGCAACCCAGGCATGTGCCCTGACTAGGAATCAAACCAGCGACCCTTTGGTTCACAGCCTGTGCTCAATCCACTGAGCTACACCAGCCAGGGCTCTTTCTTGCTAGTTTTGATAAAGCAGATGACTACGGTAGGGGATCGATATGGAAAGGATTTCCAGTTCAGTTTCTACAAGTATTTTAGCAAACTGACAGCCAGCAAGAAAATGAAGCTCTCATTCCTACTGAAAAGAAATGAATTCTGCCCACAAAGTGAGTGAGCTAGGAAGCTCAAACATTCCAATTAGACCCCCCACCCCAGCTGACATCTTGATTGCAGTCTCTCAGAGGACCTAGCTGAGCCATGCCTGGACTCTCTTAACCCACGGAAATGTGAGATGATACATGTATGCTGTTTTAAGGCATGAAGTCTGTTGTAATTTGTTTTATAGCAATAGGAAGCTAATGTTGGAAGTGTCTTAGCTCCAACTCCATAGAATGAGGAGACAGGGATTCTTGCTCAGATGATTCACTTATTGAAGGAGCGCTACTAAGAGAAGGGAAAGTAAGGAAATCAAGGTAAGGCAGAGGAAAGAAGCCTGCAAGAATGAGGCCTCAGCAAGAAACTGGCTTTGGTCTGGTCTCAAGGTGAAGTACTGGAGCACCACAGAGTTCCACCCTGACTAACCCAATTGGCCTTTTGTGCCATGGTGTCAGTCATTCAGTCTGCAGAGAAAAAGAAGGCTCACTCCTGGGTAGCAATTCCATTTGGCCAAGGACAAATGCTCCAAGTAAGTAGGCAGTGGCTAGTTTTTGCCCTGGAGAACTCAAATCGTCTGTTAAAAGAGATATGAGAGGCAGGGTAGACAACTAACAGCATCCACTACAGCCTACAAAACTGAGGTAAAATTTAAAGGAAAGCTAGGAAGCAGACAGCATAAAAATCAGCATAATTGGTATGGCTCATGCTGTGATCTTCTGGTATTCTGGCAATGTCCTGTTTCTTAACCTAGGTGGCAGTGACACAGATGTACCCTTTGCATGAATATTATTCACTTTATGCACTTTTCCATATGTTCACTGAATTTACAATAAAACAGGATTTTTAATATTGTGCCTGGGCAAAGTGGAATTTCTAGGTTAAGAGAATTTGGGGAGTATCTGAGGATTTTATTTACCTCTCTGATGTTGTATCCTCTTATATTGAACTTTACTATGGTACATGTAATACGTTTTTAAATTTTACTACCCCTATTTAATTCTCTGAATCTTGCCAAACTAAAAATCTGGAAAATGCTGTTACAAGAACTGTTAGAGGAAACAAAGTAGAGGCCACACCCTGACGACTTAGTGCAGAGTGGACTTTGGGTGAGGGCAAGCCCCCAAATTAACAGTTTTTTGCCTGTAGCACTGGCTTTTCCCACAAAGGCATCAACCACTACACTGGAAGCGTGGGTAAAATGTTTCTACTTAGGGCTGTTTTTTGAAAATATTCCAAGCCACGCCAGGACAAAATGTTAGAGGAAAAGATAACTCCCCTGGGTCGAAACTTTTTCCTTCTCCACTTAAGTGGATCATGAATCAGTTTCAGCCTATGGTGTTCTACTCCACTGAGCCAGAACTTCCAGCAGCTTCCAGAATCTGTCAAACCATCAAGCACATAAGACAATTCCCTTTAAGCCAATTCAAGTGCCGAAAAGCCGTGGGCTAGAACGTTCCCCCAAATGCGGAGCTCAATGATGTGTAGGTTTCATTCTTCTTAAGAAAAATAGCTCAAGCTCTATAGTACTTTTGCAGGGTTCAGTTAAGATATATTTCTAATTTGGGTACTTTTTATTCTTTGCTTTTGTTTGTTTTTTTTGTTTGTTTGTTTTATTTCCTGGTGAATAGAAAATATACTGTTGGGTTTCTGATAGTGACCCTGTTTCTTAGCTTTCTAATATCCTTCAACTATATATTTGTGAAACATGTCTTGGCTTTATTGGAACAAGGTAGCAGGAATAGAAGATGATTTAAAAGATGACAATGGAAAGGATTCAAATTAAGAAAATAGGTCAAATTAGATGTAGTGCTCTGAAGTAGTAATTAAATACCCCATCATTACCTATTATAGTTGTGATATGTATTTACACATATGCATAGAGTGTGTGTGTACTGAGAGAGAGATTCACTGAAGGGGTAGATTGGATGGAATTCAAACAATAAGGAATATAAATGCAGTACATTTCTCGCAGAATATCATATCATAGAAAGTTCTGGTCATCAGATACCTGAGTGGAAAGCCTGACCCAAGAGAAATGAGAACTTACACTTAGGCCAGCTAAGGAAAAAAAGTGATAGAGGACACACATGCAGTAATCAACTTTGGGGGAGTTGATATATATTGGTTACTATTATCTACTATCATCACTATTTCTGGTTATAATGGATATTCAACCATAAAAATCATACAAGGAATCTCAATTTTTTAATAACAATTGATGACATTTAACTGTATTGCAGAGCATACCACATTGTTTCAAATTTTCTGATTTCTTTGCCAACCAGAGAAGTTTGTCAGATTCTCATCTTGGGACCATTATTTTGGTTTTGGTACATAGTTTTACATAGACTATCTGTAATACAAGGTCTTGAAATATAAGACGTAATCATGCTTTCCAAGATTCTGCAGCTGATGTATTAAATATAGTTCTTTTTTTATTGTTGTTCAAGAACAGTTGTCTCCATTTTCCCCTCACCACTCTCCCCAAACCCGCCCATCCCCTCCTCCCACCCTCAATCCTACCCCCCCTTTGTCTTTGTCCATGTGTCCTTTTATACATGTTCCTTGATGACCCTTCCCCTTCTTTCCCATGTTATCTCCTCTCCCCTCCCCTCTAGTTACTGTCAGTTTGTTCTTTATTTCAGTGTCTCTGGTTCTATTTTGCTTGCATTTTTCATGTGTTGATTAGGTTCCACATGTAGGTGAGATCGTATGGTATTTGTTATTCACCGCCTGGCTTATTTCACTTACCATAATCCTCCCCAGTTCCACTCATCCTGTTAGGAAATGTAAAGAGTTCCTTACTTTTTTCTGCTGTGTAGTACTCCATCGTGTAAATGTACCGTGGTTTCTTGATCCACTCATTTATTGATGGGCACTTAGGTTGCTTCCCACACTTGGCTGTGAAAATTGTGCTACTATGAACATTGGGGTGCATAGGTTCTTTTGAATTGGTGTTTCAGGATTCTTAGGATATACTACCAAGCAGTGGAATTGCTGAGTCAAAAGGCAGTTCCATTTTTACTTTTCTGAGGAAATTCCATACTTTTTTCCAAAGTGAATGCACCAGTCTGCATTCCCACTGACAACATACTAGGGTTCCCTTTTCTCCACAACCTCGCCAGCACTTGTTGTTTGTTGATTTGGTTATGATGGCCATTTTCACTGGTATAAAGTGGTATCTCGTTGTGGCTTTAATTTGCATCTCTCTGATGGCTAGTGATGCTGAGCATCCTTTCATATGTCTCTGAGCCCTCTGTATGTCCTCCTTGGAGAAGTATCTGTTCCTGTCCTTTGCCAATTTTTTAATTGGATCATTTGTCTTCCTGGAGTGGAGTCGTGTGAGCTCTTTATATATTTTAGAGATCAAACTCTTGTCCGAGGTATCATTGGCAAATATGTTTTCCCATATGGTTGGTTCCCTTTTCATTTTGCCAACGTTTTCTTTAGCCATGCAGAAGCTCTTTATTTTGATGGAGTGTCATTTGTTTGTTTTTTCCTTTCTGTCCCTTGCTTTAGGAAAATTGGTGAAAATATTGCTGCGTGGAATATCTGAGATTTTCTTCCCTATGTTCTTCTCTAGGACTTTAATGGTGTTGCAACATATATTTAACTTGTTATCCATCTTGATTTATTTTTCTGTATGGTATAAGTTGGTGATCGAGTTTCATTTTTTTGCATGTAACTGTCCATATCTCCCAACAACATTTGTTGAAAAGGCTAGTTTTACTCCATTTTATGCTTCTGCTCCTTTGTCAAATATTACTTGACCATAGAGACTTGGGGTTTTTTTCTGAGTTCTCTATTCTGTTTCATTGGTCTATGTGTCTGTTCTTATGCCAGTACCAGGCTGCTTTGATTACAGTGGCCTTGTAATACAGTTTGTTATCAGATATTGTGATCCCTCCCTACTTTGCTCTTCTTTTTCAAAATCTCAGCAGCTTTTCAGGATCATTTATGGTTCCATATAAATTTTTGAAGTGTTTGTCCTGTTTCTGTGAAATATGCCATTGGTACTTTGGTAGGGATTGCATTGAATCTATAAATTGCTGTGGGTAGTATGGACATTTTGATTATATTAATTCTTCCAATCCATGAACACGGCACACGCTTCCATTTGTTTGTGTCTTCCTTAATTTCTTTCTTCAGTGTTGTGTAGTTTTCTGAGTACAGGTCTTTTATCTCCTTGGTTAGGTTCATTCCTAGGTATTTTATTTTTCTTGTTGCTAAATCAAATGAGATTTTTCCCTGATTTCTGTTTCTAATATTTCATTGTTGGTGTACAAAAATGCCTTCAATTTCTGATGAATTAAATATAGTGCTGTCCTTTCATATACATGGTTAGAATTTTGGAATCATAGAGAATTTGGAATTCCTAGTGAAAGACTTATTTTATGTTTGCATATGCCATTTTTAATTATTAATAAATTTATAATCAATTAGTCACTGGCTTAGTATGCTTATATTTTATTTTATATATATCCCACTTTTCTAGAAGGGTTAAATGGTCGAAGTCCATGAAAGAAATTATTTAGGAAATGTACAAGTGCACTGACATGTGTAATATAGACATATAAGCTTCTAGTCAATTTTGAGTGAAACCCACCTTATTATGTAACTTCTTCAGACACTACTGATATGGGTCTAGATAAAGTGGTGGCTAGTGACTAAATGATTTAATATTCAAGGTTCTAGTTTGGCAACCAATATTAACCAAGGCACTAAGAATCTGGCAAAGCAAATGAAAATTTTCTGGTTTTCCTTAAGGAAAATGTTTCTTCAAATCCTTGATTATTGAGTGAAAGTAATAATGAAAGATGTGAAATTCTTCGCAATAAAGTAAATCACCATCGTAACAGTAAATATTTATTGAGATTTCACTATGTGCTTGGCAAGATGCAGTGTATTTTGTCTGCATTATAGAACAGGATGCTCTCAACCATTCATTGTAGTAAATGATGTTATTACCTCCACTTTGCACATGAGGAAACTGAAGACCAGAGCATTTAAGTAGTTTGGCCAAAGTACTCCACATGTCTTTATTTCTTTTCTGTATTTAGTATTTTAATTTATTTAATAAATATTTACTTACTGCCTAGCACATACATGATGAGGCAAAAGTAAGTTTACAGTTGTATGTGAAACTGAGATAATAACTCTATTTTGATAATCAAAACCTGCATATCTTTTCCCATATGAACAACTGTAAACCAACTTTTACCCCACCCTGTATCACACTTTGCAATGCTGTGGATGTGTCTCACAGATTTTTAAAAGGAAAAATCTTTCTGTACTAAATAATTTGTCCTTCTGAAGACTGTATGCCCCACTCCCATTTATATTAATGTAAGCATAGGAATTTTTACATTTTCAAGAAAGTGGCATTTTCGCTCTCTGAAATTCTGTTTTCTCTCTCAGAGATTCTGGGAATCTCTGCTTCACAGAAACAAGTCCTCCTGACATTGAGAAGTCTTCAATGCCACAAGGCAATGAAATGACTTTTGTGCAGCATTTATGCTGAATGTAGTTTATTAAATATGGCTCCAAATTTCTTTCCTATAATCTTTAACATTTTCGAAAAGTTCAAAATGTGTTTAGATACACATTTACCATCTATTATTTTTCTTCATTATATTTTTATTTTATTTTTAAATATATTTTATTATTTTATTACGGTTTTCCATTTTTTTCTCCCCTTTATTCACCTCTGTCATGCACCTCACTTACCACCAGCACCGCCCCCCCCCACCCTTCTTTGTTCTTTTCCATGGGTCGCACATGTAAGTTCTTTGGCTTCTCATTTCCTATACTATTATTACCCTCCCCATGTCTACTTTGTACCTACCATCTGTGCTTCTTAATCCCTGTACTTTTTCCCCCATTTCCTCCACTCCCCCTCCCTGCTGATAACCCTCCATGTGATCTCCATTTCTGTGATTCTTTTCCTGTTCTATTTTTTGGCTTAGTTTTTTTTTTTTAAGGTTCAGTTGTTAATAGTTGTGAGTCTACTGTCATTTTACTTTTCATAGTTTTTTATCTTCTTTTCCTTAGATAAGTGCTTTTAACATTTCATATAATAAGGGCTTGGTGTTGATGAACTCCTTTTTCTTGACCTTATCTGGGAAGCACTTTATCTGCCCTTCCATTCTAAATGATAGCTTTGCTGGATAGAGTAATCTTGGATGTAGGTCCTTACCTTTCATGACTTCAAATACTTCTTTCCAGCCCCTTCTTGCCTGCAAGGTTTCTTTTGAGAAATCAGCTGCTAGTCTTATGAGAATTCCTTTGTAGGTAACTGTCTCCTTTACTCTTGTTGCTTTTAAGATTTCTCTCCTTATCTTTAATCTTGGCTAACGTAATTAGGATGTGCCTTGGTTTGTGCTTCCTTGGGTCCAGCTTCTATGGAATTCTCTGAGCTTCCTGGACTTCCTGGAAGTCTATTTCCTTTGCCAGATTGGGGAAATTCTTCTTCATTATTTCTTCAAAGAAGTTTTCAGTTTCTTGCTCTTCCTCTTCTCCTTCTGGCACTCCTGTGATTCAGATGTTGAAACATTTAAAGTTGACCTGGAGGTTCCTAAGCCTCTCCTCATTTTTCTTTTTTTTTTCTTTTTTTTTAATTCTTGTTTCTTCATTCTGCTCTGGTTGAATGTTTATTTCTTCATTCTGCTCCAGATCATTGATTTGTGTCCCAATTTCCTTCCCTTCACTGTTGGTTCCCTGTATTTTTTTCCTTATTTCACTTTGCATAGTTTTCACTTTCCCCTCTGTTTTGCAACCATACTCAACCATTTCCATGAGCATCCTGATTACCAGTGTTTTGGACTCTGCATGTGATAGTTGGCTATCTCTTCATTGCATAGTTCTATTTTGGGAGCTTTGTTCTTTCATTTGGGCCATATTTTTTTGTCTCAGCGCCACATTTACCATCTAAATCTATCAGATATTTGTTTAAACCAATATGAATTTTCAACTTATTTTTATATTGTTTATTCAGAAATGTATCTTTCATCTCTCCATATATATATTTTATGTGAAATAAGACATTTTAAAATATTCTCAGTGAAATGATAAAGACTAAGGATATTTTGGCATTTGCAAGTATGTCCGAAAGTAATAGGATAAAGAACTTGTTGCTCTTACAGCAACAACTGTATAAACTTATTTCTTTGTTGCTACTAACAATGCAAATAATTAGCCTTCATTTCAAGACAGCAGTTTTGATACTTCAAATTTCTGTGATATGTTGTCATTTATGTGAAATAGTTCTTAAAGTTGCTTCACTATAAATAAAGTAATAATAAAATAGTAACAAAAAGTGAAATATTAGCTTCATCTGACAATGAGTATAAAAATAAGGTTAAAAATTTTATTCTTGTTGATGAGGTTGTAGAGAAAGAAGCAGTATCATAACTGTTGGTGGGATTGTGAATTGGTGCAATCAAGGGAGAATAATTTGGCAATATCTATCAACAATTTTTAATTGCACATACGCTCTTAGAAATAGCAGGTATATTTCCAGGAACTTATCATATATGCTCACAAATTTGTGCAATTATAAATAATCACAGATGGCAATGGCAATAATAACTGCCTTAAGGAAAGATAACTGGATAGTAAGAGGGCCAGGTGAATGTAGCTGGAGTAATTTTTACTATATCTTTATGTACTTGTTGAATTTATTTTATATGTATGTGTTACTTATTTAAAAATACCATATTTTGCCATGTATAATATGCACTTTTTTGCCCAAATTTATGAGGGAAAAATAAGTATGTGGGTATAATGATTACATACCATGGATATAATAATGGGTATAGTAATCTCATTTATAATGCACACAAAACTGTGGGTGCACATTATACATGGCAAAGTATGGCATATTAGTTTAAATACAAACACCCATAGAGATAGATAATAAACTGATGCTTGAGAGACAGAAGGGGTGTTTGGATTCTGGGCTACAAAGATAAATGGATTAATAAGTACAAACTGCTAGATACAGAATAGTCACAGAGATGTAAATTACAGAATAGAGAATATAATCAATGATGTCATTGTAACTATGCATGGGGTCAGGTGGATTTTGGAAATGTCAGGTGGACCACTCTGTGAAGAATATGATTATCTAACTACTATGCTGTACATTTGAGACTGATACAAAATAACATTGAATGTATATTGAAAAACAGAAAAAGAAAGATAAAGAACAAACATATATTAGTTTAAATAAATATAAATGATAAATAAAATGAAAACAAGGGAAACATCACTATATTAATAATAATTTAGAAATTCACCATCAACCTGTATACCACCCCAATCAACAAATTTTCCTCTGTAACCAATTACAAAAACGGAAGTCTCTGGGCATATTTCTACACCATTACTCATCACCACGGTCAGTACATGCTATTAAGTAAAGTTAAAAGCATTAGGATTAGTTTTTTATTACTTTGAGACAGGTCAAAATTTCTGTAATTGCTTATTGTTATGGAGTGTCTCTTTGTGCTGAACATTATGCTTAGATGCTCATGTAAAATTTAATACTCACAATAATATTATAAGCAAGGTAATATCACTTATGTACTTTGGATGAGGAAACTGAGGTTCATAACCCTAGAGAGCAGAGGACCTAGGGTTTGAATCAAGGTTCCTCTGTTGACTAAGCTGCATTGCCTCTGCTGTGCACATTTCATTTAGAATATATTCATGCAATTGTGTTGCCTGATTTCCATGGTAAATATCTATAATGGCTCACCAATTTTTCAAAGTCACACAGCCCTCAGTTCTCCAGTATGATGTGGAAGGCTGCAGATCAATGAGTAAAGTCTCCAAAGATATGTCACCAGAGCACTATTTATTCTGCACTGCTATAGTATAAAATATTCAAAATTTAACAATAATTTACACTGGAAAAATTTTATATCCAGCCCAAACTTTACCTCTCAGCTAAAATTGGTACATTCAACCACCCACTCAAAATTTCAACTTGTATAGAGAACACACATCTCAAACAAAACATGTCCAAAACTCATCTCTGCTCACACCCACTGAAGCCCATTTCACTCACAGACTTCCTCATTTCCATTAAAGGAAGCTCCATTCTTCTAATTGCTCAGCCACATATCTCTCTTCTTTCCCCTCTCTTCCCCTCCTCTCCCCTCCCCAGTCCTCTCCTCTCCTCTCATCTCCTCTTCTCTCCTGTTCTCTCTTCTTCTTTCCCTATCCTACATCTAATTCATTGGCAAATGCTATTTTCTCTATTATCATCATATACACAGAATCTGATTTTTCTCACCAGTTCATTACCAGCAGTCTTACTTGAATTACTTTAAAATTTATTTTTAAACATCTCTTAAAATCTAGGTGAAATGGACACATTTCTACAAAAATGTAATCTTTCAAACCTTAAAGAAGAAGCAGAATACCTGAACAGACCAATAACAGCTGATGAAACCCAGCAGTAATCAAAAAACTCCCAGCAAACAAAAGCACTGGACGGGAGGGTTTCAAAGGAGAATTTTACAAAACATTTAAGGAAGAGCTAGTCCCTATCCTTCACAGACTATTCCAAAAAATCCAACAGGACGGAAGACTCCAAAACTCTTTTTATCAAGCCAGCATTATCCTAATCCCAAAACCAGAAAAAAGACACAAAAAAGAAAGAAAATTACAGGCCAGCATTGCTGATGAATGTAGACACTAAAATCCTCAACAACTATTGGCAAACCACATCCAGCAATACGTTAAAAAGATCATACACCATGACCAAGTGGGATTCATCCCAGGGATGCAAGGATGGTACAATATTCCCTAATCAAAAATGTAATACATCACATAAACAAAAGCAAAGACAAAAATCACATGATATCAATAGATCATCATATCAATAGATGCAGAAAAAGTATTTGATAAGGTACAGCAACCATTTATGATAAAGACACTCAACAAAGTGGGAATAGAGGGAGCATTCCTCAACATAATAAAGGCCATATATGAGAGACCTACAGCCAACATCACACACAATGGGCAAAAACTAAAAACATCAGGAACAAGACTAGATTGTCTAGTTTCACCACTTCTATTCAACATAGTACTGGAAGTCCTAGCCACAGCACTCAGACAAGACAAGGAAATAAAAGGCATCCAAATTGGAAAAGAAGAAAAAAAACTGTCATTGTTTGCAGATGACATGATAGTGTACATAGAAAACCCTATAGACTCCACCAAAAAACTGCTTGACCTAATAAATGAATTTGGCAAAACAGCAGGATACAAACTCAATATTCAGAATTCAAAGGCATTTTTTGTATACCAACAACGAAATATCAGAAACAGAAATCAGGAAAAAATCTCATTTGATTTAGCAACAAGAAAAATAAAATACCTAGGAATGAACCTAGCCAAGGAGATAAAAGACCTGTACTCAGAAAACTACACAACACTGAAGAAAGAAATCATGGCAGACACAAACAAATGGAGACATATACCGTGTTCATGGATTGGAAGAATTAACATCATCAAAATGTCCACACTACCCAAAGCAATTTATAGATTCAATGCAATCCCTACTAAAGTACCAATGGCATATTTCTCAGATATAGGACAAACACTTCAAAAATTTATATGGAACCATAAATGACCCTGAAAAGCTTCTGTGATTTTGAGAAAGAAGAGCAAAGTAGAAAGGATCATAATACCAGATATCAAACTGTATTACAAGGCCACTGTAATCAAAACAGTCTGGTACTGGCATAAGAACAGACACATAGACCAATGGAACAGAATAGAGAGCCCAGAAATAAACCCAGTCCCTACGGTCAATTAATATTTGACAAAACGGGTAGAAGCATAAAATGGAGTAAAAATAGTCTCTTTAACAAATGATGTTGGGAGATCTGGACAGCTACATGCAAAAAAAAAAAAAGAAACTTGATCAGCACCCTACACCATACACAAAAATAAATCAAGATGGAAAAACAACTTAAATATAAGCTGTGACACCAGAAAAGTCCTAGAGGAGAACATAGGGAGGAAAATTTCAGACATTCCACACAGCACTATTTTCACTGATTTATCCCTTAGAGCAAGGGACATAAAGGAAAGGATAAACAAATGGGATCTCATCAAAATAGAAAGTTTCTGCATGGTTAAAGAAAACTTTGACAAAATGAAAAGGGAACCAACCATATGGGAAAATATATTTGCCAATGATACCTCAGAAAAAGGTTTGGTCTCCAAAAAATATAAAGAACTCACATGACTCCACTACAGGAAGACACATGATCCAATTAAAAACTGGGCAAAAGCCCTGAACAGACACATCTCCAAGGAGGACATACAGAAGGCCCAGAGACATATGAAAGGATTCTCAGCATCACTAGCCATCAGAGAGATGCAAATTAAAGCCACAATGAGATACCACTTTATACCAGTGAAAATGGCCATCATAACCAAATCAACAAACAACAAGTGCTGGCGAGGTTGTGGAGAAAAGGGAACCCTAGTATGTTGTTGGTGGGGATGCAGACTGGTGCATTGCATTCACTTTGGAAAAAAGTATGGAAGTTCCTCAGAAAACTAAAAATGGAACTGCCTTTTGACTCAGCAATTCCACTGCTTGGTAGTATATCCTAAGAATCTTGAAACACCAATTCAAAAGAACCTATGCACCCCAATGCTCATAGTAGCACAATTTTTACAGCCAAGTGTGGGAAGCAACCTAAGTGCCCATCAGTAAATGAATGGATCAAAAACTATGGTACGTTTACGCTATGGGATACTACACACCAGAAAGAAAGAAGAAGCTCCTACCCTTTGCAACAGCATGGATGCAACTGGAGAGCATTATGCTAAGTGAAATAAGCCAGGTGGTGAAAGACAAATACTGTATGATTTCACCTATAAATGGAACCTAATCAACAAAACAAACAAGCAAGAAAAATATAACCAGAGACATTTAAATTAAGAACACACTGACAGTAACAACAGGGGAGGTGGGAGGGGATAATGGGGTGAAAAGGGGAAAGAGTTGTCAGGAACACGTATAAAGGACACATGGACAAAGCTAAAGAGGGTAGGATAAAGGGTTCGAAGTGGTTATGGTTGGCATAGGGGAGAGTATTGGGGTGAAAATGGAGAAAACTGCACGTGAACAACAATAAAAAATGTGAAAAAAAGTCTCTTAAGTCTCCTCGCTTCTATTCTTGCCCCTACTCTCTATTCTCTACTCAGAAGCCAGTATTATCCATCTTAAATGTGAGATAATGTGTTACTCTCATGCCCCAGAACTTTAATGGCACATAAAAAAATAGCCAAAATCCTTATAATCATGTACATAATTTGACTCCATTACCTCTTCCTTTTCAGCTCTACAATTTACCCTTCCTCTAATATGCTCCAGCCTTCCTGGCCTCTTTGCCAACCTTAAAAACTTTCCAACTTCAGAGGCTTTGCACTTGGTCTTTCTTCTCCTGGAAACACATCCCAGCACCCAAATATCTGTATAATTTTCCTCATCTTCTTTAAATCTCTGTTCAAATATCACTCTTCCCATTAAATTTTCTAAGACCACCCATTTCAAACTATAGCCATGTTCCATTTTTAACTAACATTTTCTAATATATATTTTTTTTCTTTTTTAAAGAAGATTTTATTTATTTTTAGAGAGAGGAAGGAAGGGAGAACAAAAGGAAGAAAAACATCAATGTGTCATTCCCTCTTGAGTGCCCCCTACTAGGGACCTGACCCACAGCCCAGGCATGTGCTCTGCCTGGAAATCAAACCGGCAACCCTTTGGTTCTTAGGCCAGTGCTCAATACACAGAGCCACACCAGCCAGGGCTCAAACTATAGCCATGTTCTTGATATTCCATGTTTCCTCATTGGCTTATCACATGTAGGACTAGAAAAAGTATTTTTCTGACCTTTAAAAAACCGTATTATAGAAATAATCTCACTCTTTTGCCACCATGGGTGTATACTACTGACCCAAGGGTCATTTAACCAGGGTTTTAGGTGGACTAGAGGAATCCTACTTTGTACATTCGTACGCCACTTGTGAGGTAGTGGCAGGTAAATATATCTCTTGCAACCAGAGAGGTAATTGCTTGTAGAATGGATATTTCTCAAGTTGCTCTCAGCTCTCAAGGTTAAATTATGGGAGGGCTTTCTCCGTTGTACCTTCTCAAAGAGGTGAAATTGGGAGATTTAACCTAAATAATTCACATGACAATAAAATCATTTGAGGCTTGTCATTGCTTAATGTAGAAATCCATCACCATTTTAAACAATTGGATACACTTAGTCTTTGACTTTTACCACAGAAACTCAGGAGGCATGTAACTCTATATTTATTCTCAGTAAAACTCTTGGCTGCCAAGATGAAGTGTAAAAGCTGAGAGGTCAGAAAAAAAGTGTGCATTCTCTCGGAGAGTTTCAGAAAAAGAGTGTGCATTCTCTCAGAGGTGACTTCACTGGATTGCGGAATACTTAACCCCGATCACACCTGGCCTTCTTCACAGCAGTGTAGTGCAATGCTTGAGATATATTGAAATGGTTTCCCAGAAGTACCCATGGCCCTCTGGGATTTGAAAGAAATCCAACTCTTGAATAAAATGAAACCTCTTTTGCCAGAAAATTAGCATTATCATCAGGGGTGGCATTATAGGAATGCAGTTCAGACACTGAGGGAGATCCACAGTCCACCTGGAGATATACATATCTACAGTTTCTCTACAAGGGAAAAATTCCCTGCAATATCCAGGGCCTCCTAGAAAATGCTACTTCAAGCATCTTTTTCCTTGGTCAAAAGACAGTCTCCTAATGCATAAAAATTGAAAGCTATTGAGGTTCTACATTATTAAAATAATTATTTAATCATAATTAGATAATTTGAATTTAGCTGCAAATTCTATGACTGATTCATAAGAGGATGATATTTTTGATGATATAATATAAGAGGACCTCTGGATTATTTACACACATGTGCACATCTCCAAAAGCCTTTTCTGCTCCCAATAAGAGCAACAGTTATCATCAGTTTCAGAGAGGAAAGAGTCCTGGGTGCCTTTCCCAGAAGTAACTTAACACAGCACGATGTGTTTCTACCCTGGCTAGTGCTGTACAATTCTATTTGGATGAGGAGATGCAGGAATGTGCTAATAGAAGAGCTGCCCCCTCCCTGCCTGAACAGCATTCTGTTCATCATCAGCACGTACTTGTCTGAAGTGGTGGGAAACTTTACCCTTCCTCCACTCTGAGTAAACAAAGATGGGAGTTGGAAGTTGCCTTCTTTCTGACTTGCTCTTAAAATATGAGTCTCTGTTCTTTCTCTCTTTATTTGGAGCAAAAGACTTGTTCTTAGTTTTTTCTTCAGCGTTAGGAAATTCCTCTCCAACCAGAAGAAGAGGACAGTTCTATAACACAAGCAAATACACGACAGGGTACCTCTCTGTATATGAGAAGCAGAGAACACTTCATAGAGTAGGTGACTCTTTTAACCTGTTCTCAAAGAATAAGTAGACGTCCCCATAAGGCAAAGTGGCGATAGCACATTTGGCAAAGAAAACAGCATGTGGAAGAGCGTAAGTGAAATGGCAAGAATTTCTTGAATAACTACAAAAAGTATTAACAAAGTCTACCTTGTAAAAATCAGAGGATGTGTCTAATCAGCAAGGACTCCAATGATGAGCTGTGTGCTGATGACTTTCAATGAAAGGTTCTTAGCAGGGAAAGGCACAATCTGGTGAGCCTTACAGACAGACCCTGAAGACAGTGTTGATCAGAAGGCTCAGGGGACAGCCTCTCAGAACCTGGGATAAACTATGTTAAACAACTCTTTCATTTGCCCTCTACATAGAAAAGTACAATGCTCATTTAGCACTTATAACATCAAAAACAGTCTAGACTTACATATACATGTTCTTTGATCTCACTTCAGCTCCTGGAGAAACAAGCAATTTACAAGAAATGCCAGTGAGCATATTTTTTAGATGGAGGGGTGACATTTGTGCACAAAAAAATGCCAGGGTAAATAAATTAGTACCATCACCCTTTCTCAGCAGAAAATCACAGAATGTATATTGTTTCTTAAGGGATTGAGAGTCAAGAGGCTTTAACACCACACATTATATTCTCCTTAGTTAATAACGATAATTGTATCACAGGTTTTTTAGATCTTGGTAAATTACTTTCAAATTTAGTATCTCATATAATCAAGACAACACCCCTATAAGGACTGAAACTGGCCAGGACCTACTCTTTTATCTAGACTTCATATATGTGTGTGTGTGTGTGTGTGTGTGTGTGTGTGTGTGTGTATGAAAACTGACCTCATGCAGCTAGGAAAGAGTGAACCCCAAGTAGTAGTTCTAGAATCCAAGTCCTTCAACTTTGGGTTTTTATTGTATATAAAAATATAATTTGTGAACATCTTTTGCTATAACAACTAAGGAGTCCAGAAAGCCAAACTACCTAATTTTCAATGGATTGGGCAAGCTCATCTTAAATTTTCCAATCTTGCCTGCTCTCCACAACTGAGGAAGGTGAGGTAAAGTAGGACACTTCAAAGACAATTTCTGACACTTCCTATGAGATCATAGCACTTTTTCCACCCAGCCTGCCCCTTTGCACCCCACCGTCTCCTCCCATGAAGTTTCCACCATTTCAACAGGCTAATTATACACTTTAGAATACCAGCACAGTAATAACAACAAACCTGGTTTCATGTAGTATTTTCTTTTCAGAAATTTGAAGTACTTTTGCAATTTCTTAGGGAGAATGGCAGGGAGTTTGTGTGGTGAGCCTATCTTTCCCTCCACAACAAGTGGTTTGACTCCATGGTATGTTCCCTTTCCGATTTCCTGCCTCTACCAAAAGATAGACAATGAAATGCAAGAGAAAGAAAATGGTATACAATCAGCACACAGCTCAAATCCCTACTGTTTTCTTCTAAGCTAAGTGGCATATGAGGGAAGAATGCCTAAAGAGCTGAATATTAATTCAGAAATTGAGTCAAAGCAAACCACTGGGCAGTCCAAGCCTCTGGATTTGCCTGTGCAGCAGCAACCATCACTCACTGCCTGCACCGTCGCTGCCGCGTAGTGTAAAAGAGCCTCAGTAGCAAGTGTTTGAATTGCACAGTAGTCAGTCTAGATGTCCCCACTGAGGAAACCTTACTGCATACTACTGTTCACGGGACATGACTGTATATAATAACAGCTCATTTAAAACTTATCGTTACACAGCCTAATAGGGTTAGAGAAGGGAGCAGAAATTCCAGCATAATTTGAAAAATGATCTGAAATTCCCACAAAGTTTACTTAACAAAGTGCATCCTAGCTCTGCATCAACAGTAAAGAGAACAATTGCCCAAGAGTTCTTGCTTTTGATGAATGGTGAATGGGAACCTTTTGCAACAGGAAAATTGCATCCAATCCCCTAGAAGCATCTTCTCAACCATTCTTTTGGGATGTTTCAGTGTATTGAGTTAACTTGTGTAGAAGAAAGTCATAATGGCATCCTACCAACATGAAGATCAGTTTCTTTAATTCATTCATTCATTTATTTACTTTTAATTTAGTTTATTGAGGTGACATTGATTAACAAAACCATATAGGTTTTAAGTGTAAAACTATAACATATCACCTGTATGCATACTGCATAGTGCTCCCATTCCCCAAAGTAAAGTTTCTTTCCATCCCCATTTATTCCCCTTTTTCCCTCTTTCACCTCCCCCAACCCTGCTTTCCCTCTATCACCACACTGCTCTCTGCATCGATGTGTTGTATATATGTTTTTGCGCAATCCCTTTACCTTTTTTCCACCCAACTCTCCTTTTTGACAGCTGTCAGTCTGTTCTATGTATTTATGCATCTGTTTCCATTTTGTTTGTTAAGCTATTTTTTTCATTAGTTTCCACATACAAGTAAGATCATACTTTGTCTTTCTCTGACTGGCTTATTTCACTAGCGTAACACTCCAGGTTCATTCACACTGTTGCAAAAGGTAAGATTTCCATTCTACAGCAACATAATATTCCATCGTGTAAATGTACCACAAGCATTTTTATCCAGTCATCTACTGATGGGCACTTGAGGTATATCCGGGTCTTGGCTGTTATAAATAATGCTGCTGTGAGCATAGGGATGCATATATTCTTTTGAATTAGTGTTTTAGGTATCTTTGGATATATTTCCAGAAGTGGAATCACTGGGTCAAAGGCAATTTCATTTTCAAATTTTTGAGGAAACTCCATATCATTTTCCATAGTGGTTGTACCAATCTGCACTCCCAACAACAATGCAGAAGGGTTCCATTTTCTCCACATCATTGCTAGCACTTGTTGTTTGTTGATTTATTGATAATAGCAATTCTGACAGGTGTGAGGTGATATCTCATTGTGGGTTTTTTAAAATTTGTTGTCTCAAATCCTGATACTCATTTTATTTATTATTGTATTTTTTCATTAACATTTATCCACCTTATAACCCCCTTCCCCTTGCAATCACCACACTGTTGTCCACATCCATGAGTCCTTTTTCCTTTTTACTTGATCCCTACACCCCCTAACACCCCCCCCCCCTTAGAGCTGTCAGCCTACTCTCTATCTCTGAGTCTGTCTGTATTTTGCTTGTTAGTTCAGTTTGTTCATTAGAATCCACATACAAGTAAAATATGGTATTTGTCTTTTTTTGACTGGCTTATTTCACTTAACATTATGTCCTCCAGGCCTCTGTATGCTGTCATAAAGGGTAAAATTTTCTTCTTTTTTATGGCCAAGTAGTATTGCATTGTGTAAATATCCCATAGTTGTTTTATCCCCTTATCTACTAATGGACACTAGGGCTGCTTCCATATCTCGATGATTGTAAGTATGCTGAATGAACATAGGGGTGCTTATGTTCTTTTGAATTCATGTTTCAGCTTTCTTTGGATACATTCCCAGAAGTGAGATCACTGGGTCAAAAGGCAAATCCGTTTTTAATTTTTTGAGGTATCTTCATACTGCTTTCCACAGTGGCTGCACCAATCAGCATTCCCACCAATAGTGCAAAAGGATTTGCCTTTTTCTACATCCTCAGCACTTGTTTTTTGACTTATTATGACAGCCATTCTGACAGTTGTGACGTGATATCTCATTGCAGTTTTAATTTGCATTTCTCTGGTGATTAGTGAGATTGAGTGTCTTTTCATATGTCTGTACGCTTTTTATCTGTATGTCCTCCTTGAAGAAGCGTCTATTCAGGTCCTTTGCTCATTTTTTATTGGGTTGTTAGGGTTTTTTTGGTGTTGAGTTTTGTAAGTACCTTATAAATTTTTGATATTAAACCCTTATCAGATGTATCAGCTAATATTTTCTCTCATTCTGTGGATTGTCTTTTTATTTTGTTGATAATTTCCTTTGCTGTGCAAAATCTTTTTAGTTTTATGTATTCCCATTTGTTTATTTTTTTTCTTTTGTTTCCCTTGCCTGGGGAGATATGTTCAATAAGAAATTGCTACAAGTAATATCTGAGATTTTAAGGCCTATGTTTTCTTCCAAGATTTTTATGGGTTTGTAACTCATGTTTAAGTCTTTAATCCATTATGAGTTTATTCTTGCGTATGGTATAAGTTAGTGGTCCAGTTTCTTTCTTCCTTTCTTGTTTTGCATGTATCTGCCCAATTTTCCCAACACCATTCATTGAAGAGACTGTCTTTACCCCCTTATATGTTCTTGCTTCCTTTGTCATCTATTAATTGAACATAAGACATGTTTTTGTTTTTGTTTTCTGGGCTCTTATTATGTTCCATTGATCTGCATGCTCTTATGCTAGTACCATGCTGTTGCAATTACAATGGCCTTATAGTATTGTTTTATGTCAGCTATTGTAATGCCTCCAATTTTTTTCTTTTTCAAGATTACTGAGGCTTTTTGGGGTCGTATGTGGTTCCATAGAAGTTTTTAAAATATTTGTTCTAGATCCATGAGATATGTCATTGGCATTTTAATAAGAATTTTGTTGAATCTAGATACTGCTTTGGGTAGTAAAGTTTCATGTATTTTTTTTAATTGAATAAATATTTATTGAATATCACATTATAAAACCATCTAAAAAGTTAATTTAGCTTCAAGAAAACTGTTGTGCTGTTTATATGGATTTAGTTACCTAGCTTTGGATACCAGGAGCAGTTTGTTTGTTTTTTTAACTTTTTTTTATTGTTGTTCAAGTACAGTTGTCTCCATTTCCCCCCCCCACCCCAGCCATCGCCACCTCCCACCCTTGATCCTACCCCCCTTTGGTGTTGTCCATGTGTCCCTCATAGATGTGCCCAAAAACCCTTCCCCCTCTTCCCTCCATTTCTTACATCAATTCTAATTTTGTACACATATTATTGTGAATCTTTTCCTCAAATATTGTCAATGTGTTGATGTAATTTTAATAAAATTTAATGATACATTGTATAACACACAAATACAATTTCACTAGATTCATAAACATCTCTATTAAAAATTTTCACTGTTGTGAATAGCCTTCATATTTTTTTAGAGACAGGTGTTACTATTGTGCTATATAAGCTTCAAGTGCATATGTGTCTTTCACTTCTATTTGTTTTGAGCCAACCATAAAACTTATGGAACAGTGCCTTTATCTTATTCCTTTTTCAATTCCCATAGCACCTAGTTCAAAGCTAGTGCTCAAAAGAATAGAAAATGAAGAAGAATTTATCAATCATCAAATAATTACTGAATATCTTCTGTGTATTATGTATGACTCTTATACACTATGGAATATTTTTTAAAAATATAAGGTAAGAATCTTATAACCTTGTTGAAAATGTAACAATATCAATATTTTAAAATGCTCAGGTATTTAAGTTATATCATAAGTTTTAAATCTAAACTGTAACTATACAGTAATACAGGTCTTTAAGAGCCTTTATTTCATTTGAGTTTATCATGTCAAACTTTATTTCCCATTTGTCCTTTCTTTATCCCTTCATGTCCTTCTGAAAAGCAGATACTTCTTCCATCAGTGAGATCAGCTTTAAGTAGGTGTGGAATAAAATAGAAGACAGAAGATGTACTATTTTTTAAAAAATGTAAGTCTTCAAAAAATTGTATTCTCAAGTATTTTTCCTGGTCTCTATTCAAATATCATTGGTAGAGGAAAGGGTATCATATGGTGAAAGTGCTAATATATTTTACTGACAAATTTGGGGATGGAATTTCCAATAGTGTACTTTCAATCACTGAGGAAGGCTTAGTAGGCTACTTGAAACCACTGCTTTCTAGTCTTATCATAATAATTTTACTCCAACTAGAAACACATCATATCAGTCCCTTCTTAGAAACTTCACCTGGCTCACTGTTACATAGGATAGGATCCAAGCATTCTATCTTGACAAAATAAGGCTTTCATAAATGAGTTTTTACCGAACTTTCTTGTTCCTTTTTGGGCAGAGGTACATGGCAATTTTCTAGGTTGACTTTGAGGAAGCAGCCAAAGATGGTTACTCCTACTTTGGCTGAAAAATAGAATCCCAACATTTTGGAAATTTTCATTTAAAAGTGGCTTTTATCAGCACTTAGTACAAAAGAAGGCATTTTCACAGCACAATAATAAGCAAGAAAGCTTAGAAGTTATTAAGAAATCAAGAGCACGGAATTGAGCGAATTCTGTAGCTGATTGCTTTTCATTAGAATACGACATATATCAAAGGAGTAGAAATTCCAGACAGGTTTTTATTAAACAAAAAGATGAATAAAAGCAGACTGAATTTTATCTGAGTTATCCAGCTGATGATAAATCAATTCAAATGAAACTTTCTATTATAAGAATATCAGCCTAACTGGCACTCCAGTGGCTGATGGATAGAGAGGGGTTGGATTAATTTTGGGTCTTAAGAAAAGAAGGAAACAACCATTCCCATTTTAATTTGTAAATCCCTTAAAGAGATGGTAGGTTCTTAGAAAGTTAGATAAATAAGAAACATATCTAAGGTATTCTTTTAAAAAATTCCAGGCCTCTGTTTGTGCTATTCAGATGGTAACAAGCTATCGTATAATTCTCTTTTAATCAACAACAAAAAAAATAGATATTCACAATTTAACAACAACTCTAGGATTTATAATCCATACTCGAAAAAAAGTTTGAATATCTGGTAGTCTCTGCTTTTACCCATCATACTTGATACTCACAAACCATTTAATGGTCTTTGGGTTCCCCATGGCTTTGGCTAGCTTTGTGTGTCCTAAGTTCTCCTGCCCCTTGAAGGTCCCAGGGACGTTGTGTTGCTCTTAAATGGGCAGTCTGAGATGTGCTGCAAGTGACAGATTATGGTCAGGAGCCAGCTGTTCACATATTTGATCAGCCAGCAGGAAATCTTTCAGCAGCTCTTAAATAAAAAATACAGGATCGTGTCAGTGTTTGGTGAAACTGTTTCTAATCTTCACATTTCTCACTGACAGGAGGTAACGGTTATCCACGGGAGACCTGTCAGATGACAACAGCTTCTTTACCACCAGGAGAGTCACAATATGGCCTCCTAAACCACCTTCACAGTCACAGCATTTGGGTCTATTCTTGTGGAAAAAATTAGTTCAGACCAGAGAGGTAAAAAGATAATTTCTATTAGTCCTAGAATTTCTTTTGGATTTTGAAATCATTATAAAATATATTTTCTAATATTAATATAACTACAATCACAGAAATTAAAGAAGCATATAATGTTGCATGTCTTCTCTGACATCCTTAATTGGACCATAAAGTGAACTGATTTATTGATAGGCTAAATTTATCAAAAAATGAGTAGCCCAAGACTGACACCTATGATTCCAATAACCACCCATGGGAAGTAGAACTTTATTTCTGCTGCTGAATGGATTTCATTAGAGGTCCTATTCCAGGGAAAGGTTTATCTTGAATTTGGAAACTGTTCCAAAAATATCTATCACCAATTTATAGAATTTCCAGAGATGGTGTCATTGTATTCTGTAGTCAATCACTAAAAATCAACATCTATAATAATAACACAAAGTTATCCAGGCACTATGCATATACAAAGCCAAAACTTGACCAATACTTAAGCAAACAAACAAACAAACAAACAAACAAACAAACAAACAGCTTCAGAGCAAAGCATTCACTTCAGACAATATCATAAGGAAAGATAGTTCTGTTCTTTGTGACCACAAGCTTCACTTGAACTTTGTTGCTTTTTTTTAAAGGTAGTGATGAGAGACTATTAGATAATGGCATAATTTGTCCAGATCGTTTCCATGCTGACATTAGAGATTATAATTGCACAGAAGAGCTTATTTCCAGTGTGTGTGTGCATATGTGCACACACATGTATGTTCAGGTGCTTTACTTTGTGACTGAAACTTGCAGAGTAAAGTATATTCCTTTAATCATAAAAATCAAAATTAACTTCAGGCTTTCTCATGCCTATATAGCATTTTCAGCAAAATATCTAAAATCCAGGATTTCTCAGCTTCAGCACCACTGACATTTGGGTCAGATAATCCTTAGTTATGAAAGACTACCCAGTACCTTGCAGACTATTTAGCAACACTCATGGTGTCTAGCCACTAGACGCCAGTAGCCCTCCTTTCTCCCACCATCAGTTGTGACACCTGAAATATCTCCAGTCATTGCCAAATGTCACCTGTCTGACAAAATTACCCAGCCAAGAATCACTGATCTAATTTGTTAAAAGCTGGTTCCTTCCATTCTTTTACTAGTTATCGGATAAGACTTTCCCTTAATTCTCAACAAAACAACTAAAACTAAGATATAATTTTTTAAAAGTATTGAAAGTTTAAAGTTTAAAAAAATGTTACTCAGGAACAACATAGGACTATTATGTGTAGCAGTCCACAGTCCTCTGATTCCCTTACTGGGAGTCATTCTGCCAAGATCCTGTGTGTTTATCACATGGGAATTACCTAATCCCCACCACTGACAATGCACTAAGTACATTTACCCTCAGAATTCACTCTTTCAAAATGTTCAAAGACAGGGAGAATTTCTTACTCACCTCTTGACACCTACTCCATTCAGAGCTGCCCTCCTCTTCAGGGTGGCCAACTACCATCAGAGAGTAACGGGAAAGGCCGTGGAAGACAGGAGTCCTGGCTGGCAATCCCCAAACTCTTTTACTAGCTGTGAATTGAGTCCTGATTTGGAGACAAGGGTACGAGTTGTGTGACTTCCTATAAGCACATGATTAAAGAAAAAGTACTATAAGCTAATTTTCACCTTCTACCCACCCACTTAGTTATGGCTTAAGTCCATGGACAATAATATCTAAACCAATAACCTATCATCCCTCTTTTCTGGATTATTCATTCTTTAATAATACAATGTATAGAATATTAATGTGCCAGTTCCTTTTTAAAATAATTTTTCATTCAGCATGAGTAAGTTTTCTCTACCTAAACTCATCATTGTACATTAATTTGGGGCAAATGAAAAACATCCAAAACTCTGCTTGGACAAGTCATGATTTGCATAGACCATAGTACATTCTAAATACAGAGAAAGCCAACAAATTCTTTTTCTCTCCACACACACACACACACACACACACACACAAATCTTGAGAGAGCTGAGTCACAGATAACACACTAACCACTTAGTCTGAAGTGGAGGTATTAACAGTGATGCTTTTCATTCAGGATAATCAAAGCTTCAGTCTGAAAGATCAAAACTGGCTGCAGTTTGAAAAGGTGTCTTTTACAGCTCTAACCTCATAAGATTTAAAATATCTAGAGGCCAATTTTAGCAAACGTGACATTCCGTGTGTGTAAAAGTAGGACATCAGTCAAGCTTCACTCGGAGTATGTATCAACTATTTGTGCATGCTGTGTGGAGAGCAAACAGAACTTTCCATTGTTGTGCCATTGTGTTTGAATGATAGGAAACATGAAAAATGAATGTAATAAAGAAAAGGGAGACATGAAATGTTTGGAATATAATACAATAGTCTAATATATTTTAAAACATAAAATATGAATATTTGTCCTTATAAGTAGATGATCAAGAGCTCCAAGTACAGCTCTATTTTAGTTATATTTACCCATAACTTTGTAATTACTTACATGTGTTGGGGTTTTGAATTATATGCTTTTGAATATATTCAGAGTACTTATAAATGAAATAATATAACTGAAGTTGAAATTACTGGAAAAGTAGGACCCCATATTTAATAAATATACATCTTATTATTGTGTCTTTGAAAAGTATTATTTTGTTCACGGCTCAACTTTTTCATTTACAGTGATCCATACACTAAAATAAATTCAAGGTGGATGAAAGACTTAAATATAAGTCGTGACACCATAAACATCCTAGGGGAAAACATCGGTAGGAAAATCTCAGATATTCCACGCAGCAATATCTTCACTGATATGTCCCCTAGAGCAAGGGACATAAAGGAAAGAATAAACAAATGGGACCTCATCAAATTAAAAAGTTTCTGCATGGCTAAACAAAACAGTATTAAAATAAAAAAGGGAATCAACCATATGGGAAAACATATTTGCCAATGATACCTCAGACAAGGGTTTGATCTCCAAAATATATAAAGAACTCACACAACTCCACTCCAAGAAGACAAAAAACCCAATTAAAAAATGGGCAAAAGACTTGAACAGACACTTCTCCAGAAAGGACATACAGAGGACCCAAAGACATATGTAAAGATTCTCAGCATCACTAGCCATCAGAGAGATGCAAATTAAAACCACAGTGAGATACCACCTCACACCGGTCAGAATGGCCATCATCAACAAAGCAACAAACAAGTGTTGGAGAGGATGCAGAGAAAAGGGAACCCTAGTGCACTGTGGGTGGAAATGCAGACTGGTGCAGCCACTGTGGAAAACAGTATGGAATTTCTTCAGAAAACTAAAAACGGAAATGCCTTTTGACCCAGAAATTCCACTGCTGAGGTTATACCCTAAGAGCCCTGAAACACCAATCCAAAAGAACCTATGCACCCCAACGTTCATAGCAGCACAATTTACAATAGCCAAGTGCTGGAAACAATATAAGTGCCCATCAGCAAATGAGTGGATCAAAAAACGATGGTACATTTACACAATGGAATTCTATGCAGCAGAGAGAAAGAAGGAGCTTATACCCTCTGCAACAGAATGGATGGAACTGAAGAGAATTATGCTAAGCAAAGTAAGCCAGGCGGTGAGGGACAAATACCATATGATCTTACCTTTAACTGGAACAAAATCAACAAAAGAAAAGCAAGCAAAATATAACCAGAGACATTGAAATTAAGAACAATCTAACAATAGCCAGGGGGGAGGGGGAGGGGATTGTGGGGAGAAGGGTTTTTAGGAACTACTATAAAGGACACATGGACAAAACCAAGGGGGCGATGGAAGCAAGGGAGGGAGGTGGGTTTGGATGGGGTGGGGAGAAGGGGAGGGGAGAAAATGCAGACAACTCTAATTGAACAATAATAAAGTAATTTAAAATTTTTGAAAAAAGAAATCCATGACCATAATAACCATCTCAAATGGGTACACAAAAATCCTACATATCAATACTAAAATATTATTCAATATTTTAAATGTTATTTAAAGTCTTAACAGTGAATTTTTTTCTGTCTCTAATTCTGAAAGCCAAATATCTAGAAGTCATATCTGACACTTCTACCGCTCTTACTCACGAGAGATTTTACCACAAAATTCTGTTGACTATCTCCTAAATATTTTTCAAACCCATCCATTTCTCTTCCCACCCTATTGTTCTCACCATAACAAACTAACATCATCTCTTCCATAAACTAAATCTGATTATAAATCTGATGAAAATCCTTCAGTTAAATGCCATTGTTCTTATAATAAAGACACAAATCTTTAGCTGTTGGGTACCGCTCTGTGTGGTTTTGGAGACTGTAGCCGCAGGAGAGCAGACCTTGAAAGAGGTCAGTAAGTCTCACTGGAAAACCAGGAAATGCAGGTGGCAGGCACAACCGGACACTAACACCAAGGGTTCTGTGGGAAAATCGGGCCTGATAAATACATTGTGTCTTTGGAAACTTGCTTTGCCTTGTATAGCTCTGTTGATATAAACCAGATGTTTAAGTTCAAGGCATAGAAAGTAAACTCCTTATCTCATGAAACATGTCTTAAAGACCATCTGGCGTCAGCATGACTAACAGACTCTGATCTAACGCAAATCTCTATGTTCCTTCTATTGTTGTCTATAGATAATACCTGTTTTTGTATGACTATAGCCTTTGACATTGATTGATGAGCTATGCATGTATGCTGTATACATCTACACATACCATTCCCAATAAGAGCCATTTGGGAGAAGGGCTCGGGGTATTCCCCACTGGAGGTAATCACCACCCCCTTTTCTGCCAGAACAGCAAGCTTGTGTCGGGGGTGATTTATTCTTATCTGCAGTGGCCAGGAATGCTCTGCAGGATAGAGTTCTCCCACATTTAGTAAGATGATCAAGCCCTTCCATGCTTACCTCCCACTCTTTCTCAGCTCTCAGTGTCCAGGCCACTGGAGTACTACACTATGATCCCTTCTTGTATAATAGAGCCTCTGACATGCTCTTTCCTTATTCTGAAATGTCTCATATTCAATGACGTCCACTCTCTTCACCTTTTATTAACATTCTTTGTAAACGATAAATGGTCAAATAGAAAAGCAAATTTTGCTTCTTTTTAGAAACAATCTTTGTCTGTTTGGGGTAATATTTCCATTTGCTATCATAAAACTACATTCCATTTCTTCATTTATATGAATTTATAGTTTTAATTAATTTTGTGAGTGTTTGATTGCAGTCCTTATCTCTCTCAATAATCTATAAATTTACTAAGAACAGACATTATGTCTGATTTTGCTCCATTTAATCCCCAGACTCTGTTTGGTACCTGAAACATTTAAGGCATTCAATATATATGAGTATTTGTTGAGTGAATGACTGAAGGTAAGCTCTGTTCATTGCCATTAAAGTGACTTGGCTCCAGCAATTTCCAGTCTCTGTCTCACATTTCTAGTTCCTGGAAGAGAAAAATCTGACCAGTCCTGCTTGAACTATATACAAATGCTGGATCAACAAACTAGGGCCAGAAGTTTAAGGTTATGAGTAGGCATGTGATCATTGAGGGACATATATTTTTCCCAGAAAAGAGATTACCTGGAGCCAGCAGCTCACTTAAGTATTGACTACAAATTCCTGCCACTGGATTGGTACAAGATGTAAATTAGATGTCATGGCATGGTGTTCTGCACAGTGTGGAGTATATGCTTGGCACTTTAGAGATTTGCTTTTGTTCTGAGTCACCTTTTCAAGTATTCTACACACAAAAAAAAAATTAGAAGTCTGTACCCAAGTATCTCAAAATGGGGGTCTTTTGCCAATTATAAACTATTGTAAGATTAGAAAATCTTCATACAGGCAAATGATTAATAGCATGTATCTGTAATATTTAGTAATCTGGCATAGATTATAAAATAAATGGTGACCATGGAGGTGGAAGAGGATGGAGGGGGGATAAATTGTAATGGAAAAATATAATTTAAAAAAAAAGAATTATATATTGAAAACCAATCACCCACAAAGCATTGACTTAATAATAGTGGATAAGTAAGCTCCACACCATAGGAGCATATAACCAGAGTGGTAGACTACGTGCAATCATGATGCAATGAAAAGTCTTATGAGAGATCTATACCAAGTACTACATAGGTATGAAGTAGGAAAAATGCCATCAAGTATGGGTAGGCAGACTGAAAGAATATTTATGTACACATGAAACATTCTCCTGTACAAAAAGCTACTGGGTGTTTTCTTACTTCACCAAATGTGTGGGGGCTGTTCTCCTTCTCACTTGAAATGCCTTAGGTAGGTCCATCAAATTCATAAGTGCTAGATGTCTTTTGATCATAGAAAACCCAGACTCCAATGAACATCTCTCTTTCCCTTACAAAAACCCATTTCCTACTACTTAAAGGTAAAAGAGCTTTCCTGCTAGCTTAAATCTTGCAAAAAATTAGAATTAGGAGGCACATACTGACAAATGGGGAATTCACTATATTTCATAACCTTCAAGTATCCACTCTCTTAAATTCTTTGATTTCTGGGATGCCATAATGATACTGAATTTTTTTCTCCAGTGACAAATATTCTAATTTTCTGAGTTTGGAAGAATCTAGCTAACAAAACAGTCCAAATGCCAACTTAAAAGCAATTGAAAATCATAGGGCAGAGGAATAATGTGAATTTCAGTATGGACTAGTCCCAAATCATTTAATTGGGCATAAAATATTTTATACATTTATTTCTAGGGTTAGACCATTTATACATTGTTTTTTCTTTTAAAAATTATGGATCAGCCCTGGCTGGTGTAGCTTAGTGGATTGAGCACGGGCTGGGAACCAGAGGGTCCCGGTTCGATTCCCAGTCAGGGCACATGCCTGGGTTGCGGACCAGGTCCCCATGAGGGCCATGTGAGAGGCAACCATACATTGCTGTTTCTCTCCTTCTCTGTCTCCCTCCCTTCCCCTCTTTCTAAAATAAATAAATAAATAAAATAAAAAATAAAAAATAAAATAAAAATTAAAATTATGGATCAGATCTAAATCTTCAAAAACTGTAGCTAATTCCATTGAAACAGTACCCACAGCTTCTGAAAAGAGTTTTCCTAGTATCTATTAATAAGTTGAAGTTTCCCCACATATTTTGAGTTATTTTAAATCATTTGAGAACCAATTGTAAATATTATATGGTTACTTCTGAGAACCTAATATTATTTGTATACATCCTCAAAAAATTCTAATTTGTATTATCTATACTTCTCCATGTTTCTATTATATTATTATTATTATTATTATTATTATTATTATTTGGTTAAACACTGCTAGTAAGCTTTTATTCAAGCAAGAAATTCATGTTAGAATAAATTTGTTTTGCATTGCTTTGCTAATCTATCACCCAAAAGTAGGAAAAATAAAGTATATTTTCCTTCAAAATTTTGTTTACAATAGAAATGCACTAATTTTGAACTGTAAAAAAAACTTCCATCTTATAGATACAATATTAAAATGGATGTGAAACGTATGTAGTAAAAATCAAACTCCAATAAATGAATATACCATTCTCACATGATCAAAAGCACACACTGTAGCTCAGCTCTCTGAATGCACACACACGTTCAAAGCAAACACCCATAAATTGGCACTCACTTCTGTTCCACCATTGATTTGGCCTTCTGAAAATGCTTGCCTTAGAAACAAAGCAACTTCACAATATTCAGAAGCAGCAAAAAGAAATAAATGAACCACAGTTACCTATCACTGGGAGAAGAAAAGGTACAACTAAAACAATGAAGTGGACTAACACACGTACATAGAAAAACCCAGAACAGCACATAAGACAAACTCTAACATCAAGTACACAAGTGACACCAGTAATGGAAGTAAAGGAAATGTTCTGACAACTACATCTGTTACTAAAATAGATACTGTGACAAACAAAAATAGCCAGAACAAGCCTTGTAATGGAATTAAGACGCAGCGTAGGAAACTAATGACTGAGGATAAAGACAAACGTGGTGACAATGGCAGGTAGTGTGACAAATGAAATGCTTGGATAAGCAAAATTCAGGAAACCAGACAGCTGAAAGACCCAAGACCAAGACAGAGACAAATCTGTCAGCAATACCAATAGCATCACGCTGTGCCAAAAACAGCACTAAATTATAAATGTTAATGATAGATGGATTCAGCAAAACCACAAACAGAACAAAAGAAATGGAAAAATGCCCTTTCTGTAGTGTTTGATGTAGGTCTTCATTTTAAGGAAGATATATAGTAGTTCCTCTTTATCTGTGGGCTATACATTTCTAGACCCTCAGAGGATGCCTGAAACCACAGATAGTACCAAACCCTATATATATAATGTTTTTTCCTATATATACCATACCTATGAACTCTAATTTATAAACCAGGTACCATGAAAGTTTAACAATAACTAACAATAGAACAATTATAACAACATATTGTAATAAAAGGTGAAATGGGGTCTTTCTCTCTTTCTCAAAATATCTTATTGTAATTACCTTATCAATTAAAGGAAGCACTTTATGGCTTCTTTTCGGCATACCTGAATTGCCAGCATCACTATTCTTGTGTTTTGGGGCCATTTCAGTAGAAGAAGGGTTACCTGAACACAAGCACTGTGATACTGACGCAGTTGTTCTGTCAACCAGGATGGTGACTAAAGTGACTAGCAGGTGGGGAGGGTTCACACTACGAGGACGCTAGACAAAGGGAGGACTCATGTCCCAGGTGGGACAGAGCAGGACGGCATGAGATTTTATGATGCTACTCAGCATGGTGTGCAAGTTAAAAGTTATGAATTGTTTATTTCTGCAATTTTCCTTTTAATTATTTTCAGACCTCAGTTGACTGCTGGTAACCGACTGCAGAAAGAGAAACTGCAGATAAGGGAGGACTGCTGTAACAGTCATGTTTTCATATGAAGGAGCATCTTTGAGTTCAGGTAGAATGGCAGCATGCTATTGAATGCCACCAACCCTTTTCTCCCACTGCCCTTTTGTCATTAGGAAATGTTCACTTGCATACAGAATCTTGAACTCAGCCATAAAAGAGCATTCAAAAAGTCAGATGACAGAAGGAAAAAATAAGGAATAAAAAAAGAGTACAAAGGTTAAAAAAAAACAAAAAAGGGAAGAAAAGGGGCCAAAAAAAGAGAAGATAAATCATAGATGAAAGAAAAGTAAAAAGATAAAAGAATAAAAAATCAACTATTCAAATACTTGTTGAGTAGCTACTATTATAAGATAGATACCATGCAAGGCATTAGAGATCATATGGTGGAAAAACAGTCATGGCCCCTGGCTTCACAGAGCTTAGAATTCGCTAGCAGAAAAAAGACATTAATTAAACAACCACACAAAGGAATGCAAAATTGAAATCCTGGTAAGTGCTTTGAAGACAGGGGTACATGATACTCTGAATGCATATTACAGAAATTATACTGGGAAGTCTTCTCTAAGGAATTGATAGTGAAGCTGATACAAAGGAGCAAAGGTTTGAGGGGACAGGTGGACAGCCCTCCAACAATGGGACTGGCATATGCACAGGCCCTGTGGTAAGACAAATAGTGAGAGAGTCAACCAAAAGAAGGTGAGGAGATGGGGAACAAAAAGAATCTGGGAGTGTAGGGTATGCCTAATAAGGCTGGAGGATTAGACTTCACTCAGCTTATTGGATCTTCTTCCTAAGAGGAATAAAACCTCTCGAAAGTTTTAAGCATAAGAATAGCATAATCTCCATGTACTGAGCAGCTAGCACACCCACCACTATGGGCCAGCCCATGTGTCCATATCATCTCCTCACACATTCCATCTGCCATGTATCCAGCATGCGAGACTTATTCTCAGTCAAGGGTCTTCGCATTGCACCTCAACCTGCCTAGAGCCCTCTTGCTCAACGTCCACGTGTCTCACTCCTCACTTCACCTTAGGTCTCACCTCAAATATCTTCTCATACAACCCTTTCCGAAACCCAAACTAAAGACCATTCTGCCCCCACTGCTATTTATTCTCTTAGCTTGCTTTATATAGTTTCGCTATTCTTATCACTAACAGAAACTATACTCTAAATATGTTTATTTGTTAGCATTATAAAGCACATGTGTACATAAATATACATATACACGCAAAGAGAATTTGTCTCCAGAAAGGCAGAGACTTCATTGCTAACAATGCCTGGTACATTGCAGTGCTCCATAGTACTGAGTGAATGATGCAAAAAGAATGAGTGCTGATTGTCACTTAGATCACAATTACCCCCAAAGAGCTGTATTCTGGCCTGGTGATTTTATCATCTGCATTCTCTCCACCACTTCACCCAAACAAGAGAGCCTCAAATTTAGAAAGAATTATCAATCAGAAACATCTACTTACCTTACCTAGTTGCATCAGAACACAATGAAACACTGAGAAAAGCAGGAATATAAGATTACTCTACATCAGGCATATAAAAGAGAAGACATCTGCAAACTTGCAGGTAAGACTGGTAAGATTAGAGATATTATTTGCAAAAATAGTGTTGCTGTCCTAATTGAAAAATACACAAATACACAAAGAAAAAAGAATAATTGCAACACCAGAGCCTAGAAGGGGGAAAAAGTCTACAAATATTGTCCTTATATCACAGAAAGCCAGCGCGACGAAGAGTTATTCAAAGAACCAAAGCAATTAAATACAATGAACACTTATGAAGTATGTATTTATTCACTGAGACTTTATTGCACATATTAATACACAGAGGACTATAATAAATACTGGTGCAAAATTAAGCCATACTGCTAGATAAATTCTATAATATTGGTGAAGGAAGAAAATTTTTAACTCTGATTCTGAAAAGGCAATTAAGGAGGGAAGGGGAAGAGTGCGAGATAAGCTTAGCGAAGTAAATAGGCACAGGGACTGGAGAGAGGAGAAAAAAGGTAATCTCCTCCCAAATTAAAAGTAGATCCTAATGTTCAGATCAACTAGGAAATAAAGAATATTCATTAAACATATCTGTTTTTTTATAGGCAGGTAAAACAAAACCAGCATCTGGTTCATGGGAAACTCTTAAATTGTCTTCATGAGGATGGGAGGAAGAGAGGGAAGGAATGGAAATGGAACAGCTAGTTATCAGCTTATGGTTGAAATTTGTGATCCGTAAAGAATAATTGTTTTGATCTTCTAGATGATTTTCATACAATGATCTCAAAGGGGCTTAACAGAAGGGACCTGAAACAAAAGCAGAACCATCTGTCAAAAACACACCCTGAAATTCCCATGGTGAGTCACATAATAGGTTAAAATATTGATGTCCTCTGTTACAATGCAAATATTTTAACTATCGTAAAAATTGCCTTATTGTTAAGAGTGTGGCCAATGGACCACAAGCATCAGCTTCACCTCAAAAACAGCTTAGAGATTCAGAAAACCAGGCCCCATCCAGACCTGCTAAATCAGTGTCTCCATTTTGATGTGGTCTCCATAAAATATTGTCTTTAATATCTAGAACATTTTCACACTATCATAAGAAGAGCACAGAATTCTAGAATAAATTATAAAAGACAAATACAGTATTTGTGACTTAAGAGTAACAGAAAAGTGATGAATCTTGGAACGCAATAAAAATGGTAAGCCTGAGTCTGAGACAACAGTCAGATTTATTTACAGTACCAGTCTGACAGTGAGCATCAGCTCCCGCACATGGGGACTGTGATGAAATAGGAAAGGAGGGAAGGAAGAGGGATGAAAGGGAAATGAAAAGATATTATTTATTATTTTTTATGGATTTTCATGGGTTTTTCTTTACCAACAGATTTGCTTTGGGGTATCATTTTACAATAAATCAACAGTTCCCTAATTTGTCCATACATTATAGAGAGGGTAGGAAAGGCATAAATAACCATGGCTTAGGGGTTACCTGGCTTCTACTTCTTGCAAGGCTACTAAGTAAGTCAGTTCTCCAAAAGAGGGCATTTGTCTGCTAGGTCTCTGATCTCTCACCTGCATAAAGGAGGCTTGTACTATGAGCACTTTACCATGGTTTCCCCCTACACTATTCATAATTTCAGTTGCATCTTACCAATGTATGCCAAATGAAAAAAGAAATGGTATAAAGGAACTCGAACTAAAGTAGTGGAGGAGATATTATGTATGTATGTATGTATATACATCAACAAACTCAACATGTATTCATACATGTGGAAACACATAGTATATATTCACTGTAAATACTTTTCTTAAGTTACCCCTAAAATTTCATTAACATTCCAGTTAAATGTTAACCTGGTTGCAGGTATCAGTGAGAGAAAATTATGTAAATTATCTATGCCTCTACATGTGGAAAACCTTAAATTAGCCCCAGGGAAACCTCTTATCCAGTAACCATATAAGGAGACTTGTAGAAGAGACTTGGCTCCTGAATAGAGTGAAGCATTTTCCCAAGAACACATTTGTACTGCATAAGCATCCTCCAAGAAGTCCCC
This sequence comes from Micronycteris hirsuta, assembly GCA_004026765.1. Taxonomy (NCBI): domain Eukaryota; kingdom Metazoa; phylum Chordata; class Mammalia; order Chiroptera; family Phyllostomidae; genus Micronycteris; species Micronycteris hirsuta. The sequence goes on from PVJI01001251.1 coordinate 41,508, forward strand.
CAAATCTTGGGAGTGATATCCTGTAAAAACTATATCCTGTTTAATAACTCACAGTGGACATTTGAAACTGTTGGACTTGTGGAGTTAATTATACAAAGCTTTGGGGATTTATCTTTTTTCTAATGCTCTGATGAAGATTTTTTTATTAACTTCATGTTTATATGAGAATAGGATTAGCAACTATTGTCTAAATGGTTTTCAACATTGATATGTAGACATAAAATTATGCACGAAGGAACAGAGCCCACATTGTACTTGGATTGGCTGAATTGGGACCCATTTTTAATTAATGATATCCCTGGTGAAACTTGCAGTGGATATAGACATTAAACAGACCAAAAGTCTCTGCCCTTTCTGCAAGTACCCATCCATGCTGGAAAGAATGAATGGACCAAAGTTGTTTCCATAGGACAACTCACAAGAATTCTTTCTTGAGAAATGGTTTGTTTCTTTCCATGGAGTATTCTCACTGGAAGATCTAATGTTCCCAACTATGACTTCTGAAAAATCTCTCATGCTGTGTCATTTGACAGTATGGAGAAAATCTGCCTGAGTAAATATTCCTTGGCATTCTTTCTACCCTTCCGTTCTTTCATCAATGCATTTATTAAAATGGCCACTGATAATTCTCCTTTTATTCATTTGTCATTGGCAGAAACATCGAGCTCCTGATCCACATTTTTGCAGGTGATGAACCAACCATGCTATTTCTTAGGCTGTGCTCTCTTCCTATTTGCTGCTCAGCCCAATTTGGCAACAGTAAACACTTGAATAGCAGCGTGTCCTGCTGGTCAAAACACAAGCCTGAGCATCAGCAAATTTGAGTTCAAATTCGGTCTCTGAGGCACGTTTGTTCTAAAGTTGAGAGCTGTCTAAAGAACCATTTATCGTGGCATTCAAGCAAGCCAGCCTGGAAACCACTGTGCTTATGTGCTAACACAAATAAAACCTGCTCACAGCTGTGCTCATGGCGTTTTTAAGTAGACTTCTAACAGGGGTCCAGTCTGACACCAAAACATAGTTAAAGGCAAAAAGTAAGTGGCCCAGCTTGCCCTTTAATCAGAATGACTTTGACTACTCAGAGTTCAGTAGGCAGCAAAAGGAAGATTTCAAGGTCAATTTCCTCACCTTTCACACCTGTGATTTCATATTAGAGGATCAGGCTGTCAGCCCTCCTGTGTTGACAATTCTCTCCGGGAAGGTTAATGTCACTTCTAAGCTTAATAATGTCCCCAAAGTTAGGAATTCACTGTAAACATCCTGAACGTGATGAATAAGTCAAAATAAACGAGGATGATAAAAGCAAACTGTGCCTGAAATTCTTCACACCTGATACAGGCTGCAAAAGAAGGGAGGAAACCTAAGCTAAGGTTGTATCCGTTGAGGGTCAGATTTGTGTATGAAAAGGAAAGTATGAATTAAAAGTGCAGATGTATCATGCTGGTGCTATGAAATTGAATATACTATCTCCATGCTAGGAAACTAACAACTTCCAGTCCAGTGTTCACCAACATACAATGCAACACAAATCTTCTGAAAATTACTGACTTAAGTACCAAATGGAATTTACAGAACATAGTCTTGGCATTTTCTTCTCTAAAATGAGTATATCATCATCTCCCTTACTCATGTCACAAGACCGTGATGAGTTTAGTATGATATTTATGTTAAAAAGCTGAAGTAAATTGTGAATTGCTATAGAATCATCAGATTTGGCCTCTGGTTTTGAAAACTTGTCCAAAAGTATTCAGTTATTTTAAGTTATCATGACTTTTGCTTTTCTCTAGTGCAATGATCCTCAACCTGGCTTCACATTAAAATCATCGAGGGAGTATTTTAAAAATTTCCAATTCCCAAACCCATCCTAGACCCATTAAACTAGAAGATCTAAGGGTGGAACTGAGAAATTACTATTCTCAAAGGGTGCTTCAATGTGTGGTTAAGGTAGAGAACCACTAATGGGGTGCAAATCTACTTATATAATAATACACTGGAAAGCTGGGAGCAAGGCATGCTCCAGGGTGTGATACATACATCTTCCTAATCTTTACATTCTTCCTAGGTGCAGTTTCCCACTAAACTTCTAATTATGATTTCACCTATTAGAACTTAGAAGACCAAAGGATTAGTGAACAGAGAAAAACTTCCACAATTTGGACTCATAAAATCTATCTAAATTAATTGAAATTAAACATAATAGAATGCTTTTTAAAAACATAATTTTCTGCCTGAAAATACCATTTTTATCCAAATGAAGGTTTTCAAGTTCCATAAAGTTCTCTTTCATTCACTGAGTAAGACTTGCAGAGGTCCTTAAGAGATTTCTGTAGATGAACAGATTTTTTAAAATGTATAATTAGCAAGTTGTACTAGTATATCATATGCATAGTTAATACATTCTTATTAATGATCAGATGACCGTGAGCTTATAGTAAGGAGCAAATATAACATTTTCAGTTGCCCTTATTTTCCTAATTCTTACCAAGTACAATGTATAGTTTCTGACACTTTCTTCTACCTGTAGACTCAGTTGCATACTCCCACATTTCTTTTTTTATTCTAATCCCCTCCCATTCTCTCTCTCTCACTCTCTCTGTCTCACTCTCTCTCTCTCTCACACACACACACTTTGAAGAGGTAGATGTGCCATGAGCTCAACTCCCTAATTAGCAGCACCTAAAATTAGTCTTGTTCCCGAATACCTGATATCCACCCAGCTAGGAATAAGAGCTGGCATATTAATCATCATGGAGACGGTACTGCCTCATCATCATGGATTAAAGCCTGAGCAAGACCGACTTGACAGCCAGAAACAATAAAATATTGTAAGAATCATAATTATTACTGGAAATGTAATGAGAAAACTGATTCATCAGAACTCTTCTCAAGAAGAGTAGTATATTCCATTGGTAGGAATAAGTCATCTGAGAAAGAAGGAGGGATAAAGCCATCAAGAAAGTTAAACTGACTTCCGAAGAGTAAGGGTCTGGCTAACTGCAGGACTTTAGAGATGAATATGTTTGCAACTATGATTGACTGCTCAGAACAATATTAAGGAGGCTAACATTGCCATCATGAGTTCTTGGTTTCCACCTTCCCTGCCTGAGCCTTTGATTTCCCTTTTAGTCAGTGGTCCCCAAAGGGAGATTTTCAGACCTGCAGTATCAGTGTCTTGTGAAATCTTATTAGTCATGCATATTTTCAGGGCTTTCCCCAGACCTACTAAATAAAATACTCTAGGATGGAGCCCAGCAATCTCTGTTTAACAAATCCTTCAGGTGATGCTGATGCATTCTCCAACTTCAGAAACATTACTCTAAGGGTTGGATAAAAATTGAAGGGTGATAAACTAAATTAATGGATGTTAAATTATTAGTCTTCTCAAGACACCATGCTACAGATAGTATTCCATTCCTGACTAATTATCTGCACAACGCCCCTGTCTAGGCTTTCAGGTCCTCATTAGGAATGGAAATCTGTCTTCATTTCTAACCCATTGTGGCTGAAATCTTGACTGTCACTATTTACCTCTTATCACTCCTCCATTTTTGAGGATGTAGATCCGACACCTTTATTCATTCAATTACTAGCTGGAACAAAGTCATGAAGGTATAACTGCCTCCGATAACAACTACCAATCCTTCTTTAGTCCTTTCCATCTTGTGACTACCTGAACTGCTTCTACAATGAAGATTCTACTGGTTTGTTGATGCGGACAACAGTGTCCGAGGCGTCATGGTTGTGTCTGCAGCGTCATGGCTGAGACAGAAGGCAAATTCACACAGACTACCAAGTCCTGTGGAGGAAAACGGAAGGCATGGCCACTCTCTCAAGAGGATAGCACACCAAGCCTTGCCTTTACAGATTTTATTGTCTTTCTGGGCATATTACATCAAGGGTGGTTTTCATTTACTATGCACAGGTCCTCATTGACTATGCATAGGATCACTGTAGGTGATTACCTTTTTCAGATAACAAATGAAAGAATGTTGCTAATTACTTCAAGGAAGAAGGGTATTTGCAAATGTAAAGGGGCAAGTGGTTGAACTGGTTACACTACTTCTTGGAAGGTTTAGCATGGACTTTAGGAAGTTACTTTAGAGATATGCAGTAAAGGTTTGTTGCCTTAATCCAGGGCGAGGGAGTTTTAGCAAAAGCAAGTTTCATTGCAGTCTAGGTACAATGCCGGCCTGATTCCCCACGAGAGAACATATCCATGGGCATGGGCCTTCTGTCACTCTCCACTGTCCGAGTGGGAGCTGGGCCCACGCCATGCAGAACAGTATCCCATAGTTTGTTACTCCTTACAAAGCAGTGATTTCCTTAATCATAACAGACTAAATGAAACCCCTGAGCTTTATAGCAAAGGACCTGGCTGCAGCCTGTAGCTGAATAAGCTAGGTATCTCCTCACCCTTCCACAGTATCCAACAACTAGGGGTGTGCTCATATTTTAACAACTCAGCCTCAGGAAAAACAGCCCTGACCCATTGTTTTTGCCAAAATATGAGATGTAAGTTCTCTCCGACTGTGGCTACCAACATGATGTCACCAAATAAGCAGTGGCAAAGAGATGTGTACAATCATCTGCATATAATCAGGAAAACCTATATAAACCAGCTGCAGCCCACCACTGCTAGAAGCTCATATTAATCACGATAATTCCTAGGCCCAAGTTCACCCAATTTGTAAATACAAAATGTTAAAATGAAAATATAAAACTAGAGCAAATATGAGAAGATAAGCCTATAAAACCTTAGGTTAACATAGTTAGTATATACAATTCATTTTTCTACAAATATTTATTTTGTATCCACTGGTACCAGGTCTCTTAGAGGTACTATATAAAGCAGTGAACAAAATAAACAAACGTCTTGTTCTCACTGTGATTCTATTATGAAGGGCAGACAATAGGCACAATAGGCAAGTAAAATATGTACATTAGAGAGTGGTGTGCTATGGAGAAAAATTAAAGTACATGGAGACTATGTAGGGTCTTAATTTTAAATAGTGTAGTCAGAGAGAGTCTCACTGAGAAACAGACATTTGAGCATAGTCCTGAAAGAAGAGAGGGACAAATTTTTTCATGAAAAGGCAATAGCAAATGCAAAGGTGCTAAGGCAGGAAGGCACTCAGACTTTTCAAGGCCCACCAAGGAGGCAGTTGTGTCCTGAATTGAGTAAACAAGAAAATGACATTAGAAAATGGTGAAAACATATCATGTAGGGCCTGTAGGCTTTTTACAGTTAGACGGCAGCCATTGGAGGGCTTTAAGCAGAGGAGTGCCATGATCTAACATACATTTTAACAGGATCACTCTGGTTCATGTGCAGAGAATTGGTTGGCCCTGTGCAAATTAAATGAAGTGTGCAAACAGGCAGACAGTGTAGGAATTACAAAAACTGAGGGGAGAGATGGTATCAGAGTGACCTAGAGTGGCAGCAGTAGAAGCCAATAGAAATCTTTATATTCTATTTTTTTTATTATAGAAGCAACAGATTTGCTAATGAATTGGATGTGGGGTATAAAAGAAAGAAAGGAAAATATGATAACTCCAGAGTTGATTTGAGCAACTGGAGGATCCAGGTGGCATTAAATTAAGATGGAGAAACTTTGCTAAAGAAGAGAAATTCAATTTTGGACACATTGTGTTTGAAATGATTATTATTATATAGATATCTTCAGAAGATGAAACCTAAGTCAGATACAGGATCTTGGAGTTCATGGGAGAACTCCATACTATAACTGTATATTTATGTATAGTCAGTATATAAATGATATTTAAAGCCATGAGACTGTATGATCAAAACAGTCAGTTTAGGTATAGAATGGAAGAATCACAGGTACTGAGCCTTAGAAAAAACAGTAAAGGTGATAAAGATAGAAACCAGAAAATTAGGATCTCTTTGGTTCATAACTTTCTGTGACTATAACTTGATTCAGAATCAGTTGAATAATAAACATTGAGCATTTACTAAATGCAAGGCACTATTTTATCTAAAGTGTGAAAGTATTATAATACTAAATTGTAATTCTTATACTTTATGTTCTTTATATAATTCAATACATGTCTAATAAAAATATTTTTAAATGGAATAAACCATTTATGATCTCGTCTATTAGAGATTCTTTCATAAATAAAGTAGAACAGAAATAGAAATTTCCACATTCTGTAATTTTCACAGATTTCTGAGAATTAGAAATAATATTCCCATTAATGAATTACAATCCACTATATACTAAAACCATATACAATATTACTTTGTTTTCTTTTTAGTTTTTGTGAATTATGTTTGTAGAATAGTTCATAGAACACAGTTATTATACAAGCTAACCCTTGTGCAACCATAAAATAGGTTAGGAATAGGGCATTGCCAACACTTCAGTCACAGAGAAAGGAACAAAGGAACAAAGGAAGGAAGAGAGAAAGGAAAGGAGGAAGGGTAGGAGGGAGGGAAGGAAGGAAAGTAATGTAAACAGTTAATTTAATCCACCAAAATTAACTACATTTTTGTACTGAAGTATAAGAAAAAAACATAAAATTAACCAATTTGTTGCCAGTGAAAATGGGATTCTTCCAAAGAGGCACAAGAAAAGTATTTTGGGGACCCATATATAAGATAAGGTGTAGTGGTAAGATTTTTTGAAGTTGCAGAAAATACAAATAACTATCCCCAGGTGCCCAATGTCTTACCCATGACCAGGTGGTTTAGCTCTGTCTCACCATGAAAGGAGTCCAGCCTTATCGTCACCAAGGCCAGAGAAGGTACAGAGTCCAATCATGTCATGTCATTACCTAGCAGAGCATCAAAGGCTTTTGTAGTTCAGTGCAGTCTATGCCAAAGCTTACTCCAGCTCAGGCTCTTTTCCCACCCAGCTATCTTAGTCTCTGTTCTCAGCTGTACTCTGCCTGGCTCTGCATTCGTGCACCAGGTCTAATCTTGGGCCTGCATGGTTCCAAGGAATCCACACTTGGATCCATACTGCATGGCTGCTACAGAAAGAGAACACGCAACTGAACAAACTAGCTCAGGAGCAAATGTGTGTTACCAAATATGGCCTTTGTTAAGCTTTGACTATATTACCTTGGGCTTGGGAAAGGGTAAGCTCTCTTTCAAACCAGCCAATCTCCTTTTTAAACCTTGTGGGCTTGTGTTGGGTCCTCCCCCTATCCAATCTCATCTTTTTCTCAGGCTAGGCACCTACCCTTCATGGTCACCATCTTGGCTCCTACTGTGCATGCCTCAAAGTACAAGAACCTTGTCGGTACCATCTTAGTTTCTACTGTGCATATGCCAGCAAAGGAATTTCCCCTTTATTTCTTTATCTTTCCCTTGGCAATCCCCAGTAATGGCCGGTGGTCCCATAGGGTTCCCAGTTAGGGGGTTAAGTGCCTCCAGCGGAGGATGCAACCATCTCCTGGGAAGCTGCAAATGTTATAGCTACCTAGTAAATTGGGCTTAATGTCTGACTCAGCTCCTTACTTTATTAGGCTTAATGTCTGACCTCATTTGCTCCCTTCCTTTATTAATACTAATTAATTACCTACACTACCATATTTGAAATAAAAATATAGAACTTCTGATCAAGATGGAGTTATAGGTAAACAAGACTCACTTCTTCACACAACAAAATCAAAATTACAACTGAACTATAGAACAATCATCATTCAGAACCTTCAGATAAGGAGCTGAATGGAAGTTCTACAACTACAGTATTAAAGAACAAACCACATCAATACTGGTAAGAGAAGGAGAGACATGGAATGGGCTGGTCCCACACCCATGTGTAGTGGATAAAAATTGGGTGAGATATATCAGGAGCAAAGGCTCCTAGCCCCATGCTAGGCTGCCCAGGCTAGGGTTCCATAGCCAGGAGGAGAAGTTGCAATAACTTCTTGCAGTAAAAACCAACAAGGATTGAGGCTGTGGAATATGGAAACTGCTGGACTCCTTGGCAGATCCTCTTAAAGGATCTGCACAGAGACTTACTCAGACTAGCTCCCTCTGAGCTCCAGTGCAGGGCAGCAGATTGAAAGGCAACAGAGACATATGAGGAGGAACTAAACTGTCCAGCATCAGGGCAAGAGCTAGGGGGCAACTTTCTCCCAGACAAAAGTGCTTGCAGAGGCTATTGTTCCTTTTACGAGCCTGCCTCTCACAGATCCACAGAGCGGGCAGGTGGACACCATATCTGAGACTCCAACAACTTGGGCTCATTCCGTTTGCTCCATCTTGGTGATTTCCTGAGGCCCTGCCCTACCCAACTTAGAGGGCCCAACTAAGCAGTTTCCAGTGTTTTTTCCATATGAATGGCTTGTCTTGGACCATGCTTCAGATCTTCCTAAATTATCTCAAACAAGCAGCATTTGGCTTCAGCAAGCCCTATACCTCTGATTAAGTTGCCTCAGGCCTGACACTAGCAGCATCTGGCCTTGATTCACAGCTTGACCTCACCTGGGGATCTCCAAGCCAAGAACAAGTAGCAGCCCTCTGCAGATCACTTTGTAGCTTATGTTGTGTGGCCCTGGACAGACACAGATGATGGCTGACCTTGGACATGCCAACAATAATCAAGAGTCAACTACAATAGAACAGTATACCCAGCCCACACAGTAGTCAGACATTGAGTACCTAGCTTGGGTAATAGCGGAGGCTAGGCCACTGAACCCTGGAGGATATCTACTACATTAGGCCATTCTACCATGCCTGGGTGATGTAGTGACTCTATATAATATAAAGAAACAAATACAGGGAGGCTGACAAACTGTGGAGACAAAGAAACACAGCCTAAATGAAAGAACAGAACAAAACTCCAGTAAAGGTACTGAACAAAATGGAAGCAAGCAAGCTACTAGATGCAGAGTTCAAAACACTGATTATAAGAATGCTCAGTGAACTTGGCATTTCAGTGGCATAAAAAAGGGCATGAAATTATAAAAAAGAACCATTCAGAATTAAGGGTGCACTAATTAAAATAAAGAACAATTTACAGGGAATCAATAGTAGAGGGAATGAAGCTAAGAATCAAATCACCAATTTGGAAATAAAAAAGCAAAAAAACACCTAATCAGAAAAGCAAAAAAACAAAGAATTAAAAAAAAGATGAGGAGAGTATAAGGAGTCTCTGGGAAAAAATTTAAGTGTACCACATTCACATCATGGGGTGCCAGAAGGAGAAGAGAGAGAACAAGGAATTGAAAACCTATTTCTAAAAAAAAAAGACGGAAAAATTCCCTAACTTGGTGAAGAAAATAGACATATAAGCCCAGAAAGTGCAGAGAGTCCCAAACAAGATGGACCCAAAGAGGCCCATCCCAAGACACATCATAATTAAAATGCCAAAGTTTAAGGACAAAGAGAAAATCTTAAAAGCAGCAAGAGAAAAGCAGTTAGTAACCTACAAGGGAGCCCATTTGACTGTCAGCTGATTTCTCAAAAGAAATTTTGCAGGCTAGAAGGAATTGGAAAAAAATATTCAAAGTGATGAAAAGCAAGGACCTTCAACCAAGATAACTCTACCCCAACCAATATTACTCTACCCAGCAAAGCTATCATTTAGAATCAAAGGACAGATAAAGAGCTTCCCAGACTAAAAAAAGCTAAAGGAGTACATCACCACCAAACCAATATTATATAAAATGTTGAAGAGTCTTCTTTAAGAAGATCAAAAATATGAACAATAAAATGAAAACAAATACATACCTATCAACAACTGAATCTAAGAAATAAATAAATAAATAAATACACAAACAGAAACATAATCACAGATACAGAGAACATTTTGATGATTGCCAGATGGGAGGGGGGTTGAGAAATGGGCAAAAAACAAGTGAAGGGATTAAGTAGTACAAATTGCTGGTTACAGAATACTCATGGGGATGTAAAGTGCAGCATAGGAAATATAGTAGCCAGAGAACACATATGCATGTCCCGTGGACATGGACAATAGTGCACAGATTGCCTGAGGGAATAGGGTGATGCTGGGTTGAGGGGGCAAAGGGGAAAATATTGGGACAACTATCATAGCACAAAAAAGAAAATATAATTTAAAAATAAAATTAAATAATACACCTAAAATAAAATTAAATTAAAACATAACTATCTGAGTAAAATGGTATTACACAGATTAAATTCATATTTTATAGGTTTAGAACCAAACATGATTCATGAATAATAACATATCTCTTAAATGATAATTCTGTATATCATCCAATGGAAGAATGTGGCTAGAGTTCTATATCATAGAAAACAAGTACAAGTTTCATATTGTTAAGGTTTATTCAATGCACCAAAGTGTGAGGGAAAATCTCAGACCATTCAAAAATTGCAATATCAATGAGTTACAAACAATATTAAAAAGGATTTATCATGAGACACAATTTGTTTTAGGCCTCAAATCTATTCAGTCTGAAATTCCAAATGCTTTTTTGTGTAAGATGCACAATTATAATAGATAAAATAAAGAAACATACAGCCATACAGTCCCGGTTTGAGAAATGGGAGACAGGATTTTATTTCAAGTCTTGCTCTGAACTTGTTGTAAGACCTTTGGTAAATCACTGGTAACTTGAGCTGACTCAATTTCTTCCTCTTAAAATGATGATCTGTGTTTATTTACTAATCCACTCAGACATTCATTCATCAAATATTTATTGAAAACCTATTATGTGCTTAGCAATATTTTAGACACTGAGAAAGCAACAGTAAAAATGCCTTACTTTTCTGTGTATATGCAGAGTAAATGAAAAAAAAAAAAGCATAAACCCACGGGCAAATAAAAAAAAATGAGTGGTACTCTGAACAGTATCCATTTGGTAATTCAATTTCTGAGTAACTGAAATTTTTCTCTTTAAGGTTTCAAAGTGTTACACTAGGGAGGGAAGGTTCATATTTGTTTTTAACTATATTCACGTTCATCTAAGTTGATGCTCACCCATTCCTAGAGAAATGTGACACCTCACAAGACACTTCATTTACTCACCCAGATCTACCTAATTGCCAGGAAATTGCACAGGGGGACAGGGAAATAACTCCTCCTAAACATAATAGAGCAAGAAGTGATGAGCTAACCTTCTGTTTATTTAGGAGAAAATATAGTGCCAGAGTTTTCCAGGGTAAAGAGCTTACTCTACTAGAACATGAACAGAAAAAGTAAATTACCAAATTCAGAAGGGGATGCTTCTCGAAGCTCTTACATTCTTTTCTTACAAAGATTGATTTTAGAAAGTTCAAATTTCTCTTCTTACCCTATGTGCCCTCCTTAAAACTTAATATCAGAACATTAGTCAATAATTCTCAAATTAGGTATATAATGGCCTATATTTGTCAATAATTTCACATATTAGGTACATACAGTGTACATTTGTTTTGGAAACCAGCCAGTTTTCAGATAGATAGTTCTGCTTTCATTAGTCTCGTTGACCTTGTCCACATGCAAAGAACCATTTAGATAAATTAAAAATGGTAAATGAAAGAAAGCATGTAAGACAATGACACTTGATCTTGGAAAAATAAGCAAAGAAATAAACAAAGAGACCTCCACTACCAAGATCACAATAAAATAAGACCTTGGGCAAAGAAGATACCTGTCAGGGAATTACTAGCTCTCTACAAGTGGACAAGAGCACTAGATAATCCTATTGGTGTCCCATAATTGGGCAATTGATACACAAAGGTGACTTCATACAAAAGTAAAAAAAGCAGTAGATATGTGGAAAAGTAGAGAGAAGGTATAGAGAAGAGAGAGAGAGAGAGGTGAAAGAAGGAAACGAAGAGAAGAGAGGAGAGAAATATAATTTGATCTTCTGGCCAAGAATGGAGGCATAAATGGATACAATTTGCTTCCCCCCACAACCAAAAGAAGGACAACAACAAATTTAAAAACAAAAAACATCCAGAACTGCCAGAAAATTGAACTATATGGAAGTCCAACAACCAAGGAGTTAAAGTAGAAACATTCATCCAGACCCATAAGAGGGGTGAAGAGGAGCAGCCTGGGCAGAGAGGACTCATGGCAGGGAGGAGGGCTGGAGGACCAGGGTGGGGAAGGCAGTGGCTGGTGGACTGCTTGGTCCCACATTTGCATGCAGATAAACCGGAAGGAACAACTGGGGAGTGAGACAGACCACAAAACCCAGGGTCCAGTGTGGGGAAATAAAGCCTCAAAATCTCTAACTAAAAAAACCTATGGGGGTTATGGCAGCGGGAGAAGCTCCCAGCCTCACAGGAGAATTCACTAGAAAGATCCACAGGGTCCTAGAACATACATAAACCCATCCACCACGGAATCAGCACCAGAAAGGCCTAATTTGCTTGTGGGTATCAGGGGAAGAGACTGAAAGCCAGCGGAGAGCCAAGCAAGGTGCATTGTTCCCTATGGGACCCCTCCCCCATGCATGGCTCCATGATGCAGTAAAATGGATTGCCTAGCTCTGGCAAATACCTAAGGCTCCGCTCCTTACTACATAACAGACACACCAAGAGAAAAAAAATATGGCTCAAATGAAAGAACAGTTGAAAGGTCCAAAAAGAATCAGTCAAGGAGAAAATAACCAACCTATCAGATTCACAGTTCAAAACACTGGTGATCTGGATGCTCACAGAAATAGTTGAGTATGGTCACAAAATAGAGGAAGAAGTAAAGGCTATGCAAAGTGAAATAAAGGAAAATGTACAGGGAACCAAGAGTGATGGGAAGGAAACTGGGACTCAAATAAATGAACAGAAGGAAGAAATAAACATTCAACCAGAACAGGATGAAGAAGCAAGATTTCAAAAAAATGAGGAGAGGCTTAGGAACCTCTGGGAAAAGTTTAAATGTTCCAACCTCTGAATCATAGGGGTGCCAGAAGGAGAAGAGGAAGAGCAAGAAATTGAAAACTTGGTTGAACAAATAATGAAGGAGAACTTCCCCAATCTGGCAAAAGAAATAGATGTCCAGGAAGTCCAGGAAGCTCAGAGAGTACCAAAGAAGCTGGATCCAAGGAAGCACACACCAGGACACATCATAATTTCATTACCAATATTAAAGATTAGGAGAGAATATTAAAAGCAGCAAGAGAAAAGGAGACAGTTACCTACAAAAGAGTTCCCATAAGACTAGCAGTTGATTTCTCAAAAGAAATTTGCAGGCAAGACAGGAAAGAAGTATTCCAAGTCATGAAAGGCAAGGACCTACAACCAAGATTACTCTATCCAGCAAAGCTATCATTTAGAATGGAAGGGCAGATAAAGTGCTTCCCAGATAAGGTCAAGTTCAAGGAGTTCATCATCACCAAGACCTTATTATATCAAATGTTAAAGGGACTTATCTAAGAAATAGAAGATCAAACTTATGAACAGTAAAATGACAACAAACACAACTATCAACAACTGAACCTAAAAACAAAAACAAAAACGAACTAAGCAAATAACTAGAACAGGAACAGTATCACAGAAATGGAGATCACATGGAGTGTTAGCAGCAGGGAGAGGGAGGGGGAGAATGGACGAAAAGGTATGGGGAATAAGAAACATAAATGGTAGGTACTAAATAGACAAGAGGAGGTTAAGAACAGTATGGGAAATGGAGAAGCCAAATAACTTATATGTAGGACCCATGGACATGTACTAACAGGGGAGGTGGAATACTCGTAGGAGTAGGGTGCAGGGTGGAGGGGAATAAAGAGCAGAAAAATTGGACAACTGTAATAGCATAATCAATAAAATATATTTTAAAAAAATCTAATTTGAGAACTAGTTATATAACTATAGCTGCTCCCTCATCTTCAATTTCCCCTTTTTGAAAATGACCAGTCTATCTACAGCCAAACTTATCTACCTTACATTTCCAACCTATTTTAAATACAGTTGTTGCCCTGGCTGGTGTAGCTCAGTGGAATGAGTGCGAGCTGGGAACCAAAGGGTCCCGGTTCGATTCCCAGTCAGGGCACATGCCTAGGTTGCAGGCCAGGTCCCCATGAGGGCCATGTGAGAGGCAACCATACATTGCTGTTTCTTTCCCTCTCTGTCTCCCTCCCTTCCCCTCTCTCTAAAAATAAATAAAAATAAAATCTTTAAAAAATAAAAATAAATAAATACAGTTGTATATCAGTACTCGTTGGCTTCAGAACTTGTCAAACCCTGTACTTGTCACATTGATGAAAAAAAAATCGTTTCAGATCTCTGCACTTGCTCAGGACATGTTGCATTTGCTAGAACCTGTATAAGTCATGATGCCACCCTGCAAGAAAAAAATGCTTTATCATTCAATACTTGTTTGTTTCATCACTCATCACAGGTTCTGGAATGGATTAATGAGTACCAAGATACCATTGTAATTCTGATTCTGAAACCAAATATCCCTAAAAACCGCCAAAATGTATTCATTTGTAGCATTCAACTTTTCATGATTATTCAATTTGGAAAAGTATTTTAAGACTTCTCTTACTTTTAAGACTTCTTTATTTTATTCAAATGAAGAAATCGGTTTTCCTTCCTTTCTCTGTTATTATTTGCATGAGACCTAGTATCCAATAAGTGCACACTATTTTCAAAATATATACAGCATTTCATCAAAAATTTCAGGCATATCCATACTGTTTCAAAAGGTAAAATTTTCCTCTTTTTTATGGCCAGGTAGTATACCACTGTGTAAATGTCCCATAGTTGTTTTATCCACTCACCTATTGATGGGCACTTGGGCTGCTTCCATATCTCAGGAATTATAAATAATGCTGCAATGAACATTGGGGTGCTTATGTTCTTTTGAACGAGTGTTTTGGATTACTTCAGGTATATTCCCAGAAGTGGAATCACTGGGTCAAAAGGCAGATCCATTTTTAACTTTTTGAGTTATCTCTATACTGCTTTCCACTGTGGCTGCAGCAGTCTGCATTCCCACCAACAGTGCAAAAGGGTTTCCCATTCTCCACATCCTCACCAGCACTTGTTTGTTGATTTATTGACGATAGTCATTATGACAGCTAAGTGAAATAAGCCAGTCAGAGAAAGACAAATACCATGTGATTTCACTCATATGTGGAATCTAATAAACAAACTGAACTAACAAAATGGAGACAGACTTATAAACCGAGAGCAAATGACAGCTAGTGAGGTAGGAGGTGGAGGTAGGGGGTGGAGCGATTGAGCAAAAGGGAAAAGGACGCATGTACATGAACAACAGTGTGGTGATTGCTGAGGGGAGGGTGGTATAAGGGGAGCAAATGGCAATGGAAAAATACAATAAAGATTAAATTTTAAAAAAATAAAACTTCAGGGCTTTTTCTCAAAACTCAGGTCAAACCCAGAGTCCCATTCAGAAAGAGAGGTTCAATTCAAACCAGACTAATCTATTAACCAAAAACAAATAAACTGTATTTTTTTAAATCTGGAAAGCAACACTTAGCAGACTGGAGAAAAGAACTATAAATTTCAAACTCTAACATACTAACAACATATACATTGTGTAATCTCAAGAGAGTCCGTTCACCTTTCTTTGTCCCATAATTTTCTCCTCTACAAAACATAATAATTCCAATCTCATAAAGAGGGAAAATTAAGTTTTGATATAATTCAGAAAAAAGCACAAGGCTAAACTAGATTTGATAATTAGAGTTACGAGTACAGAGAGCAGGAACCATGAGGTGCCTACAGACAGACAGACATGTTAGTTAGTCTCATCATAAGGTCAATAAAATCTTTGTCAAACTGAAGGGCTAAATGTTTCCCAACATTTGCCCCTTTGGGATCCAAGTCTCTGAAGATCATCTCTTTAAAACAATCTGTAGTCAAGCAAATGTTGGAAAATGTATATTAAGATGCACATCAGAATGATTCACAATACATACTAGCATATTAAAGCCCAGATTCTTGGAGTACAATGATATCAGTTTTTGATGCAACTTCCCTGGACTCCTTTGACCATAGAAGCCTTTTAGTCAGAAACTACCTGGCCTAAAATTAGTATTGACAATACATCTTTTATTTTCCCAAAACAGTAAATTATTAGTTGTTTTTTTTTTTTTTTTTGCTTTTGCCCTATGGAATCAACAATTCATTCAACTAAACGTAACTCTAGAGTTTGGGGTTTTTTTTCCCCATTATGAAATAAATAGTCACTCTGACATTTTATCACTCCCTAATTAAATCCTCTGACAAGTGCTTTTATTTACCTTACCGCCTTTTCAGTCTCTTATGTTTTCATTCAGACTTCATATTTGAAACACCTTCTCAAGGACTTTTATAGAATTCTATTTTCTAACACTAGGGTATTTAAAGAAAATATTTCCTTCTTCCTATGAGTGCATTTTGCTTTGCTAACATTTTCTGACAGAACTTTACCTTTGCATTTGATGAAACCTCTTTCAAGGTATGTTGACATGTCAGTTGATGGTCTATCAACTCTATTAAAGACATGTAGCTGTTAAAATGCTGCTTTTCTAAAAAGTATATACCACTTGAAAAATCATTCCAGAGAGTTCTACAGTTTAACCCTTACCACTATACTGTAATATCAGTTTCAGTGTCAAAAATGCAGTAACTGGAAACGAGTTTGACCAGTATATACCATACTTCAACTAGACTATGATACTAAGGTGTTAGCTCGCTGTCCAAAGTTGTCAGTTTTCTATTCTAACCAGACCTGGAGCTCTCAACCATTTTATACTCATGCTCACACCCTCCTCTCTTATTATTTGAAATATCAACGAAAGTAAATGATACAAGTAACAGCAAATTTAAATACCATATTTTTCAGACTATAAGATGCACCGGACCATAAGACACACCTAGGTTTTAGAGAAGGAAAATAGGGAAAAAAATTTTTGAAGCAAAAAATGTGATAAAATATTGAATAACATAAATAACATAATATTTCACCAATGTAAATGTAAACAGAACTCAGGTAAGCTACACTCAGACTATAAGACACACCCCCATTTTCCTCCCAATTCTGAAGGGGGAAAGTGCAACTTATAGTCTGAAAAATACGGTAATTGTAATGTTAAACATGCCTATTTCTTTTTCTTTATTTTTTATTTATTTTTTAATTGTTCAAGTACAGTTTTCTGCCTTTTCCTGCCACCCCAGCCTAACCCCTCAACCCTCCCCACCTCTCTGCCACCTCCCCTCCCCCATTGTTGTCAATGTGTCCTCTATAATTGCTCCTGCAAACCCTCCACCCTTTTCCCCTAAAATTCACTCCCCTCTACCTTCTGATCACCATCAGCCTGTTCTCAATTTCAGTGTCTTTGGTTATGTTTTGCTTGTTTGTTTGTTTTGTTGATTAGGTTCCTGTTAAAGGTGAGATCATATGGTATTTGTCTTTCACCACCTGGTTTATTTCGTTTAGCATAATACTTTCCAGTTCCATCCAAGCTGTTGCAAAGGGTAGGAGCTCCTTCTTTCTCTCAGCTGCATAGAATTCCATTGTGTAAATGTTCCATAGTTTTTTGATCCATTCATTTACTGATGAGCACCTAGGTTGCTTCCAGCACTTGGCTATTGTAAATTGTGCTGCTATGAACACTGGAGTGCATAGGTTCTTTTGGATTGGTGTTTCAGCGTTTTTAGGATATAATCCTAGCAGTGGAATTGCCAGGTCAAAAGGCAGATCCATTTTTAGTTTTCTGAGAAAATTCCATAGTTTTCCATAGTGGCTTTACCAGTCTGCATTCCCACCGCAGTGCACTAGGGTTCCCTTTTCTCCACATCCTCTTCAACACTTGTTGTTTGTCGCTTTGTTTATGATGGACATTCTCAATAGTGTGAGATGGTATCTCATTGTGGTTTTAATTTGCATCTCTCTGATGGCTAGCGATATTGAGCATCTTTTCATGTGTCTCTGGACCTTCTGTATGTACTCCTTGGAGAAGTGTCTGTTCAAGTCCTTTGCCCATTTTTTAATTAGGTTGCTTGTCTTCTTAGAGTAGAGTCATGTGAGTTCTTTATATATTTTGGAAATTAAACCCTTGTCCGACATATCATTGGCAAACATGTTTTCCCATACAGATGGTTCTCTTTTTATTTTAATACTGTTTTCTTTAGCCGTGCATAAGCATTTTATTTTGGTGAGATCCCATTTGTTTATTCTTTCCTTTATGTCCCTTGCTCTAGGGGACATATCAGTGAAAATATTGCTGGGTGAAATATCTGAGATTTTCCTGCCTATTTCAAAAAACACTTTTTGTGCTACTCCTGCATATTCTGGGAAAAAAATCCTTGGAACCAAGTAGGAAGAATAGAACTACAGAAGGGAACACTAGTCAACAATAACAGACCTACTTTTTTACAATAGCTTTTAATTGCTGTCAGTGCCTTTCTTTCTGGTCCTACCTCCTACAACTTCTTTTCACATTTGTCAGTCGTTTATTCTTTGGAGTTCTAAAGACCATTATTTGTGTTCTTGTACACTCCATAAATTTGAAGAATTGTATATAAATGAAAGGAAAAAATGAAGCAAGCACTTTGAATATCTACTAATTACTACTCCATCTAGATCAATTAGCATTTTTAAACCAGCAATATAAAACATTAAATATTTAAAGATGTATTTCATAATATTGTTCTGTGGCCAAATGACCTGGGTTTAAGAGAGTCAAAGAGATTTCCTTATGTTATGACCTTTCAGATTTTTCTATATGCTAATGTCCACTATGACTCTCTCAGAAAAGCATATGGTATAAAATATTTCCCAAGGTACAGTGAAAGAGCAAAGCAACACTCTATAGACATTTATATTTATCACCACCCACAAAAAAAGGTACCAGTTACAAACAAGATTGAGATATTTTCCAAATTTAAGCAGTAGAGAAAGTAAAGCAAATTGAAAGTTTTCCAGATTAAATTAAATTTACACTGATATTGCTTATAAAAGAAAAAATACAAAAATCATTTGGTTACAATTTTTAAAATAAAATATATCCTTCAATATACAAAATTTGGTCTTAAAATAATTATTCCAGTTACCATTCTTGCATTAAAAAATCAGCATATAGTAGCATAAAAGAAGAATTTTTATTATGTTCGCAGAGACTGTGGGTCCTGAATTCATCAGAATACTGCTTGTTTCTGCTCTTCGATACTTTGTGACTCAAACAGTTGGAGCTAGAGGACTGAGGCTGGGCAGTCACTTGCAGAATGGCTTCTTCGCGTACATGTGTGACACCTTGGAAAGGATGTATGATGGCTGGAAAGCTGGTTCCAGGTGAGATGATCAGCTGAGCTTATCTACACATGACCTCTCCAGCTTAGGGGTCTCGGCGCAGTCTGATTTCTCATATTATAGCTCTTCAACAAACAAGTAAGAATACCCACAGCCTTTTATGATCTGATCCCGGAAGTCACAAAGTGTCCCTCTCACACATTTTCCTGGTTTCAGCCCTCACAAGCTCACCCGCATACCAGAAGAGTGGGCATAGAATCATAGCTCAATAGGAGAATTGGCAAAGAATTAATTTTAACTGCCACAGAAATAATTTACAAGAAGTTCCTAATGTTTTCTCCACCAAAAAACCTCTGGGTTTCACCTCTCAGAACCACCTGAGATAAAATGATAAAATACTAGTATTAGTTCCTGCCTCTAGACAACTCAGTCTAGAGCAATATTTATACAATCACTTGTTCAACATTTTTTTGTGTGTATTTTCTCATAACAGTAGAAGCTTACGATAGAGATATGTTAGTAAAATGTAAGTTAAATAATGAGATGACCAAACAAAAAATGTCACAAAGCAGCATATTAATGAGTCATAAAATTAAATGGTATAGACAGTTAAGTAATTTAAGTTCAGAAGAGAATGGGATCACTATGGAACTGGACAAACTAAGAATATACTGTGTTTTAGGTTTCTGCTCTCTAAGAGGTAACTTACTAATAAGCAAATATTAAGCTTTTTTGTACCAGTTATACATTTCCAAAGGTATGTGACAATTAAGAATTATGCCAAACAACACATAAAATACAAGATATGTCATACGTTTTTAATTTATCTAAACCGAAGTATATTTAGTTCCCAGTCTCTCCTGGCCAAGTTTGGTGAAAAGACCAACATCAATGAATTTTGTGTGTGTTTCACTACTACAGTTCACTCCCTTCCACACGCCTCGCTGTCTCTATCTGCACCCAAGGGTCCCATTCTTCTCACTCACTCATTAATGTTATATTGTACCAAGACATCAGAACTTACAAACCCCAAGAAAAATAGGGCAAGTTCTCAACCGAAAGCCACTCAAGGTCATCAATGAAAGCACTCACTGTCCCTGTAAGCATCGTTTGTTTATTCAGACGTGGCCAATGCTGATGCTGGCTCAGCTCCGTGTTGTCAAAATTGTCTCTATGGACTTTCGCCTGGTCTGTCAACTCAGCATTGGGCCTTATTGCCCAGCCTCTGGGGAACTTCCACACAACAAGCTGGTGTGAACGTATTTGTGGGGTAAGGAGGACTAGAACACAAAAACACAAATGACCGGCTGAACTTTTCATCCTGAAAATGCATAAAATTGTTTTTTATTCTGTCATTGGTAAATCTATTCCAGCAAAATACCTAAGGACAAGAAAATAAAATTAAGAATATGTTGCCCTGCCACAAGTGATAACTGTACTTCCAGAAAACAACTACTTTGTTAAAAGGAGAGATTAAAGCACATGAATTTTGAATACCTATTAGCTACACAAACATGAGAGAAAATATGTAAATGGCCTTGGTAATCAGACAATGAAAAGGCATTTCTGTTTAATTATGCATCGAACAAGACTAATATCAATCATTTTGCTCTGTGTTATCACTTTTAAACTATTGGGTATTCATTGAAATTTATCCAATCATAATGCATTCATGTGACATTTGGAGATTATAGCCTCAATATTGTCATCCAATTTCTATCTTTTAGGATCAACTGCTTACCTAGTTACCAATATTTTTTCCTAATATAAAAAAATCTGCTGAAACAATAGTTTTTCATAATCAAGAAAAAGCACAAATCAGTAATTGTGGTTTTGTTGTGGGTTTTTTGTTTGTTTTGGTTTTTCTTTTCTGGCCTTTTTGACAGAGGCATGTTTAAAGCAGCATCTCAGTGTGAGAGGCTGCTGTTGTTACAACACATCACTGCAATCCGTCTCCAACCCAAACCACCGACTGAGGAGGGATGCTAGCCACCTTTTACATTTCAGCAGTCAATCTGCCTTTTCTGTTTATTTTGTGAGTAAAATATTTAGGTGAAATTCATGGCTGATCATATTAGCAAATGGCATCGTTATTGGTAGAAAAATAATAACATTGCACTTAAATATGATTTCTCAGTTGAGAGCTTATTTTACAGACAGTTAAAATTACTCCCATCAGGGAATAACGAAGTTAAGTATTTTGCCCTACACACTGAGCTATTAAAATAATCAAGAAACTTTTCTCCTAGCTTTCAATTTTTATGTCCACTATCATCCCCCTTCCTGAGTACTATCTATAAATAAAAAGATTCTGTACATTTTAACTATGTCTACCAAAACAAGCTGCACAGACCCATGGATTTATGGAACATTATTGCTCAAAAATGCTTTGCAGGTTTTGCAACTTGATTGCACATTGGAATCACCTGGGGAGCTTTAAAAAATGCTGTTGCCTGGGTCACGCCCCAGAGACTCTAATTTAATTGGTAAAGAGTGGGGCCAACATAAAGATGTTTTAAATGCTCCCCAGGTGATTCTAATATGGAGCCAAAATTGAGAACAACAGTTCTAAACCCTTGTTTTACA
The DNA here is from genome assembly GCA_004026765.1 of Micronycteris hirsuta. NCBI lineage: Eukaryota > Metazoa > Chordata > Mammalia > Chiroptera > Phyllostomidae > Micronycteris > Micronycteris hirsuta. The sequence goes on from PVJI01001251.1 coordinate 63,236, forward strand.
GATGAGACAATTAACCTATTAATGACACATACACATTTGATGTTAGAACTTAAAACTAAAACTTAAGACTTCAGTATTCTAGTTAATAACTCATTTTGTTAACCCAGGCATTCTCAAATGTGTTTCCCCAGGCCTTGCATTCCCCTGGGGTTTTCCAGTTACTGTGGGGGGCCACAGAAATAACCAGAGATCTACACCTACCCACCCCTAAATGAGAGCAGCTTTCATTTATATTTTGTTTATATTTTAGACTACTTTGCAGGATGTTTTCAAGGGAAAATGTGTGTGCTGCTAAAGTAAAAAGAAGTTTAAACTGTTGCAAATAGACCATATACTTAGCAAGAAAATCAACAAAAGACTACTTTAGCAGTGTGTATACCAAAATTGAAACGAAACAAAGATTGGCTCCTATGTAAAGATGAGATGCAAATTAGTGAAGTGTTCCACTAAAAAAGAAAAAAAGATGACTTTTTAAGGATAACACCAGGCCAGTGGATAAAAAATATATATGTTAAAACATAAATCTGGGGATTTGATCAGTTTAAATCTAAGACAATGAAGAGTCATTAGGGCCAGAAAGTAACTGCTTTTAACATCCCAATGTGTGTTTTATCATTGTTAAGGAGAGCTGTGTCCTTCCTTGGTATAAAGTGGATTGAGAATGCCCCTGAGGAACCTAGTTTTGAGAAAGAAAGAGGAGGGCTTTCATTAAGCAAACAAGAAAAGAAAATTGGACAGAGTGGAAAGTCCTGAGGCCAGACAAGACTGTAGGAACAAGGGTGGGAAAGCTGGACAGGGAATGTTAAGACAGGAACTCTGATTCCAAAAGAAACTAGGCTTATGCTTACTTTGTATGCTAAATAAGAAAAGCATACAGTCTGAGAAGAAGAAAAGTGGAAAACAACTATGTCATCATCATAATTGTTGTCTGGAAAACCTCCATCCATTTTACCTTTGGAGGAGGCTGTGGCAATGAAAAAGTTAAGGCAAGTGCAGAAAGTGACTAATCATTAGCTATTATATCAGCTAAGACTCAATAAGCAGCTACCAAAATCTTGCGAGTTGCTACTTAACATGTCTCTAGAGCTTTCTTTCTTTCTTCCTTAGAATTTCTAGGAGTCATTCATGCATTTATTTTTATTTTGATGGGTTGATAAGATTTCCCATTACTGCATAAAATCTGAAACAGAATACCCATTGATACATTTTATTAATAACTGGGTATATGTATTTATAACAAGAGTAGCTATCATACGTTGATCATCTACCATATGCCCAAAACTGGAGTGTCATCTGTAAATATTGTCTTAATCTCCATAAAAATATTATGAAGTTAATATTATCTTCTTTCTACTCATGGGGAGACTAGAGCTCAATAAAGTTATTTTGTCAAAGACCACACAACTTTAATCTATTTTTGTTAAGATTTCCAAAGCCTGTACTTTTTTCCTACTGCACCATGCTGTTTTATTCTCTCCACAGACCCCTGAACTGAGTAGAAAACACCCCGCCCCATGCTTCTGAAATATGTAGGACAGTAGTATTAGGCAATTTGAAGCTGCTTTTTTCCATTAACGGGACTCCGTTTTCCTTTGAATCCAAAGACCCGTAGGAAACTAATACTTTACCATCACTTACAAATTAAAGTAAAAAAGAAAGTGTAATTATAAAGGGCATTCCAAGACATAGAAGGACATTTATTCCTGAATGAGACTTTATAAAATTTCATCAAATTTTATGAGCTTTAAACATTGTGTATTAATGAATCCAGAAGTCCATCTCCATTTGCTATATAGTACTTAATCTTCTGCATATCTACCACGTAGCGGGCCATTAAACATACTTATTTTGGAAAATCCCTTTCCTTCCTTTACTCCTGCAGAATATCTAGTAAAAACCCAACATTGTCATTATCACTCCAAGTTTAAAATGCCAAATTATTTCTTATTAAAATTCCTAAAAGTGTAAAATACAAGTCCTTTCTCCTATTTACTACCGATGCATGTCTTGTCATCTCCTCTAAAATAAATTTATTATTATATAAATCTAATGGATTTAACACTAAAGTAAGATTTTTCTGGGTCATTTTGTATTTTATACCATAGTGGGGTTTTGTTGATAGTTGATATTGGCTTGTAATATAACAAATATTCAGCTTCCAAGGGTAACTTCACTTCTAATTCTCACTTCTTCAATACTTAAATCATATTCCAATGATCTCTGCTTGATGATATAAAAATAGCTAAAAGTTACTAAGCAATTAATATCCTCTAGGCATTTCAGTCACTTAAAGTAGAAAATCTTCATTTAGTCTCATGACAAATCTATAAAGAACATACAAATATTGCCCCCATTGTAGAAATAAGGAAACCGAGTTTAAGTAATGTTCCCAAGATCACTCAATTAAGTGTAGAGCATTGATTCAAATCCAAGTAGTCTAACTCTAGAGCCCTTGATGACTTAACTAGTCTTCAACATGCAAATTTCACTTCTGTTAGCCCCTTCTCTTACTCTGCCTTAAACTATGTTATATCTCATTGCCTACACAAAGTCAGAAACTGGAAAACAGAGCCTCTGTCTCTCTTATGCCTTTTATTACATTACTATTTCCAAAGATAAGGCTTTGCACAAAACAGGAGCCCATCAACGTGAACTAAATTATTAAATTGAACTAATTAGATTGATCATTTATGCATTCCATAAAACTTTACTAAGCACATCTCTGTCAATCACTGTAACATATAACAGAGGAAAAATGGTGAACAATTTAGGGTAGTCCCTTCCTTGTTTTCCTAAAATGAATATTCTAATTTGGTAGCATTATATTAAAACAACAACAACAACAACAACAACCATCTAGTCAGAGGTTTAGTTGGACATTTTTAGTTGTCAATAAAAGAAACTCAACCAAAACGAGTTTAAACTAAAAGATAACTTCATGGCTCACATTCCTGAGAAGTCTAAGAGGTGACCGACTTCAGACACAATTAGATCTAGGGCTTCAAAAAAGCCCTTAGGAAATTCTCTCTTCCTTTTAGTTCTGCTTTCCTCATTCTGTTTGTGCTTAGCCCCAGATATCTCCACGTGGTGACAAGAGCTCTCGGTAGCTCCAACTTACACAATCACTAGCAACCGTGGTGTGGGGCAGTAATTTTTTCGGAAAAATTTCAGCAAACATTTTCGTCAGAGTTCTCACTGGCCCTGCTTGAGTTACACAATCATCTCTGAACCAATCGAATTGGCCAAATTAACTGCCCATTCCTTGGTAATGTGCCCAGAACTCATCCTGCAATGGGAAGTGGGTCCTAACACTGGGGGAGGGGAAGGTTACCAATGAACCACATACCTATTTCTGTCAAGAAAATAAAAGTGTTAGCTTCTCTATAAGAGGGCAACAAACAGTTCTCTATCCATACCCTTCAAAAAATTTCCCCCTGAAAAATAATCACTAGCATCAAGAAAATATTTTTAAATCTTAGATCACTGTAAATTTTTTAGATCATTTTGTTGCATTGATAGCTCAACTAAGTTCACCCATTATATTCAACCCATTCATTTAAAAAAAACAGAGACAAAAACAACAGGTTAATAGCCAGGCTCTAAGCTAATATATGCATTAAAATGGCTGCATTTGAGTGATATAGTTTTATATCGAAAAATCCAAATTTAATTGTTTTTCCTAGATTATTGGAATTATGATCTCTTCAACCCATATCATATCCACAGAAATTCTTTGCTGAGCTCAGTTGAAACAATTTATATTTGCATAGCATTGGCTGATCTCAGAAACACTTGATAAAGACTATCACAAAATAGTCCATAAAAAGTGAATTCAGAAGTCAGACTGATTTAGCCCTGGCTGATGTAGCTCAGTGGATTGAGCACGGGCTGCAAACCAAAGGGTTGCCGGTTCAATTCCCAGTCAGGACACATGCCTGGGTTGCGGGCCAGATCCCCAGCCAGGGCCACGTGAGAGGTAACCACATATTGATGTTTCTCTCCCTCTCTTTCACCCTCTCTTCCCCTCTCTCTAAAAATAAATTTAAAAACCTTTTTTAAAGAAAAAGAAGTCAGACTGATTTACATATAAAATTTTTAGAAAACAAAATTATACAAAATAAACTGTAATGTATAAAACACAGGAAAACCAAAATTAATGGAAGGTCAGGGAATGAGAAACCAACAGAAGCAGGTAAAACATTCATTAATTCTTTTCACTTTTGGGAATGAATATATTAGTATTGAAAAACAACCATCCACTTGATTATGGCAACATGGAGAAAAATCCAAGTTAAAAACAAAAAAGGAACAAGAAATCAAGTAGCTAAACGGAGTAACTTGGGAACAGATAAATAACAATAAAGGAGATGACAAACTGAAAAAGGTGGACGAAGAATCCTTAGGAGACAATGAAAGCGGGCTTTCACAAAATATAGAGACAGATTTTCAGGTACAATGAAAAAGCTCTAGAGGCGTTAACATTTAGCCTTCTAGTTAAAACCAGAACAAAATGCAGATCGTATTATTTCAGAGTCTAATAGATAGCATCAATCCATATTAAAAAATCTCTAGAGTATCGCAGCGAAAAATTTAAAGATACTAAATTACATATGTACACTGCATGAACTAGGCTAAGTAAGTATAGAAGCAATAGAAAGGGCAGTTTAAGACACTTAAATAAACAGACAATTAAACAAAGAATCAAAGTTGATGGGAGCCTCTTCTTTCTAAGGAATCTGGAATTATCATATTAGACAAGGCCTGCTTAAGACAGAGAGCTCATGTGTAAGAAGGGGAAGGTCAAGTCAAGGAACGTGTGTATAAAGGACCCATAGACAAAAACAATGGGAGGGAGGAGGATTGAATGTGGGAGGTAGGGGTGAGTAGAGCAGGGGAGAGTAATGGGGGGTGGGGAATGGGGACCACAGTAATTGAACAAAAATAAAAAAATTATTAAAGAAATTTTCACTAAAAAGCTGGGAAGGAGTGGAGACCCAGATTAAGGTTCTACTTAACAGATCAACCTAACTTGTTTTTAAAATGTAACAGAAAGACTCCTATATGTTCATCAAAGCATATTTCATTTTGTCTGGAACACACCAGTAGGTAGCATTTTGCACCTTTTTTTGCAGTTAGGTGAGGACATGTGAATGAGTTCTGAGCTGTAGAACACACGAGGAGGTGATAAATGGTACTTTCAAAATCTCTTGAGCTACCCTACAGGTTCTTTCTTTCCTTTGCCCAAGGAGATGGTAGCACTACTACATAAAAGGGGACTGGTGCCTTAACTGACTACATGGAGCAGAGCCTCTCTATAAACCTGCAGTAAACTGTGACATAAATATTAAATGTTTACTTTATTAAACAGCTGATATCAGCCTATTCTGGCTAAAGCACAACATAAGCCCAAAACTACTGAAAAAATTGAATTGTTTACATTACAAAATCAGATGACTTTTGAAAACAGCTAAGAAGAGACAAGAAGAGTCCTGTTGTGCAAGTCAAGTCCAGGAAGATGAAATGGAGCCATTAGTGAAAAGTTCACATTATTTGGAGTGGCTGAGGTGTGTTTAAGAAAGGGTATCAATATAAACTTGAGTTCTGTGCTGTGCTGTGTTGCATTGCATGTTAATTCCTCTCTTAGATGCCAAATCTTTACAAACTGTTGCTAAATGTAAAGTCTTTTAGAAAAACGTTAACTTGGAAGCCAATCAGGGTTGTGTCTAGCAGAGTAATGTGAGGGAGAAAGGGAGCAGTGTTTTCAAGATGTGAAACAAAGAGTAGAGATTAAGAATTTAGGAACTACAACTTCTGTACTCATTCTGTGAGGACAACATTACCCTAAAAACAAAACCGGATAAAGGTGTTACCCAAGTGTTGGGGAACTACAGACAGACTCTCATGAACTATGTGCAAAACTCCTCAACAAATTATTAGCAAATCAAATCCAACAATATATAAAAATAACTCTACGACATATCAAGTGTATTGAAGACTGATTCAACATTCAAAAATAAATTTATGTAATGGTTTTGGGCAACTGGATATTCACATGCAAAAGTAAAATAGAATTAGACCCCCATCTTATACCAGTTATTAAAATTGACTTAAAATGGATTAGAGAATTAAATATAAAACCTGAACCATAAAACTCCTAGAAGAAACTATAGGGAAAAAGCTCCCTGACATTGGTCTACACTAAGACTTTTTGAATATGACACCAAAAGCAAAGGTAACAAAAGCCAATGTAAAAAATGAAACTATATCAAAACTAAAAAGTTGCTCAGTGCAAGCAACCATCAAAAAAAAAAATGAAAAGGTACCCTATGAAATGGGAAAAAATACTTTCAGACAACATAGCTCATAAGAGGTTAATATTCAAAAAATATAAGGAACTCACACAAATGAAAAGTAAAACAAAAAATAATACAATTAGAAAATAGAAAGAGGACATAATTAAACATTTTTTATTCCTGAAGAAGACATACATATGCCCAACAGGTACATGAAAAGATACTCATCATCACTAATCATCTGGGAAATGTGAGTCGAACAACCTGGAGCTCTGTCCATGGGGATCAGTTGGTTGGAGCTTTGTCCCATATGCCAGAAGGTTGCAGGTTCGTTTCCCAATCAGGGCACATATCTAGGTTGCAAGTTCAATTCCCAGCCTGGGCATGTGAGGGAGGCAACCAACTGATGTGTCTCTCTCCCTCCCTCCCTCCCTCCCTCTTACCTTCATTCCCTCTCTTCTTCTTCCTTCCTCTCTCTCTAAAATGTAAGGAAAAAGTAAACAAGCAAGAAAAATACAACCAGAAACATTGAAATAAAGAACAAACTGAAGATAACCAGAGAGGAGGGGGGAGACGGATAATAGAGGATAATAGAGGAAGAGCCATCAAAGAACATATAAAAAGGATGAATGGACAAAGCCAAAGGGGGTGGGTTCAAGGAGGGGGGGGGGCATGGTGGAGTGAAAATGGAGACAACTGTACTTGAACATCAATATAAAAAGTGTCTTTGGGTGAGGATAAAAAAAAATCAAACAACCTTGAAATACCACCTCATTCCAGTTAGAATGTCAGTTATCAAAAGATAAGAGATAACAAATGCTGGCAAGGATGTGGAAAAAAGAGAATCTTAGTGCACTGTTGATAGGAATGTAAATTGGTACAACCTCTACAGCATAGAGGCCCTCAAAAATATTAAGAGTAGAGCTACCATAGGATCCTGCAATCTCACTTTCAAACACAATCATTATCTCAAAGATAATGTATTCCCATGTTCAATACATTATTCCCATGTATTCCCATGTATGTTCATTACATGGGAATAATGATTCACAATAGCCAAGATATGGAAATAACTTAAGTGATTGTCAATGGATGAATTGATTAAGAAAATGTGGTATATGTATTCAAAATACAATATTATTTAGTCTTTAGAAAGAAGGAAACCCTGACATTTGTGACAACATGAATGAATCTGGGGGTGGGGGAGTATATTTATGGAAACAGACATTAGAAAAGTGGATGCCAAGAACTGGGAGCCAAGGAAATAAGGAGAGGTTATTACAAAGGGCACTTTCAGTTACTCGATGAATAAGGTCTGAGGATCTAATGTATAATGTAATTAATATCACTATATTGTATCACTAAAATTTGCTAAAAGAGTAGAATTTAAATGTTCTCACCAAAAAGGGGGGCGGTGTTGCATTTGCATTTATTGTAAAAAAATTATAAAGAACACAAAAATTAGATAGCTAAAAATATCAACAACCAATAATCCCAACACTCAGAGAACTATTATGTTCATAATTCTAATGTAATGTTAATAGCTGCTATTACTTTTCATATCCTTAGTTTTTACTTCTTAACATTTTATCATCAGCCTCATCCTATTTCCTAAAAACCTCTTTATAAATGTATTTTAAGATGAATGTACCGTACCTGTAAATACTATAAGTTACATAACCATTTCCCTAAATGGGAACATTTTGGTTGTTCTAATTTCTTTAATTTTAAGTAGTATTGCAAAAATAAAATTACACATATGCCTTTTTCCTATAGTTCATATTATTTTACTTAAGATAAATTCATAGAAGATAGATTCTTAAGTCATTGTGAATTATATTGATATAAGCTAAAGGCAAAATAATGTTGAGCTATGTTTTGGAGATTTCTTCAGTCTGTAATTATATCTTTCTCCAAGAAGACATAAATACTGCTCAAACCAGCAACAGGTCAAAGGTATGGACATATTGCAAATTAGTGGTGTATTCAGGTAGATTGGAGTTATTTTTTGAATTCAATGGCAAGTGCCATAAAGGTTGATTATTTACCCAGTGGAATTGATTTTTATCTCCTGTACCTCTTGGAATAATCTATTTTAAATACTAGGCATAACACAAACCTATGCAGGCACATGTACATTTTGCATCTTTTTTCCAAAAGTTTAAGATTGCACAACCACTAGGTTTTACTAATTGAAAAAAAAGGAACATTTCTCAATCCCAAGATCTACTAAAAAGATGCCTCAGTGAAAGATTAAGAACAAAGTTATATGTTTTTCTTAAACTTTTGTCTGTCCTTTTCTGCTTCCTTATATTAACAACCAGTTTTACATAGGAAGTTGTCTATCCATGATTTTTCCTTCTACTTGAAATCCAGCTGCATTCCAGCTTGCTCATAACTGAAAGATCAATTCTACCATAGGCTTAACTAAATGTCATTTCAAGTAACACATTTCTCAGATGACAAAACTATAGTATTGACCAAAACAAAGAAACTGCTGAAGTTCATGGAATGAAGGATGATAAATCTATGTGTGATCTTTCCAGCAAAACAAACACAATGAAGTTCACTTTTAGTTGTGTTATGGGAACAAAGAAATGAGATTTAACTAATCATATTTAAAATACATAATGTAACAACATAATTTGCATGGATGGGTCTGGAGAGTATTCTGGTAAGTGTAATAAGCCCGTCAGAGAAAGATAAGTACCATATGATTTCATGTGGAATCTAATGAACGAAATAAACTAACAGACAAAATAGAAACAGGCTCATAAATACAGAGAACAGACTGACAGATGTCAGAGGGGAGGAGACTTGGGGGGCTAAGTAAAATAGCTGAAGGTATTAAACAAACAAACAATAAGCCTCATAGACACAGACAACAGTATAGTGCTTACCAGAGGGAAAGGCGAAGGAGGGAATGGAGGAGGTAGAAGGAGGCAAAGGCAAATAAATAATGATGAAATGACTTTGGGTGATGAGCACACAATACAATATACAGATGATGTGTTATAGAATCGTACCCCTGAAACCTATATAATTTTATTAACTAATGTCACTTAAATAAATTTAAAAAATAAATAAAAAAGTAAAAGTATGAAAATGAACTATAGAAATATAAAATAAAAATGAAAGTATGATACTCAGAAAAAAATGGAAACAAAACAAAATAGAAGTCAAGAAATATGTACACATACATACAAAAATTTAGTATATGATAAAGGTGAGGAAATTACTGATAATTTCATAAATGATGTTTCAAAACTGAATAGCCATCTAAGGGAAATGTAATTTATCTATAATCTATGCCTTATTCCAGTAAACATTCCAAAATATCAATATTTAAATGGAAAGTGAAACTATAATGTTTCAGAAGAAAACATGGGAAAAAACTCTCATAACCCTGGAGTAGAAAACTTTCCACATGTGACAAAGCAGAGAAGCTATAAAATAAAAGATGAGTAAATTATATTTAATCATTAAAAATGAAATCTATATAACCAAAAAATCCACCAAAAGTTATGTCAAAATATAATCAGAAAAATAAAAGTGAGAACATATTTATAATTTATATTACAGACAATGGATCAATATTTTTCTAATATACAAGAGCATTTGCATCCTGACAAGAATAATGTCAAAAAATAGAAAATATAGGCAAAGAATATCAACACATATTTCATTGACGAAATAAAAATGGCTCTCAAAAATGTGACAAGGTGCTGGCGGAAGAAAATGAATTATAATTGTTGACCTTACCTTCAGGACTTATAACTATTCACAAATAATTAAAAGGTGAGTATTTAGGGATGGCAATGTCCTAAAATTGCAGCTTGCCATTTAATAATGTTTGATTAGTCTTCAGGTAAGTTTTCTTCCATTTCTATTTACTGCTTGTGTGAGATTGTTAGATCACTTGTATTAAAAATAACTGAAAAGAAAAAATATTAGAATACTTTGCCAAAATTGAGAAAGAAGAAACAGTATGGCTGAGTTTGGTTCTTGCTTTGTACCTTTTTATAGAGTTTTTTGTGGGGTTTTTTGGTGGGGGAGAAAAGTGTCAACTTATTAAAAATATATCATTAACAAATTCTGAAATGGACAAAAAACACAATAATACCAATCATTCATAATCACCTTAAGATGGACCCATCGAGCACATTAATTGAATTTCCCTGTATAGATAAATATAAATTCTTTTAGTGTATAAACACAAACCACACACACAAAAATACAGGGTGGGCAAAAGTAGGTTTACAGTTGCGAGTACACAAAACACGGAGTTTATTCTTGATTATTTATTAATTATTGTATTATTTTTCATACAAACAACTAACCTACTTTTGCCCACCCCTGTAATATATTATGTATATAAAATATATTATAAACTTATATAGCAGAATTGTCTAACCTTCATTTTTCACTGAATCTATTATAGAGTGGGAAAGGTTTTAAACAGCTTTCAAGGATATATAAGGGTATTTTAGTATATGAGATAGCAATTCCAAGACCTTAAGAATTAAAAGGTTCGGGGAGGGAAGATGAATTTTAATTTCTTCACAGCCATGTGTAGGTGTGTGTTAGAGAAACCTATATTTTCTGTCCTCGTGTTTTCTCTCCACTCAGAAGGCTTCCAAAAAAAAATAATAGCACTTCCACTTTCTTTCCCATGTGAGGTGTAGTGACTTACCTGACTGGTGAGTTTAAAAACAGAATTGTCCACGTGCAGCTGTGCTCCTCCAGCGTTCTCTGCCTCTGTGCTGGAAGCAATCATTCTTTTACTCTCTGCCTCGCAGTAAATTACCTGTCCATGGGTAAGACTTGTGCCTGCCCACATCTGGCTGTGCCTGCGCAGGTAATTCTGGAGTAAAGCATTGAGAAGCACATCAAAACTGCAATTACAGCTTTAATCTGTAATTAAGTTGCTACTCTAATCTTGAAATGTCTGCCTCTTTGCATTTGACTTGAACTTGCAATGTAAAGGAAGAGGTAGTATGTGTTGAATCTATAAAATTCCAACTTTGTCTATAACTACATGTTTCCAATTCACAAAGCATTTTCATGTCCATTATCGTATTTGATTTTCACAGTAACCCTTAGATGTAGAAGAGAAGTCATTAGTATTTCTTGAGTGAATGCCAACTGTTAATCAAAAATGTGCCAAGAGATTTACATTTTTAATCTTAATCCTCATAACTTTGAAAAATAGAATTTACCCTTATTTTCAAGATGAGAAAACAAAGTTTCAGAGAAGAGAAATTCCTAAGATTTGCCTCAGAAGACAATTGGTAAATGGCAAGTCTAGATATTCAGACTGCAAACACTGGATTATGTTCACGTTCCCTTTTATATTCCCAGGTCCTAGTCTCATGCTTGGCACAGAGAAGGCATTCAATAAATGTGCATGAATAAATGACTGCAAATAAATGCCCTTTCAACTGTATCATGGAGAGATATTTTTGAAGACCAAACTCAGGAAAAGGTCAAGCTGCAATCCTATTACCATGGTAGTTGAGGGTGGGTGGGTGGCAGGGAAAACCTAAGGCTAATTTTTGAAGATGTTTATGGAGATCCGGTGATATTGTATGTGATATACAGCCAAAAGCATAACGAACTATGAAATGTGAAATTTAGAGTATATTTCATGAGGGTCTTGTTACTTCTAAAGCAGTGAGATCCTTGACTCAATCATTTGCTCTCATCTACAATTCTCTCATTTGTAAAATAGCAGTGTTAAACAAATTATCTTAAGAGTTGTTGTAACACCAAAATTCTACCAAAGACTGTATTTATTGTGTAGTGATATAGAAGACTTAGAATTTAACATATGGATAAATTCTCTATAACTTTAAATGTAACATATTTCTCACATGTCCACAAGTCTACAAGCCCAGAAATTCCTGAGGCTAGACCCACAGATGATGCTGGGCCACAAAATCAGAACATTATAATGGGAAGAGTTATAGCACGCATTATATTTGAAAATGTATTGTTCCAAAAGTCATGATTTAGAGCTTGCTGTTAACATTCAGGAGACCAAATAGGAAAACTCTTTGTCTAAGGAAAGTAATAAATAAATAAATAAATAAATCTACTTTCCAACTGTCTCCCTCCCTGTGCCTATTAAACACAGACACATACACAGACACACATACCACAAATGATATTTTGTCATGAACACATACACCAGACAGGGATCTTATTTTCAAAGATGAGAAAAGCAAATTAAATGAAGCAGTCATTTTTTTTCACATCTAAAGATGTTCCCAGCACCAGGTGACAATACAGGAAATTAGCAATGATATACATCCTGCTATATCTTTGCCAACCTGAATCTTTCACAGTCAAAAAGAAAGCAGGCAAAGTCTTCTATTAACAGAAAAAGGTTTTAAAATTGTTCAGGTTTACCAGTATCATCATTATGCTCTCTGATTTCTTAGGATGCAAGCGCAAAATTCAACATGTACAGAATGTACATATCAAAAAGTATTCTTTTTAGTGGCCTGACTTTTGAGGATATGAAGGAGCCTGAAAATTAACTCAATCTACTTGCAACCAATTTAAATCATATGTTCTGGAAAAATAGCCACAAAATGCATTATTTAAGATTATTATTGCATATATCCAGAGGCATATAAATAATTAATTTCTATTGTATACTAATTTTAGCCAAATCATTTCTATAAAGTAGCAGCAAAGGAGTATGTCTTGTTAGATGAGAACCAAGTATCACCTTACCAATATTCAAAAGAAACAGGTTGTTGGGGGAAGACCCAATATGTTATTGTCAGATAAATTTGCTATATTTATCTTGGAATCATTAAGCAAACATATTTAAAACATACTGGGTGAGGGGGTCTATTTAATATAAGAATTACCTTACTACCAAAACCAGACAAAGACAATACATAAAAGAAAATTACTGGCCAATAACCCTGATGAAAATAGATGGAAAAATCCTCAAAAAAAATTAGCAAACCAAATTTAACAGTACGTTAAAATGATCATACATATGATGAAATGGGATTATTCCAAGGCTGCAAGGGTGGTTCAATATCCACAAATCAATTAATAAAATAGACCACATTAAAAATAAGTAATAAGAGTCCTGACTGGTGTAGCTCAGTGGATTGAGCACAGGCTGGGAACCAAAGGGTCTCCAGTTTGATTCCCAGTCAGGGCACATGCCTGGGTTGCAGGCCAGGTCCCCAGTGAGGGCCACGTGAGAGGCAACCATACATTGATGTTTCTCTCCTTCTCTTTCTCCCTCCATTCCCTTCTGTCTAAAAATAAAATAAATAAAATCTTTAAAAAAATAAAAATAAGTAATAAGAAAAAAAGAGACATTTATTGAAGAAGATGTGAGATAGAAGAAACATTGCACATAGGACAATAACCGTAGTCCTCTTCAGAGTAAACACCTTGGGACCTCACACGGTTCTCCCAGTATCTCTTCCACTGCTCAAACACTGTATACAATATTTGTTGGAATCTCCATCAGCTGCCCTGTTGTATTTTTCTGAATTTCATTGATGGTCTGAAACCTCTTCCTTTTCAAAAGTGATTTCAATTTTGGGAAAAGGCAGAAGTTGTAGGGTGCCAAATCTATGCTGTAGGGGGGCTGAGTCGCCTGGGTGATTTGATGTTTCCCAAATAAACTCTGCATAAGACATGATGCATGAGCAGGCACATTGTCTCATGAAGTGCCAATCACCAGTTGCCCATAGCCATGGCCTTCTGAATCATGTGAATACTTTCTGAGGGGGAATGTTCAAGCTTAACGCAAAATTCGATGCAGATTCCTTGCTCTACTCGCTGTCATTTTGAATGTGACAGCCACACAGTGCACATGCTCACACAATGGCATCTACTGCCCCCACTGACTAATACAGTGAAGTTGTCATTGTTCACACATACACATTCAAGTCCACTCTCCTTGGCTGCCAGGTTACACTGATGTCACGCAAACCATTCTTATTATATTAACAGTGGGTGGACTTTTTCCAGACAGACCTTGTGTGTCTGTGTGTATCTCAATACATAACACATAGACAAAGACAACAATATGATGATAGCCAGAGGGAAAGGTGGGTGGGGGAGGTAGAAGTGGACAAAAAGGGGATAAATGAGAACAGAAAAATGACTTTGGGTGGTGAGCTCATGATGCAGTATGAAGAGGATGTTTTATTGAGTTGTACAGTGAAATCTGTATGGTTTTATTAACTTATGTTACCCTGATGAATTCAATTATAAAAACACAAAGAATAAATCATCTGATCAGAAATCAACTGCAAGGAGACGATAGAAAAATCCACAGATATGTGTATATTAAACAACATGCTACTAAATAAGGACTAGGTCAAATAAAAATAAAAGAAGCATTCAAAAATGCAAAGATAAATACAAATACAAATATGACATATCAAAATATTTGGGATACCAAATTGTGTGCCCTCCACCCAAAGTCAGATCATCTCCCATCAGCATATATTTGGCCCCCATAGAAATGTACACCTGAAACCTATATGGTCGTATGAATCAGTGTTACTCCAATACATTTTATAATGAATAATAAATAAAATGTTTGGGATATAGCAAAATCGGTAATTACAGGGAAGTTTGTATCATTATAGGCCTACTTCAAGAACCAAAAAACATCTCAAATAAGTAACTAATATTTCACCTTAAAAAACTACAAAAAGAAGAAAAAATAAAGCCACAATTCAGTAGAAGGAAGAAAATAATAAAAATTAGAGCAGGGTTAAACAAAATAAAGATCAAATAAATAAAATAATAATGCAGCAAACAGTTGTTTCTTTGAAAAGATCAATTAAATTGCCAAACCTCCAGCTAGAATTACTAAGGAAAAAAGTGAAACATTCAAATAAAATAAAAAATGAAAAAAAAAAAAAACATTACAACAGACACCACAAAAATACAAAGGACTATATAAGAATGTTATGAAAGGCTATATAGCACCAAATTCAATAACCTAGAAGAAATGGACAAGTTCTTAGAAATATATAACCTTCACAGTCTGAATCAGGACAAAATGGAAAAATCTAAATAGACCGATCAACGGTAAGAAAATTAAAACTGTCATAAAAAATCTCCCCAAAGTAAAAGTCCAGGACCAGATGGCTTCCCTAGTGAATTCTACCAAATGCTCAAACATTTAATAACTATCCTTTAAAACTTTCTGAAAAATTGAAGATACAATAATTCCTAATTCATTTTATGAGGCCAATATCACCCTGATTCCGAAAACTGGCAAGGACAACACAAAAAGATAAAATTACAAGCCAATATCTCTGATGAGTATAGATGCAAAAATCCTAAACAAAATACTAGCCAATCAAATACAACAATACATTAAAAGGATACAACATCACAATCAATTAGGGTTCATCTCAGAGGCAAAAGAATTGTTCAACATACGCAAATTGATTGCTGTGATATACCATATTAACAAAATAAAGGATAAAAGTCATTTGATCATACCAATAGATATAGAAAAAAGCATTTGACAAGATACAACAAATATTTATCATTAAAAGGCTCAATAGAATAGGCACATAAGAGAAGTCACTCAACATAAAAAGTCTATATGCAACAAACCGCCAGATAATATCATATTGAATGGTGAAAACTGTTCCTTGTCTTCTAAGATCAGGAATGAGATAAGGGTGCCTGCTCACACCACTGTTGTTCAACACACACTGGAAGGAAGGCCTAGCAAGAGCACTAGGGCAAGGAAAAATAAATAAATGAAAGGCATCCAAATTAGTAACAAACAAGTAAAATTGTCACTTTTTACTAAATGATTCTCTACAGAGAAAACCCTAAAGATGCCGTAAAAAGCTATTTAAAAAAATAAACAAATAGCAAAGTTGCAGGATACAAATCTATGTACAAACATCCACCACATTTCTTAATGATATCAATGAAATTTCAGAAAGAGAAATGAAAATAATATTCCATTTGCAATTGCAACAAAAACAATAAAATATGTAGTAATAAACTTAACAAAGACTGTAAAGAATCTATTTGCTGAAAACTACAAGACACTATTGAAAGATATTGAAGGAGAAACAAAGAAATGAAAAGGTAGTCCGTATTTGTGGAATGGAAGAATCAACATAGTTGAAATGGTCATATTATTCAAGACAATGTACAAATTTAATGCAATCCCTATCAAAATCCCAATGGCACTCAAAGAAATAGAATAAAAAATCAAATCTGAAGGGAAACACAAAAGATCCCAAATACCAAAGCAATCCTGAGAAAAAAAGAAACAAAGCTAGAGATATCATACTCCCTGACTTCACATTATACTACAATAATCAAAACAATATGGTATTGGCAGAAAAACAGACCAATGGAATGGAATTGAGAGCCCAGAAACAAAACCACATGAACCACATGTATATGGGCAACTAATCTTTCACAAAGCAGCCAGAAACATACAATGGAGAAAAAAAAAAACCCTCTTCAATAAATGATGCTGGGAAAATTGAAAAGTCACATAAAAAAGAATTAAACTAGATTGCTATTTGACACCATACACAAAAATTAACTCCAAATGGACTAAAGACCTAAGTATAAGACCTGAAATAATTAAGTACATAGAAAAAAACATAGTTACTAAAGTTATAGGCCTTGGTATCAAAGAGGATTTTATGAATTTTACCCCAAAAGCAAGGGACATAAATGCAAAGATAAACTAATGGTGCTATATCAAACTAAAAAGCTTCAACCCAGAGAAAGAAACTATCGATGAAACAAAAGGCAATCACCAAATGGGAGAAGATATTTGCAAACAATATTCAAAATACAGGGTTGGGCAAAATAGGTTTACAGTTATGAGTATGTGAAACACACTGTTTATTCTTTTATTATGATTTATTAATTATTTATTATTTTCTATAAGAACAACTGTAAACCTACTTTTGCCCTATTCTGTATTTAAAGAACTTATACAACTCAACAACAATGAAAAAACAACAATCCAATTAAAAAATGGGCAAGAAACATGAGCAGACACTTTCCTCAGGAAAATATACAAACGGCCAACATATACTCAACCTCACTAGTTACAGGGGAAATGCAAATCAGAACCAGAATGAAGTGCCACCTCACACTAACTTGAGTGGCTATTTTCAGCAAGACAAGAAATAACAAGTGTTGGAGAAGACATAAGGAAAAAGGAACCCTCAAGCAATGCTGGATGGAATGTAAATTATAGAGCCACTATAGAAAACAGAATGCAGATTCCTCAAAAAATTAAGAATAAAGTTACTACATGACCCAGCCAACCCTCTTCTGGGTATCTCCCTGAAACATTTGAAAATAAATATTTATTCATAAAGATATATACATCCCTGTGTTCATTGTAGCATTAATCATAGTAGCCAAAACATGGAAACAACCCATGTCCTTCAATGAATGATTGAATAAAGATGTGGTAAATATACGCAATGGAATTTTACTCAGCCATAAGAAAAGATGAAATATTGCCATTTGCAACAACATGTATGGATCTTGAGAGTATTGTGCTGAGGAAAATAAATTAGACAGAAAAAGACGACAATCATATAATCTCACTCATATGAGGGAAATAAAACAGAAAGCAACAAATGAATGAACAAAACAAATGAAGACTCATTGACACAGACAACAGTATGATGATTACCAGAGAGGTGAAGGGAATAGGGAGGAGGTTGAAGTGACAGAAGGAGACTAAACTTCGGGTGATGAGTATACAATGCAATATAAAGATGATGCATTATAATATTGCACACTTTCAATATATAATGTTATTAGCCAATGTCACCCCAATAAATTTAATAATACAATAAAAGTAAAAATATACGATCACCTCAATGTATACAGAAAAAGAACTTGACAAATTTCAACATCTATATAGGATAAAAACTCTCAACAAACTGAATATAGAGGAAATATATCTCAATACAATAAAGGTCATGTATGACAAACATAAGTTACATCATACTCAACACTGAAAACCTGAAAGCTTTTCCTCTAAGATCAGGTACGAAACAAGGATGCCCACTTTCATTGCTTTCATTCAACACAGTATTGAAAGTTTTATTTACAGCAATCAGTCAAGAAAAGTAAATAAAAGGTGTCCAAATCAGAAAAGAAGTACAACTATCACTCTTTGCAGATGACATGATATTATGTATTAAAAAAAAATCCTAAAGACTCCACCAAAAAAGCTAGAGCTAATTATTAGAGTTGAATATAGTTGCAGGATACAACTATAGAGCTAATTAAATGAGTTGAATATAGTTGCAGGATACAAAATTAATATTCATAAATATGTTGTGATGTATACACTAATAACAAACTATCAGAAAGAGTAATCAGTAAAATGGTACCATTTACAATTGCATCTAAAATATAAAATACCTAGAAATAAGTTTAACTAAGGGGGTAAAAGACCTGTACTCTGAAAACTATAAGACATTTATGAAGGAAATTGATGAAAATGACTGGAGACTCAAGAGTTAGAAATTTTTAATATAAGGTAAGTAGTGAATAAGCCTAGTAGGTAATGCATATGTAAAGCTATTGTTTCAGAAACTGCAGATAAGGCCCATCCTGGCTTGTGGGAGAGACAGCCAACCTCTTGGGGACATACAGGCAATTGTGTTCCAGGGAGAGACAGACAACCACCTACCCTGGGAACAGCCAATTGCCCAGGGTAAGAATACTGCAGTTTGTTTGTTTGTTTTTTAATCTAATTTTCCCTGAATTTCAAAACCCATTGCTGCACTTGGTTCTCTGTTATAAAAAAGGCTGACTTGGAAGGAAATGTGAGATGGTCCATTAGGGTATGAACCTATCATCTTCTCAGATTACCGGCCTTCTAAATAAAGCACCCACAAAGATTCAATCCCCGTCTCTGCTCATTGGGTTCAGTATGGGACAGGCAGCATGAATGCCAGTCTTTTCCGGTTTCAGAAAGATATACCATGCATATCAATTGGTAGAAGAAAAATCATCAAAATGTCCATAGTGCCCAAAGCAATCTACAGAGGCTAAGGAATTCCTATCAAAGCAGCAAATGTCACTTTCCACAAAACTAAAACAAAATAATTCTAAAATATTCATGGAATTGTGACAGGATAGTAAGAAGCTAGGAAAATTCCTGGACAAGTGGAATGGGGAAACTGAAACAAGAAAATTAAACAAAGCCAAATAGTTTGAGCAACTTACAGTCAGCTGGTGAATCATAAGACCTTATTTCTCCTAACTAGGACACTTGAGAACAAATGGTTTATACCTCTCCTTTTTAACCAAAGAAAACATAGCTTAAATCACCCTGGCCTTTGGAATGCTAATGCAAATGGAGAGTCAACTCTAGAAGAAAGAAAGAGAGTTTGGGCAGAAGCTGCATAACTCCCCTTTCTGTTCCCCCAGTGGAAAGGGTACTTAAGTGCTCCCTCTAGGAATTTCCTCCTCCCAAATTCACGTTTCTCCTATATAAACTTGCTTCTGAAAGCTCAAGGGGAAAGGTGGATGTTAGGGCTTTTACCTGCCACCTTCTCAAATTACTTTCCTCTCTGCTTTTTTGGTTGAGTGGCAACAGACAGCACAAGCCCTGGATTTCGTTGCCCTCTGGTTTCAGAACCACAAGAAAATCCAAGCCAGCCTGGCTGGTGTAGCTCAGTGGATTGAGCACGGGCTGGGAACCAGACGGTCCCAGTTCGATTCCTGGTCAGGGCACATGCCTGGGTTGCGGGCCAGGTCCCCTGTGAGGGCCATGTGAGAGGCAACCATACATTGCTGTTTCTCTCCCTCTCTGTCTCCCTCCCTTCTCCTCTCTCTAAAAATAAATAAATAAAATCTTTAAAAGAAAAAATCCAAGCCAAAGCAATCTTGAAAAAGGAAGTACAAAGTTGGAGGTATTATGCTTTCTGAATCCAAACTGTACTACAAAGATACAGTAATCAAAACAGCATGATACTGGAATAAAAACAGACACATAGATGAATGGAACAGAATAGACAGCCCAGAAATAAACCCATGGTTATACAGTCAATTAATCTTTGACAAGAGAGGTAAGGAGGTAAGGATATGCAATCGGAAAGTACAGCCTCTTAAAAAATGGTGGAAAAAAACTGGACAGATACATGCAAAAAATTAAATTAGACCACTTTTATGTATTACATACAAAAATAAACTCAACATGGATTAAAGACTTAAATGTGAGACTTGAAATCATGAAAATTCTAATAGAAAACATAGAGAGTAAACTTTTTAACATCACTCTTAGCTATATTTTTTATATGTCTCCTTGAACAAAAAGGGAAAAAATAACCAAATGAGACTACATCAAACTAAAAGAATTTTAACAGTGAAAAAACTATCAGCAAAATGAAACAGCAACCAATTAAATGAAAGAAGATATTTGTAAATGATACATCTGATAAATGGTTAATATCCAAAATATATTTTTAGAAATTCACGCAAGTTGAATATCAGACAAATAAGCATACAGAGGACATAAATAGACATTTCTCAAAAGTCACACAAATATCCAAAGACAGATAAATAGAAGCTCAACATCACTAATCATCAGGGAAATGCAAATCAAAACTCCAATGAAATATAACCTCACACATGCCAGAATGACCATTATCATAAAACAACAAGTAACAAGTGTTGGTGAGAACATAGAGAATTGGGAACCCTTGGTACACTGTTGATTGGTATAGCCACTAAGAAACACAGTATGAAGATTTCTCAAAAAATTAAAATTAGAATTACCATACTATGTAGCACTTCCACTTCTGAGTATTTATCTGAAGAAACTGAAAACACTGATTTGAAATAATATATGCAGCCCTATGCTCGTTGCAGCAATATTTACAAGAGCCAAGATACATATACATCAAATATTACTCAGCCATGAGAAGAATGAAATCTTGCCATTTGTGACAACTGGGTTCAACTTAGAAGGTATTGTGCTAAGTGAAATAGGTCAGACAGAAAAAGACAAATACCATATGATTTCACTTATATGTGGACTATAAAAAAATAAAACAGAAACAAACTTATAGATAAAGGGACAAACTGATAGTTGCCAGAGCAGAGGGATATGCGAGTGATGGGTAAAAACAATGAAAGGAAATAAAAGGTACAAAATCCCAGTTATAAAATAAATGCAGCAGAGGGAAGACAGTCAATAATATTGTAATAACTTTGTACAATGAAAGATCGTTATTAGACTTATAGTGCACACATCAAGTTATGTAAGTGTTGAATCACTATATTGTACACCTAAAACTAATAATATTGTACACCTGAAACTAATAATATTGTATGTCTACCATAATAAAAAAAAGTATAAATTGGGACAATTTTTATAAGCATATTAGAAATATTTGAAAGCAATGACTAGAGGAATTAAAATTCCAGAGTTGTGTCCCTCAAAATGATATATTGAAGTCCTACCCCCCAGTACCTATGTATGTGTCCTTATTTGGAGCAAGGACTTTGGAGATGTAATCAAGTTAAAATGAAATCGTTAGTGTGGAAGCTAGCTCCAGATCTGTGAGAAAATAAATTTTTAGTATCCCCAACTGGTGGTCATTGGAACCAATTCAATGCCAACAGGAATCCCCAATTTGGGGTGTGGCGAAGAAGAAAACTATTCAGTGAAACAGCTCAACTGTGATACAGAACATCTGTGAGAACAGCACTGTTATGGAATAGCTCAGTTATGAAGCAGCACTGGGCCTGGGATCTGGCCCACACTAAATAATTCCCTTTGCCCTGCTCTGCTCTGCCTCCTCTATGCTCAGCCTGGTCTTCGCTGTTTTGGTCTGTGCCTCAGCTCCAGCTGGGTAAATACACTATTCAGTTTTGGATGGAAAGGGAAAGGAACTCTTTGAGCCAGAGGGGAGATGACTTAAATATAGAGAAATCTCTGCCACTGGTCCCTGATTGGCCGGTCCTCATGCAAATAAGCATTTCAAATCATTGCAGTTTAATCCAAAAGGCACAGTCCTGATTGGTCAGAATGGAGCCACTCTGACTGGTCAGTGAAAATACTGATGGGGATATGGCTGTGTGGCTCCAATTGGACAGAGAAAGTCTCCATCCTATTGGTTGAAATAGAATTACAGGAACTTCTTAGTCAGGGCTGGCTCAGATGGCAAAAACACAGTGCAGGCATGCAGTTTAATACAGGCATCTCCCTGAAGTGCAGTTTGTGTGAAAAGTCCTTGTTTAGAAACAGCTGCTAGGTTCTGTTTCTAAATCTGAGGCCAATTAGCCACCAAGAGTCCTTCTTGGTAGATATCTTCTTTCTCAGTGTTTAGCCCTCTAGTGTGTGGCAATTTGTTAAAACAACCACAGGAAACTAATACACTATGTAAAGAAATATTTCTGACCATATTCTTCCCCGGAGGAATTTCCTGATTCTGCTCATGGGTGGGGACCAATCAGACTTTCCCAGGTAGAACTACCAGAGCTTTTGGCAGCCCTACGGGGTTGACATAAATTAGACACTCATGCAGCACAACTCTTAAGCCCAATTTTCCCCCTGAGACCATGAGTCCTAAAGCAGAATGGGAAACTGGGAAGCTAGGTCAAGAGGCTTCAAAATGCACAGAGAAATCCCTAAAAGTCTTATGAAAAAGGTAGATAAATGTAACTAATAATCAAGAGGAAAAAAGACATACAGAAGCAGATACAAAGATTACCCACATATTGGGGTGAATGGAGGCGTCTAAAATACTCACATTAATAAGCTCTTAATAGGACTGTTCAAGAAGAGAGAGAAATAGTATCAAAATCAGGATAAAAAGTAAACATTACTGAAATTGGTATCACAAAAGTAGGGAGGAGATGTAATAAACAACTCTGTGTTAATAAATTTGAAATTCAGAGAAAATGGAGGAACTCTTTAAAACTCATAAAGTAGCAAAGCTGAAACAAGCAAAACAGCTGAATAGCCATTTATTAATTAAATAAATTTCACTTCTAATTAAAACCTATCTCACAATTGACCACTACTGCTTACCTTTCACTTGAATCAATCAATAGAAGAACAACACAGGAAACAGGTTTCAAGACACTTGATATCAGCCAGAGGAAATTAATTACTGGGAAATATAAAAGAATTGAAATAAGCCCTACTACTACCCCAATTTACAGCCTTTAGAGTTTCTAGGCATCAAAGCAGGAAAGGGAGGCCCAGGGAGTGCCCACTGGGTTCCCTGAAATGAAGACACAGTGCTGAAAGTCTGGAGACTCCAAGGCAGCAAGAGTTCGCTGGAAAGAGAGATGAGAGAGCAATAAAAAGAAATAATTCCAGAGAAGTGCGGAGTTCCCTTCGAATATTTAACTGAATTTGATCAGCACAAGCATGTGAGGAAACTACCTGAGACCAGGAAAGAAATCTGAAAAGATTAGAGATAACAATTGTTGGTTCTTACAGAGGTCCAGGAATAGTGCCTCTTCCCACCAACAAAAATGGAAAATATCACGATTCATGGTCCTAAGAGCAGACTACACAGAAGAGTGTTATCTCAGTAGTAAGGAAAAACTAACCCTAGACTGAGCACAGCTCCAGTACCACCTAACAAATCTTAAAACAACACCTAAAAGGATCACACTGTTTCTAAATAGTTTAATTGCCTCCCAGACAAAAGGTCAAGAATATTTACAGGAGGAGAAAAATATCCAGACATGAAAAGCAAAGATTCACAATATCTGACATGCACTCAAAGATGTCTATTTGTCAGGGGGAAAGCTGCATAATATTACCAATAATGACGAGTAAAACAATCCATTCAAATAAGAAACAATCAGTTGAAACCAAATCAGAACTCCACACATATTAGAATTAACAGACATTAAAACATTAAACAACTGTATTCCACATGTTCAAAGAGTTAAATGAAAATATAGAAGACATAAAAAGGAGACCAAATCTCATTTCTAGAGATGAAAACTACAATTCAAAAGATTTTTTAAATGTTATAAGTAGAATTACTGGCAGACTGTTTTAAAATGTTGATAGAAAATACTCAAATTGAAACAAAGAAAATAGAAAAATTTAAATAAACAGAGCATCAGAGAGCTCCATTGCAACTTCAAGCAGCTTAAAGGGAACTATCTACATCCAAGAAAAGTTAATAACAAAAATCCTACAGTTAGGATCTTACTTAATGGTAAAATATCAAACAATTTTCCCTTTAGTTAAGAGCATGATAAGTATATCCATATCACAATTCCTCTTCAGCATTTATACTTTCAATAATGCAAGACAAATGAATAAAAGGTTTTAAAATTGAAAAGGAAGAAAACCAGAAAAGAAAGGATCATACTGTCAATAGTCATAGCTGATATGATCATGTATATAGAGAATCTAAAAGAATCTACAAAGCTATTAAGATTAGTAAGTTAATAATTAAATATAGTGAATTGATGGTCTGTGGATACTAGTCCAATATACAAAATGTGTTTTTATACACTTGCAAAAAAAGGATTGGAAATGTAAATTTAAAAAGAACACCTGACACTTAGCATCCAAAATACTTATAAGTATTAATAAATTTAATAAAATCTATATAAAATCTCTACAATGGAAAACAATAGAACATCATTGAGGGGAATTTTTAAAATGCAGAAATATGCAATATTCATGGATAAAATGACTGAATGTTGTTAAAATCTCAATTATTTTCAAATTGATCTAAAGAGCCAACAAAATTCTAATAAAAATACCAACATGTTATTGTGTGAGAAAAAATGACAATTTGATTCTAAAATTTATAAGAAAATTTAAAAGATCTAAAATCGCCAAGATGATCTTAAAAAGAACAGAATCTGAGACCTTTAAACCTACCAGACTTGAAGACTTACAGGAAGCAGCTGTATGATGATAACTGGTACTGGCAAAAGGATATACAAATACACTAATGGAACAGACTAGAGTCCAGGAACACATTCACACATAAATGATCACCTGGTTTATTTAAAAGTGCCTATACTGCCTAATACAGGAAGATTGGTCTTTCAAATAAATGTTGTTAGAGAAATTGGATATATAAATGGAAAAGAATGAACCATGGACACTTTATACTGTACACAAATTAATTTGATATGGATCATTGACCTAAATGTTAAACCATAAATCTTCTAGAGGGCAACAGGAAAATATCATCATAACCTTGAGCTAGACAAAACTTTCTTAAAAGATCACAGAAAGTATTAACCATTTAAAAAAATTTTAATAAACTTCTTTAAAGTTAAGATGTCATAGCCATCCAAAAGCAAAATTTAAAAAGTGAATATGCAAGCCACACAGAGGGGGGAAATATAGCTGGTTAAAAGTGCTGAAGAACTCATAAAAATCAGTAAGAAAGACACAGGCATCCCAGTTTTTTAATGGGAACAACTGTTAAAGTGCTAAACACAAGAAAGGACATCAAATGGCTATATATGTATGTAGAAGTAGTCCTCAAGGAACTTGAAAATAAAACAACAGGGAAAGGCTTCTACACAACCGCCACAATGGCTAAAGTTAAAAGTGAGTTATCACACCAAGTGTTGGTAAAGACATGGAGCTACTGGAATTCTCTTATGTTGCTAATTATAGTAGATTGGTAAAACTACTTAGGAAGACTGTTTGTACAGGTGATCTCATGACTTTGCATTCCGCCCCTGCATGTATACCCATGAAAAATGCATGTACACTAAGAGACATGTTCAAGAATGTTCCTAATTCCTTGATGTATTGTAACCAAATGTTAGAAAAGACCAAAATATCAACATTAAAATGAAAACATAAATTGTGATACAGGACACCATTCACACTTTTTAAGAAAGAAACTGCTACCACCTACAAGCCAGATACAAAAAGGTCATCATGCATGATTCTACTGATAAGAGATTTAAGAATTGTGAGACTAATTATTTTGAAAGTCACCAAAATATTGGTTGTCCTTGTGGACCAGTGGCGATATTATTGATTAAGAAAATGCACAAAGGAACTTTATGTGGTGCTATAAATGTTATTTATTTTGATGTGGGTGACAGTTAACTACATTGTTATATACCTATATAAAACTTCGTCAGGCCGAACATTTAAAATGTGGACTTTGCTGCAAATGCATGTCTCCCAAATAAGAATAAATTTAAAAATTAAAACATTAATAATTTTGTTAATTTAAAAATTAAACCAGGGCCAGAGAGGTTATATCATGTATTCTAGTTAATGTAAGCTAGAAAGTGCACTAAATAAAAATCTGCTAACTACAGGCAGCAGAACCTATCACGTCAACCTGAAACCTGATGGCCTGAGAACATAATGTCTCCAGTAGCCTAGTGGAACTACAAGAGCAATGGACAAATTCTATACGCATTTTGTCAGCAAACACTAGATAGCAGTAGGTTTTCTCTTTTCCTGGAGATGAGTAAACAGAAGAAAATTGAAAACAAAAATTATAAATACTTGTACTGGAATAGAAACCACAACAGGATATCACTTTACACCTGTCAAAATGGTTATCATCAGTAAATCAACAAACAAGAAGGTCTGATGAGAATGGAGAGAAAAGGAAACCCTCATTCAGGTACTGTTGTTGGGAATCCAGACTGGTGCAGTCACTATGGAAAACAATATGGAGGGTACTCAAAAAATTAAAAGATAAACTGCCTATGACCCATTGATTCCACTTCTGGGTATCTATCTGAAGAAACCCAAAACACTAACCAAAAAGATATATGCACCCGTATGTTCACTGCAGCTTTATTTACAATAGCCAAAATATGGAAGCAACACAAGTGCCCATCAGTAGAAGAATGAATAAAAAGCAGTGGTACATATACAAAATGAAATATTTCTCGGCCATAAAAAGGAATGAAATCTTACCATTTGAGACAGCATGGCTAGAACTAGAGGGTACTATGCTAAGTCAAATAAGTCAGAAAGAGGAAGACAAATACTACATGATTTCACTTATATGTGGAATCTAAAGAAGAAAATAAACGAACAAACAAAATAGAAAGAGACTTCATAGATGCAGAGAACAGACTAACTATTTCCTGAGTGGAGAGAGGGTAGGACCTGGTGAAAAATAATAAAGGGATTAAGAAGTAAAGATTGGAAGTTACAAAATACTCACGGGGATGTGAAAGTATAGCATAGGGAATATGATTGTAATAATTATTTATTGTTCCAGGTGGGTACTTAAAATATCAGGAGTTCACTTAGTAAATTACATAAATGTCTCAAAACTATGCTGTACACTTGAAGCAATACAAAATAATATTAAATGTCAACTGTAACTGAAAAATTAAATTTAAAAAAGAAAATTAATAAATGAATAAATTGAAGAGGAAAAAATACTGCACAACTAGGAAAATACTGCACAGCATCATCCAAGAGTTTCAGAGGAAGGGTATATCATTCATTGATGGATTTTGTACAGGAACCTTGAGGCAATCCTTTGGGAAGCACGCAAGATATAACTTCCATAAACACGAGAATAAGCTATAAAAGTAGAATAAGTTTAGATAGTTAAACAACAGGATAAAATGAAAAGATATATGTGCTCTCAACTCAAAAATATAAGTTGCCCAGCCCAGGTGGCTCATTTGGAGCATCATCCCGAGCCATAAGAGGTTTGGGGTTTCATTCCCAGTCAGGGCACACACCTAGGTTGGAAGTTGGATCCCTAATCGGGGTGCATATGGAAGGTGTGCATATTGATGTTTCTCTCTCACACCGATGTTTCTTTCTTTGTCTCTCTCCCTTCTTCCCTTCCTCCCTTCTTTTCTTCCTTTCCCTCCTCCTCTTTCTTTATCTCTGAAAGCAATAAAACATATCCTCAGGTGAGGATTAAAAAAATAAAATAATATACAACTTAGATAAGTATAAGAAGTTCTAAAACTCTTCATACAAAAATAGTGGTAATTATGGGGTTTAATTGGGTAGAAAGGATGGCTGGATTAAGAATAGATTACAGGTTAGAGTGAGAATACTTCAAGATTACCCAGCTAAAAGAAAAACAACAAAAAACTATAAGAACCTACATAAGGTTATATTCAAAGATAAGGCATGATCCCGTAATATTAAAGTTAATTCGGTCACCAGCTATTATGCAAGTAAGGACAATAATATGAAGCAAGGAAGATAATATAAAAATAATAATACAATTCTACCATGAGGGTACACATGGGATCTAAAATATTATATTAAGTAAAATTCCAAGGTCTAGGATCTGGATGCCCTTTACAAATTTGCTCTGTTCTAACTGCCATTTGGCATCACTTGTCCCATGCTGGCAATTGTTCCTCTGACTTACATAGTTTGGGGGATGATTCTAGTTTTTAAGAGTGTCCATGACCTTCAGGGTAGGGACAATTATTCCAGGAATCTCCCAGTTAGTTGCTGTCTTTTTGTTAGCTCTACCAGGGAGACTGAGCCAAAAGAATCCTCCACCCTCAACCCCTGTTCTCCCAATACCTTAGATGGGTTGCCTCCAGCTTTCCCTGTTGGCCTAGAAATGCCCACCCACCCCCAGGAGATAATAACTTTGCCTATTCCCTTTGATAAAAGAGTTGGGGGCTAAGTAGAAGGTGGGAGCTAATCAACAAGTATATTTTATCAGAATTTACATACTTAAGGATGATTTAAACCACTTTTTTTGTACCTCTGTAGTAATTTGGGCCTTAACCAGTATTGTTTCTGTAGAAATATTTCAGAAATAGATAATAGCTGAGGTCTAAGGAAAAGCACGTGAGCAGGCATATGAGATAGCAAGAGAGGGCTGTGGGGGTGGGGGGATGAAAGAAAGATAAAGACATATAAAAAGATAAAAGAAAAAGAGGACAGTTCTGAAAGGAAAATGATCTGAAAAAGATGAGAAAGAGACAATTCAAAGGGAAGGCAAGGAAAGAAGGAGGAAAGAGAAAAAGAGAAACGCAGTGTTGAAAGAAGGGAAGGAGATGCAGGAGAGAAGAAAAAGAGGGAGAAAGGGAGGAAGAGAGAAGGAGGAAGGGAGAAACTTGTAGCATTATTCTACACTCTACAGGAATTTTCCTTGAAAAAAAATTAAAAAGTAGACATCTAAAAGAAGAAAATCTTACCTGGACAGACCTGGAGAATGTTATGCTAAGTGAAATAAGTCAGTCAGAGAAAGACAAATACTATATGGTTTCACTTATACATGGAATCTAATGAACAAAATAAATTAACAAGTAAAATAAAAACAGAATGATAGATACAGTCAGAGGGGAGGGGTTTGGGGAGCTGGGTGAAAGAGGTAACGGGATTAAGAAGAAGGAAAAAAACACATAGGCTGGGACAACAGTGTGGTTATTGCCGGAGGGAAAGGGGCTGGGGGAAATGGAAAAGGGCAAAAGGAGAACAAATGGTAGTGGTAAGAGACTTTATTTTGGGTGGTGAATACACAATGCAATATATAGATGATGTATATAGAATTGTACACTTGAAACCTATATAATTGTATTAACCAATGTCACCTTAATAAATTCAATTTAAAAAATTATGCTTAGAAAGAAGTAGTAGTCATTTTAAATTCATGTTAGAATAACCGCCAAATAATATTTCTCAACTGCTTTCTTTAAAAATACTGTCCCTATTCTCCAAGATACCATGAGAGAAATTAGAAAAATACTAGGAGAGGTTCCTGCCAAGTTTCTTTTCATTGTCTGATAGTATGTAGCAAAATAATGAGTCTTTCAGTAAGAAGAAAGTCTTTGATCTGTGTTGTGTTCCTTTCCCTGACTGGTAAAAATTTCCTATGTCCTTAAAAGGATCAAATTAGAATTGACTGAGTATTACAGTGTGAACACCTGGGGATTTATATTCATAACAGAAGGAAGCGATCAAGAGTAGAAATCTGAGAGAGTTAAATGCCAGATGCAGAACAAACATTTAAAGTTAACAGGGTCCACAAGAAGACATTGAGAGGACAAAATAAATAAACTGATCTTAAAGCAATTTAAAATACATTTCATTACATGTAGTGTAACCACAACTAGGACTGGCTGCCTGCCACTGGAAAGCCAGTAGTTGGCAGAGGCTGATATAAAGGAAAGCGAGGTAAAAGATGGCGGTGAGATGGGTGGGAGGGGAGTCCAGGTGAAACACCTAGCCAATCTTCTGAGGAACAGAGCGAACAGCCAACATTATCCCAACATATATGAAGATTGGAGACCAAAAATTGTAGAGGACATTAAAAAATCAGATGGTAAGGAGAGTGCTTCAGGACAAGAAGGTCCCTAGGACCAGCTGGGGACCAGGGTGGCTGCAACTCCAGGTCCAGCACCTGCCAGGTCTGCCCCAAGGTTCTTGGGAAAGAGCCAGTCAATTGCTCCCTCCCCTGCCAAACAGGGTTTGAGCAGCACTGGGAGAAACCTGGTTGCTTGAAGTCGCAGAGAGGAGAGAGGAGAATAAGGACGAAGTGGCAAACGCATGGGGGCTGAGAGCACCCACTGAGACTGTGGAGAATGGCTGGGGAGAGTTGAGAGTTGGGCCATGAGGGGCCCTGACCCAGGTAATCCCCGGTCTGGTAGCAAAATTGGGCTGGTTGAGAGGTCCGGCCCTTATATGGAGCAGCAGGCTTGAGCGGGAGGAATTTTTCAAAAAGAAAAAGTGAAAAAAGGGACACTCGGTGGCTGTTTGGGGAATTCTCCTGCAGCAGCCACTCTGGCCTCCTCCCCACCCAGCCTCTCAGTGCTCCAATGGTGACACGGAGGCCCCTCGCTCACACCCAAAGCCCTGGGGAGAGTGTGCACCATGGAACATGGGAGTCCCCGTGCCTACACCAGCAGCCCCAGGGAGAGTGCGCACCCTAACCTGCGGGACAGCGGCTGCTGTCCTGCCATACCTGCAGGGCCAGGATGGAGCGCACTTCACCTCGCCACACAGAGGCACCTGCACCTAACCCCTGTATCCCGGGGAAACATCAGAGGAGGCGCCCACCTGCACCTGCAGTGGCAGCCACGGTGGCACCCCTGCCCTACAGGGCCAACCGGCTCTCTGGAAGGAAGGCGGAGACACCCCTGCAGAGGAGAACTACAGGACTCTGGGGTCCCCAGAGGGACTTGACTCAGTGGGGGTGCTGAACTGGCGTGAGGGGGCACTGAGAGTCCCTAGCATCTAGGACAGCAAAGAGCAAGAAAGGAGTGTGTGAATTGCCCCTAATTGGTACACCTTGGCGACAGCGCAACTGGTGGTTGGAAGGCCTAGGCTGGGCTCAGAGGGGAACTGGGGGCCCAGCGCAAACCGGGGAACTGGGCTAGAGGCTGGCAGAGTGCCGCTCAGGAAGGGAGAAAAGCAAAACCAATCTCCCCTCAGCCTGCTGCGGCCAGGAAGACCAGCAGAACAGGCTTGGCCAGTTCGAAGCCAGCAGCAGGCTTTTTTTTTAATTTCCACAGGTGAGACAATTAAACCTGGAACTGTGAAGAGACTGGAGTTGGACCCAAAGAGGGGGTATCCCAACAGCTGAGACAGTGAGACAAATTTCATTTTGCTACTCCAGAGAACTTGCTAGTTATTGTATATTTGTACTTTTATTTTTTTCATTATTCTTACATCTTTCATTTTATTAGTACGTTTGTATTTCTCTTATTTCTGTTTAGTCTTCTTTACTTGGCTGGTTAAATTGCATTGTTTGACTGGTTTCCCTTGTTCTTTCATTCACGGTGTATTTTTAATTTTCTGTCTTTCACTTTACTTGTGTTCCATTAGCACACTACTCTAGGTCCTGTATTTCCTATTCTTGTTATCCAGATCACATAGATTCTGTCATATGATTGTTGCTCCATTACTATTGTAAATAATTGCTGTTCCACACAATTGTAAATACTACATAGCACCCCTCCCAGACCTTAGCCCACTTCACTGTTTCCTGAACTTTATTACTGTTGTGGTTAACTCTATTCTCTCACCCACTACACCAATTTTCTATCCTTTACTCTCACTTTACCTCATAATCTGACCTCCCACAAGCCCACTGCTTTCTAGATCCAACTCATATCCTTGCCCCCACTAACAAGAGTCTTATCTACTTCCTACCCTTTCTAAAAAGTGGCTAGTTGGGTGAAATATGTCCATGTGTTCTTTATAGTTGTTACTGAAAACCCTTCCTCCCACCTCCACTGTCACCTCCCCCCTCCCCTCTGGTTACTGTCAGATGGTTCTTAATTTCAGAGTCTCTGGTTATATTTTGCTTGCTTTTTTTCTTTTGTTGATTATGTTCATTAAGGGTGAGATCACATAGTATTTGTTCCTCACCGCTTGGCTTATTTCACTTAGCATAATGCTCTCCGGTTCCATCCATGTTCCATCCACGTCACAAAGGGTATAAGCTCCTTTTTTTTCTCTGCTGCATAGAATTCCATTGTATAAATGTACCATCGTTTTTTGATCCACTCATTTGCTGATGGGCACTTGGGTTGCTTCCAGCACTTGGCTATTGTAAACTGTGCTGCTTTGAACATTGGGGTACTTAGGTTCTTTTGGATTGGTGTTTCAGGGCTTAGGGTATAATCCCAGCAGTGAAATTGCTCGGTCAAAAGGCAGTTCCATTTTCAGTTTTCTGAGGAAATTCCATACTGCTTTCCACAGTGGCTGCATCAGTCTGCATTCCCACCAACAGTGCACTAGGGTTCCCTTTTCTCAGCATCCTCTCCAACACTTGTTTGTTGCTTTGTTTATGATGGCCATTCTGACCGGTGTGAGGTGGTATCTCATTGTGGTTTTAATTTGCATTTCTCTGATGGCTAGTGATGCTGAGAATCTTTTCATATGTTTCTGGGCCCTCTGTATGTCCTTGGAGAAGTGTCTGTTCAAGTCTTTTGCCCATTTTTTAATTGGGTTTTTTGTCTTCTTGGAGTGGAGTCGTGCGAGTTCTTTATATATTTTGGAGCTCAAACGCTTGTCAGAGGTATCATTGGCAAATATGTTTTCCCATGTAGTTGGTTCTCTTTTCATTTTAATGCTGTTTTCTTTAGCTATGCAGAAGCTTTTTAATTTGATGAGGTCCTGTTTGTTTATTCTTTCCTTTATGTCCCTTGCTCTAGGGGACATATCAGTGAAGATATTGCTGTGTGGAATATCTGAGATTTTCCTGCTGATGTTTTCCTCTAGGACTTTTATGGTGTCACGACTTATATTTAAGTCTTTTATCCACCTTGAATTTATTTTTGTATATGGTGTCAGACTGGTTCTTAAAATTAATTTCATGTAAAGCAAATTTATGTTTCAATTCTTAAAATGCTGGCTCTTGTTAGCTTTGGCTATCCTCCTGTGGTTTGGGTTATTATGGCATAATCTTTAATTCTCTCCCAATAATAATTCTTTCCCCTTCTATTATTTTGTGCTCTATGTTGTCCCTCATCCCCATCTCTAGTAATTTTGTAATCATTTCCCCCTGGTCTCTAACCTCATACTAAAACCAGGTCTTACAATAGTATTTGACAGCTTCTGCCTCTTGGTAAGACTGAAAATACGTGATTTGAACACTGATTCAGTCATGCATCATTAGAATGTTTTTTAGTTCCTCATTCTGAAGTAGTGTCTGTATTAACCTTCCCTACTGGATGAACAGCTTGGTAAATGCTGTCGCTATTAGCTATGATCTGAAATGAACTTTGTTTTGCTTTGATTTTTTTCTTTTACTTTTCCTTACCTGTAAGAAATTCTCATCCAAGGCCCTAATTTCAAGCAATAAACTTAATTTTCATCTGCTTTTTCCTTCCCTCCCTCCATGTGAAATACTTTTAGTCAACTTTACTTTAAAGGTATCAAATTCCTGGCCACCGCTATCTGTATTGGATCAAGACACCAGAAAATCCATGGCTTCAATACCATTAATGTAACTTGTCTATTTATTTTCTGATTCTCAGGCATATTGGTCTTATGGTGAACCTTGCTAGGTGCACTGGCTTTCCATTGTTAAAATTTATTCTCACTGCTACAGTTTTGAGAGAAAGTAGTGTGTGATAGTCACTTGAACTCATACCTTATTTGACTTTCACAAACACACATAAAATATGATAAAGTTATCTATTTCTCATTATATAAAATTCAGAAATTAAATATACACAAAAAAAGGATCTCATCATTCTGTGTGGAATAATGGCAATAGGAATTTTTTCCTTAAGAAAGAATATTACATTGAAAAACAGTAGTTTTCAGAATTTCAGTTTTTAACAACCTGAAGATTATGTTAAAAATGTGAAATTCTGGGACCTAATTTCAAAAATTTTTGATTTTATGGATCTAGTATTAAACTATTGGTGGGGTAAGGAACAATTTTAATGCATGCCAGATAATATACCCTATTAAAATGGTTTTTTAAAACTATAAATTGTACCTCATAGTGCCTAGTTTTTAAAAACTGACCTGTTCCAAACTTACATACTTTATGGAAAAGTGAGAGAAAAAGATAATTTATATTAAAAGAATATTTTTCCTTTCCTCTTAAAGTTTCTCATATTTATTTAGTTTAATTATTTTAAGAAAATTTGGTTTAAAAATAAATTATATCTAATAAAACTTAAATGAGATAAAACCACTCACTTTGATCATAAATGGCCCCAGTTTATACAAAAACTGAGGCACATTTTTTGTCATAGTAACTACTTCTCAATGTTTTTGTGAAGTTAAAATTAGCCTGTCTTCCATGGGTGGGTAGATATGTTCCATACTTTGAATCACTTTTCTTTCTTTCTTTCTTTCTTTCTTTCTTTCTTTCTTTCTTTCTTTCTTTCTTTCTTTCTCTCTCTCTCTCTCTTTCTTTCTTTCTTTCTTTCTCTCCTTCCTTCTTTCTCTTCTTCCTTCTTTCTTCCTTTCATCTATCTTTCTACCTTTTTTTTTTCTGGTGCAATAGAAGTTGAAAAGGAAGGGCTATAAGAAGATACAATGAAATATATACCAGTTTAAAGGTCATTGATTTAAGGCAGAGCAAAGAGGGAAACAGTAATAAATGTTAAGTCATCTAGAGAAAGTCAAAATGTCTGACTAATTACTGCATACGCTTCCCTTCCCAGCCTCACATTCGTGAAGCTACGTAGTTTAGTACCTTAGTGCTGCCAAGGTCAATTACCAAAGCCAATTTCATGCATGGGCAGCACAGAGTTTTACCTTCTCTTTTCCTTCCTCCCTCTTTAAGCCAGAGAAAATGTATGCCTAAGCTATCCCAAATTCAAACTTATAAATGAGAACAAGTACTACAATCTGTATTTTATATTGTTTTACTATCACTGTAACACATATTTCATGAAACCAACCTAGATGTAAGTGATAATTGTTTGTTGTAGCATCTAACATTGAAGATAGAGAGATTTCACAAAGTAATGAAACATTTCTCAAAAATAAAACAAGGGAAATGAGGCTATGGTATTGCAAAACTCAGAAAATATTTGGAATTAAAATCAAACTTTATAAAAAACAAATTGGAGAATCTCCTTAACATATTTATCATGTTGCTATTATACATCAGCATGCAGAATTAATAGGGCAGAAACTAATTATTTCTCTGATCCGTAATAAAATATACAATTATCTTTTAATAATACAAGAAACAAAAAGAAAATAAAGTGGTCTTCACTATATGAATTTGATAGATTTATGAATTTTTTAAATTACCTTAATTCTCTTCCAAGAAGGAGACAACTACTTGGCTATTTTTAACCATGGGAGATATACCATTGCAATATAGAAAGAAGATACTTATGGTTATAGCTTTTCTGTATAGAAAATAAGATGATCACTATACCAAACTGAGACATGAAGGGCTTCTCACAGTTTCTTACAACACCACATTATCCTGAATTTATAAGTTCTTCGGTTTTGGTTGTGAGAAATGATGTGGTACAATAGGGTTAAATGACGGAGATGTAGATAGGTCTTAAAATGTGAGTCAGTATTGGTGGGAATACAGACTGGTGAAGCCACTGTGCAAAACAGTATGGAATTTCCTCAGAAAACTAAAAACAGAACTGCCTTTTGACCCAGCAATTTTACTGCTGGGATTATACCCTAAGAGCCCCGAAACACCAATCCAAAAGAACCTATGCACCCCAATGTTCATAACAGCATAATTTACAATAGCCAAGTGCTAGAAGCACCCCAAGTGCCCATCAACAAATGAGTGGATCAAGAGACTACGGTACATTTACACAATGGGATTCTATGCAGCAGAGAGAAAGAAAGAGCTTATACCATTGCAACAGTGTGGATGGAACTGGAGAGAATTATGCTAAGCGAAATAAGCCAGGTGGTGAGGGGCAAATACCATATGATCTCACCTTTAACTTGAACATAATCAACAAAAGGAAAAAGCAAGTAAAATATAACAAGAGACATTGAAATTAAGAACAATCTAACAATAGCCTGGGGTGGGGGGGAATGGTTTTCAGGAACTACTATAAAGGACACGTGGACAAAACCAAGGGGGAGGGGAGAAGCAAGGGAAGGAGGTGGGTTTGGATGGGGTTGGGGGGAGAGGAGGGGAGTGAGTGCTGACAACTGTAACTGAAGAACAATAAAGTAATTTTTAAAAAATGTGAGTCAAATAACAACTTATAGCTAGTTAGTAAAACCAAGAATTAAACATAAAGATGATTCTAACTCTAAGCATATCCTCTGCCCATTCTATCACATTGCCTAGAATGTCCTTCCATCCCTTCAAATCCAATTTTTACATTTTCAACACCAATAAAATGCTGCCTCCTTGACGAAGACTGTAATCTCTCCCTCATATAAAACACAGCAGCAATTTTTCTGTGTCTCCATCTCTTTCATAGACTCATAGCTCATTAGCCTACTATTTTAGTTGTTTGGGGTAAATGACAGTATTCCCTGCTACAATGTAATTTTGTTAAGGTATGCTATTTGTCATATCTGTACAGCACCTAATGAGTTAAAGACTTTGCCTTGCCCCTAGTACATGTTTAATCATTTTTAAATGAATAAAGAGATTAATAAAATTCAACTCTTCTATAATATAATTGAATCAATAATGTATTGATCTAATCACCATTAAGTAAGAATTTTCTTAGCTAGATTTAGGAACAAGTTTAGAATATTGGCCCTTAAAGTTAAAAAATAATTATGCAAGCTAATAGAATTTCTATAATTTTTCCTGTAAAATGTTGCAAAACTAGTTATTGCTAAAAATCAGGATTTTATATTTATTGCCATTAAACTTTAGACTGTTAGTTTTATCTAATTATCACAAACCATTGTTCTATTTCTTTATAATGATTCTGTAATCCAATACATGAATGATCTCTTCCTGTATTAAGGCATCTATATTTGGTAAGGTTTTATATATAAGTGATCAATAATGAATTGAATAAAAGAGGGACAAGAAAAGCACTGGAATTCTCTCGCATGAATGAAAGTGACATTAACATGTCCTTTTTCAGTAAGTTTCTATATCATTTTCTATATCATTTTTGAGATATTATTTATTAGACTCAATATCAAATGACATGCTTAAATTAAGATTAGCTAGCTATTTTAAAATCTATATTTGGGACATTTTATTTCTAAAAATGGATGGCTAGCTTATTTTAAATTACCTTCTCGATGTGACTAAATAGAGAGTTAAAATAAAGAGAACTTGAAAATATAAAATATAATAAATAAAAGTGCTAGAAATTTAAAACACATTACTGAAATTAAAATCTAAATAGATGAAGTTAATAGCAGATTAAATGTAACTGAAGAGAATGTTAGTAAACAGTAAAATAAATGAAAAAGAAATATAGAAACTAAAGTCAGAGAGAAAATAAAAATAAAAAATGAAAAGAACTATAAGAGAAAAATGATAAACAGTGAGAATGTGGTAAAAAAATTCTAACTTACATAAGTAAAATGAATAAAACCTTTCTAAAACTAAAAAAAAAAAATACATGAAATCAGAAACTCAAGCAGTCAAAGCAAGATTTTTTTAAAAAGTCACACATACTATTTTCACAGAAGAAACAGTAACTTGATAACTAATTCTCACGAGAAACAATGGAAACAAGTAGATAGTAAAATAGCCTTCAAATTGTAGACAAAAAATAACTTCCTGGAGAAGAAAATGAAATACAAGAAGATTACTAAAGCTAAAAAGGCCAGTTTATAATAACAAAAATGGAATTCACCAAGAAAATAAAGCACTGCTAAATTTCTATGCTTTTAATCACATAGGCTCAAAACATATAGAACTAAAAGGAGAAATAAACAAATCTATAATCACTGCTAGTTTAACACACTTCACTAACACACTCAGTAACTGATAGAATACTCAAACCAGGGGGAAAAAAAAGTATGGATAAGGATGATTTGAACAAAATTATTTAAAAACATGATATAATGGGCATGTAAACAAACTGAATTCAAAAACAGCAGAACAGACAATCTTTTTAAATAGCTATGAACATTTAAGAAAATTGATGATAAGCTTAGGTAAATCTCAACAAATTTCAAAGGTTTGAAATTACAGTGAAGTCTAATGTAAACTATGGGTTTCCAATGATAATGCTGTGTCAATGTAGGTTTATCTATCATAAGAGATACAGCTCAGGATGTTGAGAGTGGGGGAGTTGATTACATAGGAAGATAGGATATTTGAGAATTCTCTATACTTTTCTCAAAATTTTTCTTTGAACCTAAAACTGCTCTAAAAATGTTTGTTAATTAAAAATAAAAATATAAATTAAATTGAAGAAGATCCAAATGAATGGAGGCATAGAGTATATCCATGAATTAGAATATGTTTTAAAAATGTTAATTCTCACCCTGACCAGCATGGCTCCATTGGTTGGTCATCATCCTGCAAAGAGAATGGTCACTGGTTCGATTCCTGGTCAGGGCACATGCCTGGGTTGCAGGTTTCGCCCGAGGCCGGGCATGTGTGAGAGGCAGCTGATTGATGTTTCTCATATCAGTGTTTTTTGCCCTCTCTTTCTCTCTCCCTTCTGGTCTCTCTAGGAATGGGTAGATAGAGTCTTTTAAAAAAATTAAAAAATAAAAATAAAGTATAAATAACAATTCTCCCTACCTGATTCATACACTCAACACAATCCCAATCAATGTCCCAGCTAGATTTTGTATGAAATTTCAGCAGCTCAAAGCAGTTCTGGAAATAGTTATTATCCATGTGTAAAGTGAAGGGATTTTTAAAGCCTGCTTTGGAAAAGATTTGGGATTTTTTTTTCTCTGTTATTTCTTTTCCCACCTTTCTTTCTTTCTCTTCATCAACACATCAGAACAAAGAATGAAAGCATATTTTTAAAATAAATAAAAAATAAAAGCTATATAAACAGAAAGGGTCAAAATAGCCAAGAATCTTGAAGGAGAACAGCATGGGACAACTTACACCACAGTATAACCGAAGTCAGTATAAAATTATACTAGTAAAAAATCCGGTATATGTAAAAGGATATACAATTATAAAATAAATCAGAAGACAGTCCAAATAAAGACACAGATAGACACTTCATCTGTGACAAAGATAGCAGCACAGAGGAGTTGGGGTAAGAAAAGGTTTTTAAATAAATTGTGCTGGTTCGGTTGTGTTGGAGAACACCACAAAAAGAAACTTGAGACTCTCCTTACACTAAACATAAAAATCACTTCCAAGAGAGCATTTATTTACATGGGATTTAAGAGATACTACAATCAGAATATCTGTAATATTTTCATGGCATTAAGATCTAAAAAGGATTTTTAAATGAGATGAAAATGTCAAATCATAAGGGAAAGGATGAGTGTATTGGACAATGTTAAATCAGTTACTGCTATTTAAGCAAAAACACCATTAATGGTGAAAATGCAAGCCCTGGCTGGTGGCTCAGTTGGTTGGAGTGTTATCCCATATACAAAAAATCTGTGGTTTTGATTCCCAGTTGGGGCGCATATGGGAGGCAACCGATCAATGTTTTTCTCTGACATCAATATTTCTCTTTCTCTCTCCCTTCCTCAGATGAGGATTTTAAAAAAAGTGTGAAAATGCAAGCCACAGAGTGTGAAGTAATATTTGGGATACTGTACAGATGTAATATAGAACTCTTAAATAGAAAATAAGAAAATACTGGACATAAATCATATGAAAAGTTGAAGACTTCATTAGTTAAGGCACTACAAATTAAAATCACATGTTATAGCATTGTAGACACACCAGATTTCCTAATATTAAAAAGATTAATAATACCAAGTATTTTCAAGGAGGTTGTCTTAGTCCACATGGGCTACTATAACAAAATGCCACAAATATAGGGTGACTCACAAACTACAAACATTTATTTCTCACAGTTATGGAGGCTGGGAGTTCCAAGCTGAAGGTATTAGCACGGTCACATTTGGGTGAGGACCTTCTTCCTGCTTCTGAGCAAGCGCCTTTTCCCTGTGTCCTCTCATGGTGGAAGGATGGAGAGAGCTCTGTGGGGTTTCTTCTAAAACAGCATTAATTCAATTCTGAGGACTCTACCCTCATGCCTTAATCATCTCCCAAAGGCCTCCTTCCTAATACCATTACATTGGGCATTAGGATTTCAATATATGAATTTGGGGAGAAGGAGGAACATAAATATTCAGACCATAGCAGGTGTGGAGCAGCTAAAACTCTCAACCACTACTGGAGAATATAGACATTGGTAAACCACTTTGCAAAATGATTTGGCATTATGCACTAAAGTTAAAAGTATGTAACCCAGGTGCATACCAATGGAAGGTGTATACATAGATATGTGCACAAAAAGATATGTGTAAGAACATGTATGTCAGTATTATTCATAATAACTCTAAACTAGAAGAAATAAGATATCAATCAATAAATAAATAGAAATGGATTCATAAAATGGACCACTGTGCACAGCAACAAAAATCAACAGCTTCTATTATATACAAGAACAGAGAAGGGTAACACAAAGACAATATTGAATGAAAGAACCCAGTACAAAAGAATGCATGCATTTACTTTAAAAGCTCAAAAGCAAGCAAAACTGATCTATATAAGACAGAAGAATAGTTAATTCGGGGGTAGCAAATGGAGGTAGTGACAAAGAAAAGTCACCACCACCATTCTTTTACTGAACCTGAATATATTCACTTGTGATAATTCAAAGATTTATAATTTTTGCACCTTTCTACATGTATGTTATACTTTAATTAAAAATGTATATTAAATCACTATTTCAAAATCTGCTAAGCTTTACTAATAAACAAATTAAGTGAGGTAATTTCAGCATGACTTTTTCCAGTGGGCTTGTGCCCTATATTTTTCTTAAATGCATAGAAATTATCTGTATAATAATTAATCTTTGGTAAAAATCAGCTTCTCTTTCTTAATCAGTTTTTTCACACCTTCCATCAAATTAGCAAAGAATAATCAACGTGAAGCTTATCAATAATTTCTATAGACTCGCCTTGCTTTTTTGTAAATGATTTATAGTGTTTGTTGTGATGCCTCTTGGTTGTTCATTGCTGCTGTTGTTTTATCAAAGACTAGTGGCAGTTTAAAAAAAATCAGCATAAAGATTTTTAAAATATATGGAGTAAAAACTAAAACTAGGTAAAAGCCATAACTAAACACACAACTGGAGAAAACGTAAAGATTAAAAAATGTAAGTGAAAATCGGCATGGGCACATTGATTCAGCTGAGTCACCATGTTGCAAGGGGAAAAAATTTTGAGACAAAAATTCAAACACCTACTGATATTTTCTAGTTTTAAGGATATGGAGGGAAAATTTATGTAAATATTCAAGAAGATTGGAAAGAAAATTAACAGATTATCTAAAAGGGACAGAAACAAAATTGGCCTCAGACTTCTAGATGACATGAAAATCTAGAAGACAATGGAATGATAATTACAGACTTGCAGCCATAGTAGAAGGAAGATTATTTTCTATGGAAACTCTTCCCAACAGGCTGACATTTGTTTGGGAAGAAAACAGAAAGATATTATTAAATATAGAAAGATTCAAATTTTATTATCCAAATACTCTTATTGAAATAGTTACTCAGAACACACTTCATCTGATCAAGAACCAAAAGAAAGAGCTCAGCCATGAAGAATCTGGGGGCAAAAGACCTTACAATGAGCAATGCTATTATTTAAACCAATGATGTTAAAAAAGTTCCTGAAATTATAGTAAACTCGAGTGAAAAATTCAGTAATAACTCTTAAAAGAGAAGATGAATAATGTAAAAATAACTCAAGCAAAACAAAACTTTTAGGAGTTTAGTAGAAATAGTTTTTTGATCGTGTATGTAATTTTATGCATCATGAATAAGAACATGAGCTTGGAGCCAAACAATCCTGGATTCCACATTCTCACTGTATTAACTGAGACAAATTATTGATCTTTCTGAGCCTCTGCCTCATCATCCAATAATTACTCACCGAAAGTGTATTGCTCTGAGGGATTAAATGAAAGAACAGACTAAAGCCTTTAAACATAGTAGAGATTCTGTAAATGAGTCTAACTTCTGTCTTCAACTGTGTTTACTTTCCTTAGAAAGCTATTTTCCTTAGTCAACAAACTAATAATGATTTTCATGATCTTTTCTACTCTTCATCCATGTTTAATTATGACTTGGCCATGCACTATTTTTCCAAGTTCATAGTTATTTGTCCTGTCTTCGAACACATCCTGCAAAGAATGAGCCACATTAACGGGCTTCCTATACAGACACATTGCTGTATGAAAATGGCTAATTCACCCTCTTCTTCCCTAACTGGTAGAAGCTAGAATCTTCAACTATGTTTTAATCTCATCAAGATTGCAAAAAAGTATGTGCCATGAAATGTACACTATAAGCTAAAGTATTAGTTATTTTCCATGTCATAGATTTTTATTCTTAAAAGTACACTTTTTGTCTTCTAAATGAAGCTAAATTTTTCCTAACCAAAACTGATACTTGTGGAAACTCCTCAGAGTGTATATATTTTAAGTTGATTAAAATTAACAGGGACTCAGATTATCTATATGTTTAATTGAAAATTTTAGAACAGATTATTTCCATGCTTCCAATAATCCAAAATTATAACAAATTTTCACCAATCTTTATGAACATCAAAAGAATCTGACCTTCATAGTCTTCCATGCTAAATAAGCTTATAAAACTAAATATTCAAGTCACATTTTGGGAATATTTTAATTTCCAAATGTCTGTCAATGAAATGAATATTTTTGCATACCTAACTTGGTATATACATTTGATCAATTTGTAGAAATTTCATTAGCATTATAATCTACTAATTTATTCCTAACAAAAATTAGTACCTTTCTTGTGATTAATAAGTTAATAAAATAAAAAGAAACATATCTCTTAACATTGAATTTATCCATTGATTCAAGTTAAATTGCTATTTTTATAATTTTCAGGTTATAAATTGGCCATTTTTATATCTATCCAAAAAAGATTTTTCACTTGTAGGATCTACTCCAACCTCTACTCTCGTGAAGTTTTAAAGAGGATTAGTCTTCAATTAATCTTTCAAAAAACTGTCCATAATAGAATAAAGAATCAGCCAGGATTCACGCTTCCCAAAAACTCACATAATAACTTACGCTTCCTCTCTGAATTCTTTCTTTTTCATCCACCTAATACACAATAAAGGATAATTCCACAACACTTAAGTATCTGCTGGAAGTAGCTTACTCAGTCAATTTGAGCAGAAATTGAGTCTTCCGTTTTCTATAGAAAATACACTCTGTGGTTTCACACTCTGACACAAAATGACCTAATGTATTCTATTGAAAAGCAATACAACTGAACTAATGATCCACATGGCACTGGACATAAAATACTCAAATATTTACTGTTTCCATATATTGATTATTAGTGCCTATTCTTTATTTTTTTTAACTGATTGATTAGAGGGGGAGGATTTGTTGTTCCATTTATTTATTCATTCATAGGTTGATTCTTGTATATGCCCTGATCAAGGATCAAACCCACAACCTTGGTGTATCAGAAAGATGCTCTAACCAACCGAACTGCCTGGCCAGGGCCTAGTGCCTATCCTTTTTAATAGTGAAATTTCGCAAGTATCTTTCTTAGTTGTTGCTAGGATCACTATTTCTTTTATATGAGCTACCTAGATTCAAAGGTCTTAATCAGAGTGAATTGTAAGGCACTTTTTCTCTGCTGATTTAACTTATAGAAAACACAACCCATTCTTCAAGAGACCACTTTAGTGGCAAATACCTGGACTATGCCCAAGGTAATCAATCAGGGCTGTTTCAGTAATATTAAGAAGCAAAACCCTACTAGCTCATCTTAGCATCTTATTAACCATAAAAGCTTATCATAAAAAATAAATCTTGAATTCAGTAATAAAACCATCAGAGAAATTCCCAGATGCCAAAAATTTGAGAATGTAATAATGGAAGAAAGAATAAAATAAGTTCAGTAGTTGAGAATAACTGGTAAAGTGACCTCAGCAAAAAAGAAATTAGCTGAGTCAGTTTTAGATGTGTGTTTATACCCAAGAGGCAGAATTTTAAGTAAGCCAAAGTCACTATAGAATATTGTCAGTTGAGGTTAATATAATGCAATCATAACTCAGGGCAAATGCATGGGTTCGCATAATTTTTCTCATCACTTGTTGGAATTAAAAAATAAAATAGTGACCTGGAT
This sequence comes from Micronycteris hirsuta, assembly GCA_004026765.1. Taxonomy (NCBI): domain Eukaryota; kingdom Metazoa; phylum Chordata; class Mammalia; order Chiroptera; family Phyllostomidae; genus Micronycteris; species Micronycteris hirsuta. Next base: position 108,193 of record PVJI01001251.1, read on the forward strand.
TGAAACTCATATTTCTTTTTATTATTTTTAATCACAGTCTCTTCTGAGACCTCATATGATAACAGAATTTTCTAAAGTTTTTTTACACATTTTCATAGGGAAGAGTAAATATTGTTTTCTTCTAACTGGAATCTGATTTTCATTTCTGCTTTGGTAGTTTATTAACTAGCCATGAGCAATTGATTAGATAATTTCTATAAGAATAAATGGTTGTTAACATATATTAGACAAAATACGAGAGTAAGCAGTTCAACTTCTGACCTCTTGGCAGCTGTGGGGAGACAGAGTATTTCATGAAGCATCTCACTCCAGGTCACTAATTTGCATCACAAGCAAGTTAGTCGGTAACTTTTGAAGTTCTTTGCCATCTGGAAACGGTCGATGACCTGGATGAGGTGAGTCGTTGTCCTGTTGCCTGGGCACAGGTGTCCATGATCCCTGACTGAAACTTGGCAGGCTCTCAGGACAGCCACAGCCTAAACGGACCCAGGAAGCGTACCGGCTTCCACACTCCAACAGTGACTCCTTCCAGAACAGGCTGGAAGTCTCTAGTCCCTGAAGAGTGAATGAGAATGACTGCAAACGGGCAGAGGAAAATGTAAAGTTCACATTAAGTGGGCAATTAAGTTTCATCATTGTCACCACTTTCAAAGCAAATTATTTTAATTAGTTGACATAGATTTATGATGCTGTATAATTCTTATTTGTGATAACTGTGGCCTTAAAGGAATTCCTCAAACAGTGTAATTTATTCTAGAGAAAGAAGAATGATAGTTTATGGTCATATACCTCAAATTTCCCTAATCCTTATATTTAAACAAAGCTTATTATAAATTCATCATTCTTTTTTCCCAAACAATGCTTAACACACAGAATTTTACTTTTTTTGTAGTTAAAAGTTTAAAAGAAACATAAACGTATTGAAGTTGAGGAAAAAACAATCTAGCATAAATATGTATACATATAGAATATCTCCTATAAAATTCCAATGTCACTCCATAAACAAATAATGAAAAGTTATTAGAGTATATGGTTCTTACATTAATTGAAAGAAAAATATACTCTATGGCTTTTAAAATATATTTAATTTTTTTTAATTTTTCAAAAATAATTAGAATAGTTTTCTCACAACTTTCACCAAATAAATTCAAAGGTCAAAATTAATTAAATTAATTTAACATTTTTCACTGTCTAAAAAGAATTTCCTTTATTGCTTTTTCTCACTCAATTTTTAATTATAAATAATTGTAGGCTGTAGTACAGATTTCTCCTGAATTTCAGAAGAGCAGCAGGAATCCAGTGTCTCATTTAACACAAAAAACTATGCTCTTTTTTTCAATACTTATGAGATGCAATCACCACTGTATTGTAGAGTTTCTAATTTTAGAAGGTGTATTAGAAACCACAGTGTGTAAGGTGAATATAATTGGATCCAGAAAACAGCCAATTCATTTTTACGTTAAGATATATTGTGGGAAGGTTTTATTTTATAGATAAGTATCTGCAGTAGGAATCCATAATCACTGATTTTTTTGTGTTTTACAAAATTTCCACTGTCTAATCAAAAGATGATTTTATAAAATGCTACTGATCCAATCTAGATTTATATAGATTGAATCCCCTATTTACTTTTACATTTTTCTTCCTGCAACTTATGGACCTGATTACAAATCACTGCTGAGTGACATTCAGAAGATATTGCAAGGGCGTCTACTCCACCTCTCTTGTCAAGTATGTTGCAGCAGCAGGGTTATTGATGGAAGCCTGAGACACAGATGAAGAGGAATTAGAGCTGCGAGGTATAAAATTGCAGAAAGTGCATCTACACAAATAGCTGAAAGCAAGATGATATCCTGTTCAAATGTTTCCTATTTCAAAGAATTCTCTGGAGTCCCATTTGCTCCTGACAAGTACTAACAGTGCTAACAAGTTTTCTTCAAACTGGAGAATTGCTCAAATTAAACAAATAGTTTTCATTAAAGAGGAAAAGGTGCATCTGGACTTGAAAGCTGGAGAACAAAATTTGAGTAGGATTTTCATCACACAATAATATCTATCTCTTGTGCCTTAATCTGCGAAATAAAACTATGCAATGCCTGGTTTCTGCTTAATGGTATAGCACATCTTGTCAGGAGCCAGCACCAAAAGAGTCCCACAGATTCTTCACTGATAACTCTAAAATATCAGTACTGAGAAAGCAGGAGTACATTTCAGGAAAAGTAAAATTGTAATTGTCCATCTTCCCAAAACAACTCACTCCTTCATATTCCGACATACGAGAAGGGATCCCCCTGCAAAAAAAAATGGAATTTATTTATTTAAAAAGTATATTTATTTTTACATGTTTAAACTTCAGTCAACTTCAAACTACTTTCCATTTGATGCAGTGCAGGTATTCAGACGTTTATTCTGCTGCTCAGAACAGTTTTTGAACTCATCTGTTTTGATGACTTTTAGTGCTTCTGTCATTTTTTGTTTCACCTCTTGCATGTCAGCAAAATGTTTCCCTTGAGGACACTTTTCATCTGAGGAAACAAACAAAAAAAAGTCATTCAGGGCAAGATCTGGTGAATATGGAGGGTGGGACATGGGGGTCATGCCATTTTGGGGTCAAAAACTGCTGAATACTCAACATGGTGTGGGCAAGTGAGCTTATGAACCATCCATCATGAAACGGGCCTTTTGAAAGAGCCTTAAAAAAAATTCACTGAAGCTGAATGCAGCCTCTCACAACAATGCCAGCTGCTACACTGATAAGATGGGTTCCTAGGACACTCACCTAGCAGAAGAAGCCTGTACAAGAGGCCTGTCCTCCTAAAGATAATCCCAGATTTTGGGGGGTCCTCCCCTTGTATATGATTCTATTTTTTCCCCAGTACCAATTGCAGGACTTCTGAAAGTATGCCCAGGTTACTAGTTTAACAGGATGATTTATTTTTTCAGTTTTTAAAACATTTTTATTAAACTTATTGGAGTGACATTGGTTAATAAAATTATATAGGATTCAGGTGTACAGTTTTATAATATAGCATTTGTAAATTGTATTCACTACCCAAAGTCAAGTCTCCTTTTATCACTATTTATCGCCCCCTCATCCTATTCTAAATCCAACCACTAGCTTTTGTTTGTGTGTAATGAGTTTTTATTTATTTTGCTTAATCCCTTTACCTTTTTCACCCAGACCCCCAATCCTCTTGCCTCGAATAGCTATCAGTCTTCTTTATGTATCTATAAGCCTGTGTGTTGTTGATTCTTCATTTTCATTTGTCTCATGGTATCTTTTGATTTTTTCCATGATCTCATTTTCCATACATTCATTGTTTGACAACATGTTATTTAGCTTTACTACGTGCTTTTCAATTTTCTTTTTCTGAAACTGATTTCTATTTTCATACCATGTGCTCAGAGATGACATGTGATATAATTTCATTCTTCTTAAATTTACTGAGACTTCTTTTGTATCTTAAAACATGGTATATCATTGAGATTCTTTTATGTGCTCTTGAAAAAAAGGTATATTTAGCTGCTCTGGGATGAAGTGATCTGAAAATATCAATTGTATCCATCTAGTCTAGTGTGTCATTTAAGTCTGCTGTTTTCTTGTTCAGTTTTTGTGCGGAAGATCTACCCATTGATGTCAATGAGGTGTGAAAAACCCTACTATGACTATATTCCTGTCAATCTTCCTTTTATGTCCACTAAGATGCTGTGTTGGGTGCATGTTTATAAGGATTATAATTCTTGTTGCATTGATTCCTTTCATTATGTAATGCCCTTCTTTGTCTCGTATTTTACCCTTTCTAAAGATTTTTTGTATGATATAAATAACAACCCAGCTTTTTTTAAATTTCCGTTTTCATGAAATATCCATTTGCATCCTTTTACTTTCAGTCTGTGTCTGTCTCTCATTTTGAGGTGGGTCCCTTGTAAACAGTATATGTATGGGCCTTGTTATCTCATCCATTCACCTATTCTATCTCTTTGGATTGCAGAATTTAGTCCATTTACATTTAAAGTGGTTATTGATAAGAACATATTTATTGCCATTTTATTCTTTATAATTATGTTACCCCATTTTTTCTTTCTTCCTCTAAAAGAAGTTCCTGTAACATTTCTTTCGCTACTTATTTGGTGGTAAAGAACTCCTTTACCTTCTCCTTGTCTGGGAAGCTCTTTATTACTTTTTCAATTTTAAATGATAGTCTAGATGGATAAAAAAGATAAGGTTGTTGGTACTTGCTGAGTCCGTTTTAAATATTTCTTGTCAATCCCTGCTGGACTGAAATGTTTCGGTTGAGCATTTACCTGACAGTCTTATGGGAACTCCCTTGCAGGTAACTAGCTAGCTGTCTTTCACTTCTTGTAAACAATGTCTTTAAATTTGCCATTTTAATTATGATGTGTCTTGGTGTGGACTTCCTTGGGTTCATCATGTTTGGAACTCTCTATGATTTCTGGACATGTATGTCTACTTCCTTTACCAGGTTAGGGAAGTGTACAGTCATTATTTTTTCAAATAAGTCCTCAATTCTTGCTCTCACTCTTCCTTCTGCTATCCCTATGATGTGGATGTTGTTATGCTTGATGCTGTCACAGAGGTCCTGTAAACTATCCTCATCTTTTTAAACTCTTTCTTCTTCTTCCTGTCCTGTTTGGGGGTTTTCTGCTACCTTGGGGGTCTTCAAATTGATGATTTGATCCTCTGTTTCATCTAATCTGCTGTCGACACCTTCTAATCTAGTTTCTGTTTCATGTATTTTATTCCTCATTTCTGACTGTTGTTTTTTTTTTTGTTGGTTTCTATGTCTTTGTTTATGGTTACATTCTCTTTGTATGAGTTCTCATTTAGTTCATTCATTCTTCCCCTAAGTGCCTTGAACACCCTTATAAACATTGTTTGAGATCTATATCTGGTAGTTTGCCTGCCTCCATTTAGTACTATTTTGGGGAATTTCTCCTGTTCTTTCATTTGGCCATGTTTCTCCATCTCCCCATTTTGGCTGCTTCTCTGTCTTTGGTTTTGTATATCAGGTAGATCTGCTACATCCCCCAGTGTTGGAATGGGGGGCTTTAAGCAGTAGGTGTCCTGTGAGGCTCAGTGTAGGTGGTCCAGAGATGTCCCTTGTGTGGGTTATGTGAGTCCTCCTGTTGTAGTCAAATCTTGACTGCTGTTAGCCCATCCATGGGTAGGATTGTCCTTCAGGCTGGCTGACTGAGGATTGACCTCAAACACAGTGTAAGAGCTGTTGTTCAGGGACTGATCTCCCAGGACAGAATTTGGCCAAGCAGGGTCTGGTAAATATCATGATAACCCTGTGGGTGCACCACTTGTGGAGCTAACTCAAACCAGGTAATATCTAGCTTCCAAGTGGAATAAATAGAAAATTGATGATGGTTTAACAGGGGTCTCTAACCTTTTGGCATCTCTGAGCCACCCTGGAAGAAGAAGAGTTGTCCTGGGCTATGTGTTAAATACACAAACACTAATGAAAACTGATGAGCAAAAAAAAAAAAAAAGGGATTAAAGCAAATTTATGATTTTGTGTTCGGCTGCATTCATAGCAATCCTGGGCCACATGTCATGGGTCGCGGGTTGGACACCCCCAGTAGAGTGGTGGGATAGAGCCTGCTAGGCTAGGTAGAGGAGCAGCTGTGGTCCAGCCTACTCCCTTCTGACCCCAATCCCACACTCTGAAGCCCTCTGTGACCAGACCACAACTCTGTGATGCTGGCCTGGGTCTGTAGTCCACAAGCCACTCCCAGTGCTCAGTTGCCCAAGGGAAGCAGTGGGATTAAGATTATTAAGAATTCCATCTTTTATCTAAAAGATGGTGACTGATATCATCTTCACCATCTCATGTGGACTGTTGCTTTTCCTCCTATCAGGCCCCTACTTGAAGAGTAATCTATCCTTATCACCACCTAAGAAACAGAAAAATCAGGAAGGTAAGGAACCTTTGGTCCAGATCCAAAAGAGATTATATTTTTTCTATTCCTATTTCCTGATCACCTAAAGAGATTCCTGAGGTGGGAAACAATAGAATGACTATTCTCAGGAAAGAATAGAATATCATCCTTCTAGGAACAAGCCAAGTCAAGCAGGTGTTAGATCAGGCACCAGGATTTCTATCCAAAGATCTCAGACCAGGAGTCCAAGTGTGGCAGAAGGCTCTGGGCACAGCCCCAAATGCAGTGACCAGTGGCCAAGGACTGGATAATGAGCGTTGAATCTCTGCAGGGAAACAGGCCTAGAGCCCTGGTTCACCAGCCACCTTCCCATGACAGGTGTCTCAATTGAGCCTGTCCTATTTTTTTTTTTTTTTACTCTTTAAAAACTTCTCACATGAGGATATGTCTCTTAGATAGGACTGTGGGGAGAGTGAGAGAGAGAAACATTGACCAATTGTCTTCCATATGTGCCCCAAAGGGGGATTTAACTCACAACCTACGTATATGCCCTGACTGGAACAGAACCCTCACCTTTTGATGGATGGGAGCAAGCTACAAATAATTGAGCTCCCCAGCCTGAGGGAACCTCTCCTTTTTTGTACCTGATCCTGGGCAGTTTGGAGACCCTAAGAACCTCTGAGCAGAGGCTGGGGTGAGGTTGTGGCCTCAGGAAAGCTGAGATAGGCCTGTAGGTCCGAGAATGCCTGTATTTCTTGCACAGAGGAAGAGTCATGGAACAAAGTTATGGTCAGTCTTATATAGAAACTCTTTCTTTACATTTTTCAAAGAAGTAAAACCATAGATAATTTTTATCCACTTCCAAAATAAAAGGGGAAAAATCACAGAACCCCATTAGTTAAATGTAGAAAGTCATACTGTTCACAAACGCTGAGCAACTACAGCTTGTCTAGAGAAAGTGAGAACGGGATGCCATCCCCTCATTTTTTCTCATCTCTCAGCAACCAGTGGAGCTGAGGTGGAGGAGCAGGAAGAAAAGTGGAGATTTGAAAGGTGAGTTCCTGCCCCTGGGCCTTGTGCCCAAGAATGTGCCTCCATCTGTCCTGTCCCTGAGGGCCCAGGGCCAGGTCCCCAAGAAGGCCAGATGCATAGCCTGTCAGGAAATAGAGCCATTGGGAGGTTCCTGGGAAGGAGGTCAGAATGTGGGTGCTCTTAGTATCCACTTGGAATGAAGCCCTGAGGGCCTGGAAATGGGAGTTTTTTTAGTAGGGGGTCCCATCAGGGGCATTTAGGCTGTTATAGACTAACAGTGCCTGATTGGGAGGTGGAACCTCCAGGTCCAACTGTGGGCACATTGTTTACCTTTGCTCAGATTCCTCTGTTAGGTGCCCCCTGCTCTTTCTCCCATACAGGGGAGTTGTGAGGGCTGCAGGTGGTAGTAAATGTGGAAACACTTTGTAAATAAAGTGCTGCCTGTCACAAGCCTTGTCATCACTATCAGGAATCATGCGGCCTTGACCCTGATGCTTAGGCTCCAGAGTCAACTCTCCCAGGCATCTGCCCTAAAGGGCCATTGCAGTGAGCCTTTTGTAGGCCCCCCAGGCACTGCTTCACCATGTGACCCTGTCTCCTGATTTTCAGCCTGCAGAGATTGTCTGCAAGAACTAAAAGTGGCCTGATTTCTCTTCTGCAAAGGTAAAGAATCTTCCCCTTCTCTCCCATGTTCTTGTCCCTGAAGACGCTGTGATGTTACTTCCAGGCTACATACAACCTTGGACTGACCTGGGAGGGGTCATGGGGACAAGGTGTGGCTACAGTCCAGGGGTGAGGGACAGCATTAGCACCAAGAAATTAGCTTGGGGGGTCATGGAGAACCCTGGGCCATAGTTGCCTATCCTTGACTGGCCTGCTTGTCTGCTTTTAGCTTAGCTGCAGCCTGTGCCTTAGTCTCCTGCAGCCACGTGGGAAGACTCTTGGACAAGGGCAGCTCTCATCAATGTTCATGTCAAGACACTCCTGGTGAAGTATGCAAAGCAGCACCCACTGGAGCTCACCAGCCCTGACAGGTGACTGTGGAAGATGTTACTCCCATTGTGTCCAGCCTCTCTGACCCTACATCCTCTACCTCAGGTCTCCACACTGCCAGCAGAATCTCAAGACCAAGCTGACTTGAAAAAAAATCCACTGAGTACCATTGTAAAGAACTCACCTCCAGGTAACTCTTTTATGGCATCTCTCATCCTACCCATCTCAGCCCTTGGCTGCTTAAGCTGTTCCATTAAATTCTTGTCCTGGTGGTAGGCAACTCCCAATGCCTTGTTTTTCCCCACCTCATGACAGTGTGAGTCCCAGCAATAGCATCTGTTTCATTACACACCAGAGGCCTCATTGTGGGGAAACCCAATGGACAGGCAGGTAAAGACTTGTAGCTCCTCATTGGTCAAACCTGATATCCAGAAGCTACTGGAAATACTGATGGCCAAGAAAGCAGAACTGTATATTTGAAAGGAGAAAGAAAAGGATGGGTCATTTTCAAAACAAAAGAGCTTAGACTACCACCTAAACTCATTGGGTTATAGAAATCACTGGGTTGCTGAGCAGGACCCCTCAACCCCCAAACCCTTCTGGAGCTTGAAGGACAAACCAGAGCAGGTGTCCAGTCCTCAGCAGTTCTCACATTTCCAGTTTTCAGGGGACCATCCACAGCAGAAATGCAGCCAGCTCTCCTGAGGTCTCCTTCCCAGCACAGCGAGTTCCTGGTGGCTACTGCCTGGGTTCTTAGGAGCCCCTCCTACTTCTTTCTGTTTTATTCAATGGAGCTCTAACCACTTCCCAACTCCAGTTCAGACTAGAACACCCTCAGGACTTTCCCAGGCACCACCATTGCCCCTGCCTGGGGCCCAACCCCAACCTTTGACTGGAAACTTGCCCCTGTCCCAGCCCCCATCTCTGGCTCAGATCCACATCCAGACTCAACTCACATCCTCACTCTTAATCCAACTACTTTCTTCTCTGCCCCAGATGAGTACGTCTGGCGTATCTTGTTTTATATCCCAAAATAAGTCACAATCTTTCATCCCAACTGACATTCAACATCTGGAATTGAACAGGGGGAGCGCTTTACCCTCTGTGATAAGAAGATCTCAGGAAGTCTTTAGATGACCACCCTTAACTTTACCCAGGATAATAGGGCCTCCCATTGCCACAGGTCAGCTTCCATTCCTCACAGGGACTTTAAGAGACCTAATCTCCAAGAGCAAGATCTTCAAAGAAAGATCATCACAGATGAACAGCAGAGTGGCCTGGACTTTAGGATTCAGGTGTCTCTGGAACTGATGAAAGCTCAGGGCCAATTCCCAGAAGTGTGTCAGGCATAGGATAAGCAGCAACCAATGCAGTTTTATGCGTTTACAAGTAAAAGCAGCCAGGACTCACAGAAGTTGAAGGCCAGGTACCATAGAAGTTCCCATAGGAAGGACCAATTGGGAAAGGACATTTGCAGGGGTCTACAGCAATGTATGAGGAGGATCCCAAAAGTTCTCTCCAGAGGTTCAGCCAGGTTCAAAGTGAATATTCTTGTAATGAATTCTAAAAGCACAGAAGGATACCTAAGGCCTTCAAAGAGTGAATCAGGAATCTGCTTACACAGAGGCCCAGAAAAGAAATACCTAGAAAAATTCTTAAAAGCCAGTTTGGGCAGGAAGATAGAACAGAATGCCAGTGTTTATCCCTGTGAGTGTGGATCAATCTTGACTTACTACCAACAATGTTTTTCCAAAGTGCCACACAGAGAAACCAGAAATCAAACATCCTTGATGAGTTAGTAACATTATGGAAACACTTCTGTGAGCTTTCCTTCCTCAGCCCACTCACTCCACAGGTGCTGGAAGCTCATATGATTAGGTTTCAGGAGAGACACAGGTGGAGCCAGCCCGTCTAGGTATTTGAGCCCATAAATCTCCCCTCTTCAGCTGTCTGTGTATCTACAGTCCACTCAAAAGCCAAGTTCACCAAGGTCTTGGGGAAAGCAGCTCAGCCTTTTGGGGGAGAGAAGGTGAAAATAAAAGTCATTTCTCACCCCAGCAGAACCACTCCCCACCACCTCACCTGTGTCAGAAAGCCCTGGGAGGGACACTCTCTGGTTATGGCCACGGGTGCTCAGAGGACACTCTAACCAAACAGGAGGGCAGGCAGTCTTCTCAGCCTCTCATACTCAGCCTCATGGGAAAACCCCAGCAAATAGGGACTGTCATAAGAGTTGAAGAAATGAGTCTGGAATCAAATCCAAGTTCAGGAGTAGCCAAGAATGAGCCAAGGAAGGGGAGAGGGTCTCAGGCTTTTGAAGATCCCTATAATAGCACAGCAATACTTTCATAAACTTGGGGTCTCAATCTTCAAGGGCTGAATAGGCCAGAGAGGCAGTGGATACTACAGAGACCCCTGCTTGTGAAGACATTGTGGGACCCAGAGTGCTGGCCAGTCCGCAAACAATATGTGTCTGAGGAGTCAGTAAAAGCTCCTCACCGCCTACAAAGTCAATTGCCCAAGATCCAGAAGACCAATGCCTTGAAACAAAGATTGCTAGTAAGGTTGAGTTCCAAGGAAATGTAGAGTCAGAGAACCAGCTTCAATACCATGCCACTGGCTTGCTCCTTTATGACTGTCACACAGACATCCTCCTTCAACACTGTGCTACCAACATGCTCCTTTATGCAGACATGTTGGCTTCTCACAGGTCACAGTCCAGTTCCCAGAGGTAAAATATGAGTGGAGACAGGTTTTTCCAAGAAGCCCTTTCAAAAAAAAAAATGATAAGACACTTTCCACAGTACCTTAACCTCAGTAAAAGGGCAAAGGACCAGAAGACCCCTTCAAAAATGCCAACCTGCTTCACATTGCCCAGAGCCAGGAACCAGTCAACAGTAGATCATTTACAGACCTGTTGAAGCTCGGGTGATCGTGAGAGCTGCTGGACAGATCCTAGTGGAGAAATTAGGACTTCCCAAGGACTTTATGCCAAGGAGTTAATTCAGCACAAAAAACAATTCCAGGACCTAATAGGTGGGTGTTCCTCTTATTTTAAGGTTATGTCCTCTTCAAAGCACAGCAGAGGGGCAAAAGATGTAGCCTACAATTACCATGCCACCCCGAATAATCACAACTGCTCCAATAAGAGCAGGTGGACCAAAGACAGGGACAGCAAGTAGGCCTTAGCCTATCCACAGAGCCAGGGTTCCCTGGCAGACCCTGCCCACATGGGCCAAGGGTAACGGAGGACTCAGTTCACCTGCATCATTACCCAGCATGCTCTCTTCAACACTGTTTCTTCTCTGGTCTACCAAAATGCGCCTCTTATGCCTTCCTGGTAGGAAAACGTTTCTCCAAGAAAAAATTCAGTTCACATCCTCTGTGTACCAATGACTTCTTCCTACCACAGATTTGTTTCCCAAAATACATGTTGTTGTTGTTGTTTTTCTCAAGAGAGCTGGTGGCCTCTCTCCGTGACCTGCAGTGGAAGAGAAGGGGTTGAGGTCTGCTCTCCCCAAGTGCCTGCTTTGGCTTTCAAAAGGAATGGGGCCATGGAGGGCGGTTGACTGCAGCAAGGTACACCTACCTTTGTCCCCATTCCCTTAATGCATTTTTTCCATGATTCATCATTACAAAGACAAAATCATTCAGCTGTCAGGATGAGCAAAACTAAAAATCTGGCTTAGCCTGTCCTCTTCTGCTTTCTATCTACCTTGAACTTGTGGACTCTCCTTCCTGAAAGGACTTTGTTATTCACTTGATTATGAATTCCATAACTCAAGTGAGCTGAGAAGCTTGGCCCTGCCATCCAGGAAACAGGAAGGGGTGGGCCTGGATATTCTGACCTGCTCCCTCTTCCTCCAAATACAGAGACCCCTTCATCTCAGAAAGGAAATCAGGTCTAGGGAAACTCAGCCAGTCACAGAGACCACAGTGGTGAATGTGCTCTATCTAGGTGAAGTTCTCAGTTGCAACATCAGGACCCTTTTGTGCTTGCGTGAGCAGAAGTGGCCTTACAAGCAGATTCACAGAAGGTGCCAGAAGTCAGAGCATCAGGCTTGGAACTTTGGAGCAGGCCACAGAGCCCAAACTACACTTCATGGTACTCCAGCAGTGACCCATTTCTGGCCATGTGCCAGTCCCCAGCCTGCATACCCAACACATTGAGCTTCTGTGCAGGTGGCTCTGCTCAGTGGGGGTGAGGGGGGAGAACACTTGTCTCCTTCAGTCAGGAGACAAGTTCAGGTCAGGTGAGTCCGCTTGGTCTGAAGTTGCCAGGTGAGGCCATGGTCAGCAATATTACTCTTTTCTGCCCAGAAATGCCCATCCCTCCCCCCAGAAAATAATATAGATTCTCAAGGTTGAGGAATCACCAGGCTTTTCTGGAAGAAGAGAGAGAAGTCTGTGATGGTAGGGGGATCAGAAGAGAGAAGCGTGAGGATATTTTGTGAATATCAAACTTCTAATCAATTTTAAGATAAGCTACAATCTTGGAGAAGGTGTTTTCAAAACATATATCCAACAAATAACTGGTATCCAAATATACTTTAAGGAAACCTCTTAATCTTAAGCAATAAGAAAACAAGCTAATTTTTTTAAAAAAGCATAAGTTCTGGACAGACATCTCACAACAGAATATGCAGAGATGGCGGGGGGTCCCAGATAGGAGCAGAGTAGGGGGAAGTTACACTCACCTCCTCTCAGGGCCAAAATGAAATTATAATTAAAATGTAAAAAAATCAACTGGAATAACCAGGTGAAGACCAGCTGAACACAAGTCTTACAACCAACAACTACAGAAGAAGCCACATCCTGCCTGGTAGGAAGGACAGGGATGTTAAAAGACTGACCCCACACCGATGTGCGACAGTAAAGAAATTTCAAAGATAGCTCTGTTGCTAAGGTGCCCCTTGAGGAGTGAGGGGCCTCAACCCCATGCCAGGGTCCCAAGTCCAGAGCACCAGAGCTGGCTTTGAAAATCATCGGAGATTCTGTCTGACAGAAAGACAAGGTCTGGTAGAAAACCAGGTGCCCTCTTCAAGCATTCAAAACCTCGTTCACAGGTACTCATTCCAAGCTCCAGTGGAAAGACAGTGGCTCATAGCAGACTGGAGTCATACAGGAAGACAGCTGGGAACCCAGCTGCCAAGAAGCCTGTGTTGAGTCATCACACAGAGTGCCCTCAGGCTCCATAATTTCTAGGTCAAGCACTCCCTTCCACAAGTCAACAGCTTGGGGATATGCACCAGTCCCACCTTTCTGACTCCTTTGACTTTACCCTGACAGGCTCGAGTCCTGCAGAGGAGTCTACTGGTGCAACCATACTGGGCCCAGAGTGTAGACTTTCTTGGATGGCTCGAGGGGTCAGACTCAGGGTTTCTGATATGCACAGGAAGAGACTGAACTGTATGGTTCTAGAGCAAGGCCTATTTTTATCCCCACACACCTGATCATCACTGTCCCCAAAATAGGCAATCCACTATCTCCACACTCCTGGCTTTTTGTGGTTTTGCCCTGACAAGTTTGAGCCCTGTGGAATACTCAGCTGGCTGTGGCCAGCATGGACCCATGGTGCAGACTTTCCTGGAAGGTTCTCAAGCCTTCCAGATTCAGCGTGGCAGAGATGCACAGGGCACTGCACTAAATTGTGTGGCTCTAGGTTGAGGGCTTTTTTTCTTCCTTCTCACACCCAACCAGCACCACTGTTCCTGCAAATAGCTCTCCCTCCTCATGGCCAAATCTTAATTTTTTTTAGCCTGGTGAACTCTGCTGGAATGAACCTGTCAAATCTCTGAGGCCCTGCACGACCATAAGGGTCCTCAGGCACCAAGTGGGAGGCAGTTGGCTTTGATGTACCCTGAGACTTTTGCTAAGTTGCCTCAAGTCCAGCACTTGTACTCAGTTTCTATCTGTGAACTCCACTCATGAACACCATTCACTTCCTACCCGGGGACTTAATGAGAACTTACTCATGCAATTTGTGCACTGCCAGAAGCTTTTGTAGTAACTGAGCTTAAATGGTAACTGGCAAATGGAGGTGAATCTCAGGGCATTTCAAGACTCTTATTGACATGCCCTTGGACTCAGTACTGGTGGAAACCAGCCTTAATATGCACCTTGGCCTATCCCACACATTCCCAACCCTTGCAGAGGCAGCCATGAGCTGAGGGTCAATTTGTCACTCTATGGGAGGAACTCTGTCCTACAGAGCTCTCCTGGCCACCGCAGATGAGAAATAAGCTGTCCTGGACACAATCTTCTTGTTCCAGTGGGAAAGGGGATAGTGATTCCCTCTAGTGGGTAATGCCCTGAGCCCTTCTCCCAAGTGGCTTTTATTGGGAATGGTACGTGTAGGTGTATACAGCATACATGCATCGCTCATCAATCACTGTCAAAAAGCTATAGTCATACAAAAACAGATTAACAACTGAAGGAACACAGAGATTTGTCATAGGTCAGGGTCTGTTAGTCATGCTGACACCAGATGGTCTTAAGACCTGTTTCATGAGATAAGGAATTAACTCCTTATGCCTTCAACTTAAACATCCAGTTTATATAGACAAGGCTATACAAAGCAGAACAAGCTTCAAAGGATAAAATGTACATTTCAGGCCTGATTCCCATGGGAACCCTCGGTCTTAGAGTTGGGTCGTGTCTACCGCTTTCATTACCTGATTTTCCAGGGAAAATTACTAGCCCCTTTCAGAGCCTGCTCTCACGGGGCTGCAATCTCTGCAACCACACAGAGTGGTCCCCAACATCACTCCAAACTGGTTTTCCAGAGATAGTCACAAGAAGTGTCTGACATTGACCTATACCAGATTCCCACCCAAAAGACCCCAATACCAACACACCTGGTGGCAGGCTTCAGATTACATCAGATCATGACCCCGTTAGCTCCAAAAGCAGTACACGCGTAGAGTTACCATAATATTTACCAGACCCTGCTTGGCCAAATTCTGCCCTGGGAGGTCAGTCCCTGAACAACAGCTTATACACTGTGTTTGAGGTCAGTCCTCATAGTCAGCCAGCCTGAGAGACAATCCCACCCATGGATGGGCCAACAGCAATCAAGATTTGACTACAACAGGAAGACTCACATAACCCACATAAGGGACATTCCTGGACCATATAAAATGAGCCTCACAGGACACCTACTGCTTAAGGCCACCATGCCAAGACTGGGAGACATAGACAATCTACCTAATACACAGAAACAAATACAGAGAAGCAGCCAAAATGGGGAGATGGAGAAACATGGCCAAATGAAAGAACAGGAGAAATTCCCAGAAATAGTACCAAATGAAATGGAGGCAGGCAAACTACCAGATGTAGAGCTCAAACAATGTTTATAAGGGTGTTCAAGGCACTTAGGGGAAGAATGAATGAACTCAATGAGAACTTATACAAAGAGAATGTAACCATAAACAAAGACATAGAAACCAACAAAGAGAACCAGTCAGAAATGAGGAATAAAATATATGAAACAGAAACTAGATTAGAAGGTGTCGACAGCAGATTAGATGAAACAGAGGATCAAATCATCAATTTAAAGACAAGGTAGCAGAAAACCTCCAAACAGGACAGGAAAAAGAAGAAGGAGTTTAAAAAGATAAGGATAGTTTACAGGACCTCTGTGACAACATCAAGCATAACAACACCCACATCATAGGGATAACAGAAGGAAGAGTGAGAGCAAGGATTGAGGACTTATTTGAAAAAATAATGACTGAACACGTCCCTAACCTGGTAAAGTAAGTAGACATACAAGTCCATAAATCATAGAGAGTTCCAAACATGATGAACCCAAGGAAGTCCACACCAAGACACATCATAATTAAAATGCCAAGTGTTAAAGACAAAGAGAAAGTCTTAAAAGAAGTAAGAGAAAGGCAGTTAATTACCTACTGGGAAGTTCCCGTAAGACTGTCAGCTGATTTTCAATAGAACTATTTTGAGACAGATTTGGAATAAATATTCAAAATAAAAGAATGAAAGGATCTACAGCCAATAATACTCTACCTAGTAAGTCTATCACTTAAAATTGTAGGAAAAATAAAGAGCTTTCCAAAGGAAAAAAAAAAAAAAGCTAAAAGAATGTATAACGACCTAATGAGCAGTAGAAGAAAAGTTAAAGATACTTTAAAAAGAAAAGCAACATAATTATAAAGAATAAAATGTCAATAAATACAAACCTATCAATAGTCACTTTAAATGCTAATGGATTAAATGCTCTAATCCAAAAGCATAGGGTAGCTGAATGAGTAAGATAACAAGACCCAGATATATGCCTATCTACAGGAGACACACTTTAGAATAAATGACACATACAAACTGAAAATATAGGTATGAAAAAAGATATTTCATGGAAATGCAAATGAAAAAGAAGCTGGGGTAGCAATAGTTATATCAGAAAAAAGGTCTTATAACAACGACAAAATTAAAAGACAAAGAAGGACATTCCATAATGATAAAGGGTTCAATCCAACAAGAGGACATAACCCTTGTCAATATTTATAAATGAAACACAGGAAAACCCAAATATATAAAGCAAATCTTGATTGATTTAAATGGAGAGGACAACGGAATACAGTCTTAGTAAGGGATTTTTGACATCAATGGGTAGATCAACTAAAACATTTTTGACATCAATGGGTAGATCTTCCAGACAGAAAATCAACAAGGAAACATCAGTTTTCAATGACACACCTGGTAAGATGGATTTAATTGATATCTTCAGAGCATTTCACACTCAAGCAATAGAATATACTTTCTTTCCTAGTGCACATAGAACATTTTCTATGATAGACCACATGTTAGGACACAAATCATGTTTTAATAAATTTAACAAGGCCTGGTTGTTGTGGCTCAGGGGATTGAGTGCCAGCCTGTGAACTAAAGGGTCACCAGTTCGATTCCTAGTCAGGGCACATGCCTGTGTCCCCACTATGGCAGTACGTGAGTGGCAACCACACACTGATGTTTCTCTCCCTTTCACCCACCTTCCCCTCTCTCTAAAAATAAAATAAATAAAGTCTTTAAAAGAATAAATTTAACAGGATTGAAATCATATCAAGTATCTCTGACCATAATGGTATGTTACAAGAAAACAAAAGACGGAAAAACACATAATGATATGGAGAATAAGAAGATGGTACTAAACAAGGAATGAGTTAAAAAAAGGTCAAGGAAGAAATCAAATGACACCTTGAAACAAATTAAAATGAGAACACAATAGCCCCAAGCACAGCAAAAGCAGTCCTAAGAAAAAATTCATAGCATTACAGGCTTACCTAAAGAAACAAAACAATTTTCAAATAAGCATTCTAATTTCACAATTAAAGAAAATTGAAAAAGAAAAATGTCCTATATGAGTAGAATAAAAGAAATAGAGACTTCTGGCCAAGATGGAGGCATAGGTAGATACACTGTACCTCCTCACACAACCAAAAGAAGAACAACAACAAATTTAAAAACAAAAAACAACCAGAAGTGACATAAAATTGAAATGGAAGTCCTACAACCTAGGAGTTAAAGAAGAAACATTCATCCACACTAGTAGAAGGGGTGGAGAACAGAAGCTGGAGCAGAGAGGACTCCAGGCAAGATGGCAGCTGGCAAAGCAGGTGGTCCCACATTTGCCTGCAGATAAACCAGGAGGAACTGGGGAGCAAGACAGACCATGCAACCCAGGGTTCCAGCGTCAGAAAATAAAGCCTCAAAACGTCTAACTGAAAAAACCTGTGGGGGTTGAGGCAGCCGGAGAAACTTCCAGCTTCCCAGGAGAGTTCAGTGGAGAGACCCACAGGGTCCTAAAAGGTACACAAACCCACCCACCTGGGAATCAGCACCAGAAGGGCCCAATTTGCTTGTGGGTAGCAACACAAGTGACTGAAAGCCAGCAGAGAGCTGAACAAGCAGCACTGTTCCTTCTCTGACCGCTCTGCAACATACAGCACCACAACACAGCTATGGGAGTTTCCCCCACCCAGGTTAATCCCTAAGGCTCTACCTCTTGCTACTTAACAGGAACACTGAGACAAAAAAAAGGGGGTCCAAATGAAAGAACTGACAAAATCTCCAGAAAAAGTACAACTCAGCGATGAAGAGATAGCCAACCTGTCATATCAGATGTGCAGTTCAAAACACTAGTAATCAGGATGCTCACAGAATTGGTTAAATATGGTTGCAAATTAGATGAAAAAAATGCAGGCTATGCTAAGTGAAATAAAGGAGAATGTACATGGAACCAACAGTGACAGGAAGGAAACCAGGACTCAAATCAACAGTGTGGACCAGAAGGAAGAAACATTCAACCAGAACAGAAGGAAGAAACAAGAATTCAAAAAAATGAGGAAAGGCTTAGGACCTCCAGGACATCTTTAAATGTTCTAACATCCGAATCATAGGGGTACCAGAAGGAGAAGAGGAAGAGCAAGAAATTTAAAACTTATTTGAAAAAATAATAAAGGAAAACTTCCCAAATCTGGCAAAGGAAATAGACTTCCAGGAAGTCCTGAAAGCTCAGAGAGTCCCGAACAAGTTGGACCCAAGGAGAAACACACCAAGGCACATCATAATTGCATTACCCAAGATTAAAGGTAAGGAAAGAATCTTAAAAGCAGCAACAGAAAAGGAGACAATTATCTGCAAAGGAGTGCCCATAAGACTGCTTGCTGATTCTCAAAAGAAACCTTGCAGACAAGAAGGGCCTGGAAAGAAGTATTCCACGCCATGAAAGGCAAGAACCTACATCCAATATTACTCTATCCAGCAAAGGTATAATTTAGAATGGAAGGGCAGATAAAGTGCTTCTCAGATAAGGTCAAGTTAAACGAGTTCATCATCACCAAGCCCATATTATATGAAATGTAAAAGGGACTTACCTAAGAAAAAGAAGCTCAAAATTATGGACAGTAAAATGACAACAAACTTACAACTATCAACAACTGAACCTAAAAAAAAATGAACTAAGCAAACAACTAGAACAGGAACAAAATCACAAAAACGGAGATCATATAGAGGGTTATCAGCTGGGAAGGGGTGGGAGAATGGGAGAAAAGATCCATGGAATAAGTAGCATAAATGGTAGGTAGAAAATAGACAGGGGGAGGTTAAGAATATTATAGGAAATGGAGAAGCCAAAGAACTTATCTATACAACCCATGGACAAGAACTAAGAGAGAAGTAATATGGGTGGGAGGGGGTGTGCAGAGTTAAGGGGAATAAGGGGGTAAAATTGGACTACTGTAATAGCATAATCAATAAAATATATTTTTTAAAATGCAATAAAAATAAATTTTAAAGAACTCCAAAAAATAAACAAGAAATATAAAAAACAGAGCAGCAATAAAATACAGTCAAAAACAATACAAAAAAGTAAATAAAACCAATAGCTGGATCTTTTGAAAAAACAAAAATGATTGAAAAATCTTTAACCAGATCCTTCAGGGAAAAAAGAGACCAGACTCAAATAAATAAAACCAAAAATGAAAGATGAGAATTAACAAGTGATGCCACAGAAATAAAAGGATTATAAGAAAACATCATGAACAACTATATGCCGATAAATTATACAATCTGGACAAAATGGATAAATTCCTAGAAACACACAATTTTCCAAAACTGTATCAGGAAGAATCAGAAAATCTAAATAGACTGATTGTAACTAATAAAATTGAATTAGTAATCAAAAAAACTCCCAGCAAACTAAAGTCCTCAACTGGATGGCTTCACAGGCAAATTTTAGCAAACTTTCAAAGAGCTAACATCTAAACTTCTCAAACTATTCCCAAAAATGCAAGAGGAGAGAAGCCTTTCAAGCTCTTTTTATCAGGCCAGCATAATCTTAATTCCAAAACCAGATAAAGACAATACAATGGAAGAAAATTATAGGCCAACATCCCTGATGAATATAGATGCTAAAATCCTCAACAAAATATTAGCAAACTGGATCCAGCAACACATTGAGAAGATCATACACCATGATCAAGTTTGATTTATTTGGGGAATTTAAGATTGGTACAATATTCACAAATCAATAAATGTGATACATCATATAAACAGAATGAAGAATTAAAAATCACATGATCATATCAACATATGCATGAAAATTATTCAATAAAATCCAGCATCCATTTATGATAAATCTCAGAAAAGTGAGAATGAAGGGAAAAAAAGCTCAACTGCATAAAGGCCATATATGACATTCCCACAGCCAACATCACACTCAGTGGGGAAATACTAAAGGCAGTTCCCTTCAGATCAGGAACAAGACAGGGGAGTCTGATTTCACCACTCATTTTCACATAGTACTGGAAGTCTTAGCCACAGCAATCAGACAAGAATAAGAAATAAAAGACATCCAACTAGAAAGAAACAGGATGTTTTAAAAATACTTTTTGGTAAAGAATGCCAGTGTTAAAATTAAGGAATCATTGGAATATCCCCTAATTATTTCATTTTTTTTAAATCTGAGAAGTCAGAGTTCTTTATATACTCAAATACACTGTGATGATTGTATGATAGGGTATGTCCTAACCATGGTTAGGCATAATATTCAGCATTTCCAAACTTATTTGACAATAGAAGTTTTTTTTCTTCATGAAATGCTTTTGACTATTATTCTAAAGAGTGTGTATAACAAATAGGTAGGTTTGGTGTATATTAGTGTAGAAAGTCATTGGCTGTTTTTCCAAAGACCAACATCACCAGTTGTTTTTCTTTCTGGAAAACGTACAGCAGAATAAAGAAATACTGTGTCAGTGACTACAATCTCATCCCCACCTTTTCACACTGGCACTCTCCACCGCAGTCAGTCCATTAGCAGGCTCACTATCAGTGCAGGTAATTGCAGCATATTCATATAATCACAGGTATTCATGCTGGCCACACGTTCTCCTGAAAACATACCCTAGATGTGAAAAGTAACATCCTTTTCAATTTTTATAATGGCTTCTCTTTTCTCTGCAACATACTATTACTATGCTGAAAGATTCTTATGTCTCATAAATCTCCCTGTCTTCTCTCAGTAGTTATCTTTCATACCATGACCATAAAACTTTTGCCAAATTTTGTTTTACTGGGGAGAAAAATCTCTCACTGGTTCTGTTTAAAAAAAAATAAAAGTCTAGAATTGCTTTATTTTTTGTTTCTTTGTTTATTTAAAAAACAAGGTTAAGTGTTAAAATACCATCCATTGGAAAATAAGAATTTGTTCTGACTGGATATATGTGGCATTCATTCGCTTGGTAAATGGAGCCCTCACTGAAGTGGCTCACACTGTACTTGTGACTTTGTATGCACTTAGGATTTTTATTATGTCTTCTACTTAATGAGCACCTGCTTTATGCAAGAGAGATTGCTCAGCACTTTATACATATCCATCTCAATTTGTCCTTACAGCTTTCCATATGGAGGTTATTAACCTCATCTTACAGCTGGAGAAAACAAGTCTCAAAGAAAGTAAGTTCATCATCAAAAGTCCTAGTTATTAAGTCATGAACTGAGCTTTGAACTTATATCTGTCAGATTTTTGTCTCTTATCGTCCCAGGATACCAAGCAGACATCTAAGTCATAATTTCTAACATCCTCTTAGTAAAGTAATGATCACATGTTGTCATAACATCTATCAGAAATGGAAGAATCTTTCCCAATCCAGCCAGTGACCTCCTTCACATCTCTACCAAAAATCAAAGGACTTAAGCTTCTGTGAAACTGGACCAGAAGTGCTGGGTAAAGAGAATGAAACAAAACAGAAAGTGCCTGGGATGAAAGTGCCTGAGAAGACACCCATTTAGGTCTTAGACAGGGGTGTCAAACTCATTTTCACTGAGGGGCACATCAGCCTCACAGTTGCTTTCAAAGGGCTGAAATAATCTTAGGACTGTATAAATGTAACTACTTAATTGTTAAGGAGTTGAAATTACATTCGGCCCTTTGAAGACAATTGTGAAGCTGATGTGGCCCCCGGTGAAAATGAGTTTGACACCCCAGGTCTTAGAGACTCAGCACTCAGCGTTTGTTTGAGCCACTGAAATAAGTATTATTTATATGGTACTATCTTTCTGTAAACGGAGTGCACCATGTCCTTATAAAAGCATTGAAGTCTTCATATGAGGACTGCTACACAGATCGTGATTGCTAAACCTTGGCCATGAAGTGAAAAGCAAGAGAACTGATGTGTAGGAAATGTCCCTTTATACGCAAACGTGCTGACTCAGCAGTGTATGGTATCAGTGTTAATAATCAGGAACAACTGAAAGGTCATGAGAGATAGGAAAGCAGCTGAGGCCACTATGGCAAGAGTTTATTAGATAACTTTCTCTTTGAAAAAAAAACACAAATACTGTTACCAAATATAAAATATCTTGGCTATATGATGCCTTAACCTATTTCTTTACCTCACTCCACCTTGCACATCTTGGCCATGGTGTAGTTTGAGAATGATTGGACAACATCTGAATATTTCAGGGAAATTGACTAGCTTCTGCTAATCAGAATAAAAGAAGATATAAATTAATATTTATTAAATATCTTCTATGTGCCAGAAACTCCACAGGCATTTCGATCATGTTATTGCATTAATCCTCATAATGCTGTAAAGTAGGTGTTCTGCAAATGAGGATTATACTGAAGTGATGCCCTTGCGCCTTAGATCTCTCAACGTGTGTGAAGCTCGGCCAGGGTTGAAGCTGAAACTTGCTGGCTCCAAAGACAACACTCATTTCACTACTCAATCTGCCTCCCTTGCGTTTTTTCACTGTTCTGACCATTCTGTAGAAACAGAAAATGCTTTAAAAGCTAGAGGGGACCATGGAGATTTCCTAGGTAACACTTCAGTTTACACATGAGAAAATTTAGAACCCCAGAGGATTTATAACTTAAATCAAAAGCTTCTTGGTGTCAGAAGGAGGAATTAAACTCAAGCTTCTTGATTCATACTTATTTTTGCATTTTAACTATTTCTCACTGGTTTCCCTGCTGCCTTTTTAAATGATGGTTAAAACCAAGGTTAGCACATTTCACAAATCCAGAGGGTGCTGTTCATAGTGCAGTACAGCATCCCAGATCGAAGCCCTTGATCTCTGGGTTTATAGGTTTGTTTTTAATATAATTGCAGTAAAATACTCATCTTTGAAAAATACCTGAAGTAAAAACGAGTGTACCAATAGCCCAAAATTAAAATAGGATGGGGAAAATGCAGGTTTATAGTTTTTCTTATAGGAAATAATATAATAATTAATAAACAATAATGCAAGAATAAACTCTGTGTTTCATGTAATCACAATTGTAAACCTATTTTTGCGCCATGAGTTATTGTATGCATAGGAACCTATCCAAGCTCAGAGGGTATCCAATAACCTTTCTTCTGTCTAAGCTTGACCCCACCCACCCTGACACTTAACATATTCTTGGTTCTTTTTCAAAATTCTGTTTGGTGCATCATTGCTTCCAGGGAGCATTGCTGAGAATCCTTTCACCATAGCTCCCCCTTCTAAAGTAATCATTTCATACTCTGGTTACTTCAGCATCATATATATAATTCAATTATCCTACTTACCAAACAACACAGCAATTTATTTTGTGTGTATGCTTACTCTCAGTGTTAGATTGTACATAGGAAATGCATTTTATCCATCTCTGTAGACTCACAACCTAATTCAGTATTTGGGTGTATGGCATTTAGTAGATGTGTGTTGAAATGACCTTAAATGAATTGAATTGATCAGACTTGAAAATCTGAACTGAATTCATTTCAATTTAATTGGCAGTGGTTACCTGCTGGTTAATCTGGTTATATCACCATCATCCCAGCCTTGTTTAATTAATAAAACACTTTTGAGTTAAGTTTTTAGAACTACTTTATTGAGAAAAAAATGTTATTGACTTTTGTTTACAATGTCAGGAGAGCATGGGTGAAAGCAGGATGACAGGGACCCAACACAGAGGGTACTCATACCACTGTAAGTTGGCTTACTCAGATAAGAACTTAGGGTTTTCTTCACACAAGCCTGACACTTTAGCTGGATTACGATGAGCAATAGAAGCACAGTGAGGCACAGAAGCAGAAAATTAGACGTGCCACACATCTAAATATAGCACAAGAGAGAAAATCTACGGTTCCAAAGAAAGCAATGTAGAAGAATTCTTTACTTTGGTCTGTCACTGGGTGTACTGCCAAACATTCTTGTCAAACATCTTCATGAAATTATTCTAAAATTGGTTTTAATACATTTTAGTGACTTTTATTTCAAAATATAACAATTTTAAAAGATTTATTTTATAGCTAAAATCTGTAAGTTGTTCATTTAACCTGTAGGCAAGTTTTATAAGTTTCTGGTGATTACAAGGGTCAAACTTCATGGCAAGAGAGACTCATTCTACATAGATGTAATGCAAATACTTCATGGAGACATGCCAGAGTGACATATTGCATAAAGAAATAGAACATGTAATCAACATAGTGAAATAGAGAGGAACCATACAGTTAGACAAAAATAAACCTAGATTCCTGAATGCTTATAGGGTAGAGATAGTGAGGGAGCTGATGTTCTTCATATAGCTACAGGACAGGAAATGTACTTCTAGAATATTCAAGACTAGAAACAGAAGCTCATGGCCTCCTTTGCCAGTGTTACTACAGGGATAAAGAAGGATTGATAGCTGAGGTGAAGAGAAGGACCATACAAATGAGATCAGCCTCCTCAGAAGGACGTTATTCCTTGCAAAGGAAAGTTCTAGCACCATGGATCATATATCATCCAACCTTTATGTATCATTGATGGATAGATGAAACTTTATTTCAAATCTTGGATTTTGATAAGTCTTGATTAAGATGGGAAAGACTAAGTTGTAGTTTATAAAACTTAAGAACTCTTGACTTTTAGTCAAGATGGAGGTATAGGTAGACATGTTTTGCTTCCTCATACAACCAAAAGGACAATAATCAATATAAAAACAAAAACCAACCAGAACTGCCAGAAAATCAAACTGTATGGAAGTCCAACAACCAACAAGTTAAAGAAGAAACATTCATACAGATTGGTAGGAGGGGTAGAGATAGGCAGCTGGGGTGGAGAGGACATATGGCAAGGTGGTTGATGGCAGACCAGGCAGTCCCACATTCATGTGCAGATAAGCCAGGGGGAATAACTGGGGAGCAAGAGAGACAGCACAACCCTTGGTTCCAGTGCAGGAAAATAAAGACTCAAAACCTCTGGCTGTAAAAATCTGTGGAGGTTGTAGCAGCAAGAGAAACTCCTAGTCTCATGGGAGAGTCTGTTGGAGGGACCCACAGAGTCCTAGAATGTACACAAACCTACCTAACTGGGAATCAGCACCAGAAAGGTACAATTTGAAGGTGGATAATGGGGGAAGTGACTGAAAGCAGAATAAGAGCTGAGCAAGCAGCATTGTTCCCTCTCTGACCCCTCCCCCACATACAAGTCACAATGTAATGAAATGGATTTTGCCTCCCTGAAGAATACTTAAGACTCCACCCCTTACAACATAACAGGTGCACCAAGACAAAGAAATATGGCCCAAATGAAAGAACAGATTAAAACTCCAGAAAAAGAACTAAGCGAGGAAAAGATAGCCAACCTATCAGATACAGAATTCAGAACACTGGTAATCAGGATGCTCAAAGAATTGGTTGAGTACGTCTGCAAAATAAAGAAGTGAAGGTTATACAAAGTGAAATAAAGAAAAATATACAGGTACCCAACAGTAAAAGGAAGGAAACTGGGATTCAAATAAACAATTTGAAACACAAGGAAGAATTAAACATTCAACCAGAACAGAATGAAGAAACAAGAATTCAAAAAGAAAAATTAGGAGAGGCTTAGGAACCTCTAGGACAACTTTAAACATTCCAACATCTAAATCATAGGGGTGCTAAAAGGAAAAGAGGAAGAGCAAGAAATTGAAAACTTATTTAAAAAAAAAATGAAGAAAAACTTCCTCAGTCTGGTGAAGGAACTAGACATGCAAGTCCAGGAAGCTCAGAGACCCCCAAACAAGTTGGACCCAAGGAGGAACACACCAAGATATATCATAATTAAATTACCCACAATTAAATATAAGGAAAGAATCTTAAAAGCAGCAAGAGAAAAGGAGACAGTTACCTACAAAGGCGTGCCCATAAGGCTATCAGCTGATTTCTCAAAAGAAACCTTGCAGGCAAGAAGGGGCTGGAAAGAAGTATTCCAAGTCATGAAAGGCAAGGACCTACATCCAAGAATACTCTATCCAGCAAAGGTATCATTTAGAATAGAAGGGCAGATAAAGTGCTTCCCAGACAAGGTCAAGTTAAAGGACTTCATCACCAAGCCCTTATTATATGCAACGTTAAAGGAACTTATCTAAGAAAAAGAAGCTCAAAATTATGAACAGTAAAATGACAACAAACTCACAACTATCAACAACTGAGCATTAAAAAAACAAATAATAAGCAAAAATAAAGTAAGCAAACAACTGGAACAGGAACACAATCACAAAAATGGAGATCACATGGAGAGTTATCAGCAGAGAGGGTAAGAGGGGAGGATAGGGGGAAAGGTACAGGGAATAAGAAGCATAAATGGTAGCTACAAAACGATAGGGGGAGGTTAAGAATAGCATAAGAAATAGAGAAGTCAAAGAATTTACATGTACCACCCATGGACATGTAAAGTGGGAGAATGCTGGAGGGAGGGTGGTGCAGGGCAGAGGGGGATGAAGGGGAGAAAAAATATCAGACAATTGTAATAGCATAATCAATAAAACATACTTTAAAAATCAAGAAAATAATTTCTGAGAGAAACATAAATATTTAAGATATAGAAATACAAATATAGGGATATAGAAATAGTGCCCAGATATACTGGATCAAAAACATGCTCTTTGAATATAAACTTCAAATGTATTACGGCATGGTCTTGAAAGTAGCTGCTTTTTTACATTCTTTAAATATTTCTTTAATTGCAACCATTTCCATGTCTTCAATTTGTGGCTCCATGCAATTACAAAGATGAGGAGGCAAAGTCCCTGATGTTAATACAAGTTATTTTCAGAGTGAAATTTGAGGAGAGAATAAATCTCTTAAGCCTTACACTTCAGTCTCAACATTAAAGCAATGTACATCTCACACTCCGTACTTTTATATAGGAAATAAAAAAGGAAACCAGCAAATGGCTGATACTCCTCACTGCTAAAAAAAAAAAAGGAAAAAATTGCCTTAATTCCCTGCAAATCTGTTAAGAAGAAAAATGTAAAAGCTCAGTTCATAAGGTTTAATGATTTGATTTTGAGGAAAAAACCAATGAAATATTGTGTATGACTTTGTCTCTCTTAAAATATGCAATCATAAGGTCAAAATAGGTAAAATTTTAAAAAATTGTTGTATTGAGATGCAGGATTGTAGCAAGGGCTGAAGGAGAGGCAACTTGAAATACAGATCTGGGGAGAGATCTACATAGAGGCAGTAGTTGAAGGCAAGAGTGAAGATGAGAACTCCAGGGGTGAGCTCTGACAGAAATGGCCTTTGATTTTCAGACCAAAGAAGTGTAGAAAGTGAAGCACACAGATTTATAATGAAATACTGTAACCTCTATTTTTCACAATGGCAGGGGGCAGACAAAGAACTTCATTAGACAGCTGATTTTCTCTTTATCCCTATTGAGTCTGGATGCTGGGCTGGTACTCATTCTGATGATTGTTCTTACATAGCTTTTCAGCTACCTCAGGCTCTTAAGTCACAGAAAGTGTGCACCACATTCAGACACACATGAAATGTCATGATAATGACTCAGGAGAGAAGGGCAATAGTAAGTTACCTGCTAGAATACTTGTGCTGTAGGCAAACCATACTTCAAAATAATTTCGTGTCTAATTCTTTCTTGTCATGCAGCTAATATTTCAAATATTCTCTCTTTTTAAATCAATGAGTCTTTTCCTAAAACATGGGTAGAAATTCAAATATTTGAATTTTTTCTTTTCTCACTCATAAGCATCTTCCCTTGAACTTAACCAAGAAAATCGTCAGACATACAGAGCTTTTATTTTTTTGTTAAAACAAAAGTATCAGTATATTTCTCCTGATATGTTACATATACATACATCGCTTCATCCTTTACAGGCTATCTTTCCCCATAACTTATTTTAAAAGTGAGCCAGGTACCACTTGACCATTCTAAGATTATAAGTTTCAGCATTCATTCATTTAACAAATACCTTCGCATGTCATTATTGCTAGGTAAATGAAAGACAGTGTGTCCCTGCCATCATGGATTTACATTCAGAGAATACATCTTTTCCCTAATGACAGTAGATTGTGATAAAAAAAAATTTAAATGGTTAAAGGAAGGGATAGAAAGGAGGAACAAAACAAATGCAAAATTTATTGCATTTTCATATTGGAAGAAAACAACAAAATATTCTTTAAAATGCTTCTGTATCAGATCATTTTGTTCAGTTTATCAGCAACATATTACTATGATTCTCTAATTCTCTAGTCCTCTAATCATACATATGGCTAATAATTGGGGTCAATGTGACAGTAAAAATATGGACAGCTTACACCATAATAGATCATAAAGACACAAACAGCACTGGAAACACTAATCCATTCCTTCAACCAACGAATATATTAACTGTCAATTGTTGCAGGCATTCTTCTCATTCTGGAGCACCCCCATTATCCTGAAGCATAAAGCCTAGTGTGTGAGCTCCAGAGCCAGCCACTGCCCCTCTGCAGAGATGGTCTTTAGGACACTAGCAGAACTCATATGACCATTACCTCCCTAAGTGACATCACTTTCATCCCTGCCCTTTTTATCATATCTCCAGAAAAAAGAGAATCATAGAATGCTAACTTTGAAGGGTATGTTAGAGTTTATCTAGATTATCTACTCTAATGCCTTTTAGTGATAGATGTGTAAATTAGGGCCAGAGGTTTTAATTAACATCCAAGGATTATTTAGCAAGTTATGATAATGACAAGACATTAGAAGAATATCCGTAGTGTATATACATGTATGACTATATGGATCAGCTGAGGGAACATGCAAAGACCATGTTAACTCAAAAAAGAAGTAGCCCTCCCACTACCTTAAACACCATTTTCTGTGTTTTTCTCAGCAATAAACTTGCTGTCTTATTGCTCAGAGCATTTCTCATTTATCACTAAATTCTCCTTTGAGTTCTTAGACTTGGCACACATTGAAAATCCTGCAAGATTCTTTTATCCCTTGATGTCTCTTCCATAAATTAATTAAGATAACTCATTTTCTCCCACATTTCCCATAATCCAGAAAATGAGAATCAAATGTAATTTTTAAAACTCAGTAAAAAAAAAAATCCTCTGACTTTCTTTTTCACAACTGCCTGTTTTAGATTCTCTGAAAAATACCAGGCAAACACAGACATGTCAATGTTATACCATGACTATATTTAAAAGTAACTTAATCATACTCATTATATTAATATAAAGATAGAGAGAAGCCCCCCACATTTGGTCTCGAACAACATGAGGTCATCAGCATGTAAGGGAATCATATACCCCTGGTCATTAATCTTAATTTCAGAAATTACATTTGAAGATTTAATTCTCTCTTACTATGTCTAGACAGGCAATGAGGAATAATCTTGCCAGCTTTAACTGCATTTATTCCAATGACTTCATAAAAGACCTAGTTGCAAGTTGCAAAGAAAAAGAAAAGATCATATATAATCCTCATTATCACATTAGAGTTCTCAGTCACCTCAAGAGCTTGACTTCCATGGGAGACATAAAAGAAATATAAAACAAAGTTTCTATCCTTAATTAAAATCATAGTATTCATGAAGAAATTATTGATCACCTGCTGATTACAAAGGAATGCAAAGCAGGGTTCCCTCCAGCAGTTTTGCTTCTATTTAAAGATGAAAATCTCATTACTTTGCTAGGACTGCCATAACAAAATATTGCAGAGTGGGTGTCTCTAACAACAGAAGTCCAAGATCAAGGTGTCTGCAGGTTTGGTTTTTAACTGAGACTTTTCTCCTTGGCTTCTGGAGATGATCACCTTCTCTCTGTGTCCTCAGAAGAGCTATCCTCTGTGGGCATGCATCCCTGGTGTCTTCTCAGGTGTCCAAATTCCCTCTTCTTATAAGCACTCAAGTCAGATTGGAGTAAAGCCCACCTAAAGGCTTCATTTTAACCTACTTACCTCCTTTAAAGACTTATCCCCAAATAAATTCATATTCTGAGATTCTGGCAATTAGAGCTTCACCATCAAAATTTTGGCAGGAGATCCAATTCACCCCATAAACCAAAGTATTGTATGTTAAGTAGGATAAAGCATAATATATTATAGTAACTGAAGATAAGATACTGGCTGATTTACTGGTAAAACTGTATACCGGGTGTCAGAACAGTTGGAAAGGAAGGGAAATAATATTTACTGATTACCCATATGTGATAGTATCTGTGCTATGTATTTACATGTGTTATCATGTTTAAAGTTAAAGGAAAACACAGTCTAAACAGTTATTTCCATTTTATAAATAGGGAAACTGAGGCTCAAAGAAAGGAAAAGACTTCCCTATACATTGCAGCTAGAATATGGTAGGGCCATTTTAAAAAATTAGGTCTGTCCTCAACACTTACCTACCTACCAAAAGAATATATTTCCTCCTTGGTACCAGTCCTGGTACTGCCATTTATTAGTTGTTCTTGGACACCTCATTTGACTGACCTAGAAATCAACTTTTTAATCAATAAAAGAGTAAGTCTATTAATCTACTAATGTTTTATAATTTTCTGTTATATTTTTCCATATTGTAAAAATAACATAACCCATTATATATGCTTTGGGAATTTAAAAAAAAGGAAAAATAAATGTAATATGCCATTCTAATAAAAGTACCATAAATCTTTTGGTAAGATTCCTTTCTACTGCCATCTCCCTAAATATATAAAGGTAGAGTTCCCTTCTCACCTCACTCAGTTTTGGAGAAAAGCAAGTGCTCAAATCATTATGGGACCCAGATCATGTTACAAAATAGAAGAAAAGAAACAAAGGAAATGATTACATTTCATAAGGCCCTTTCATCTTAGTATCTGGAAAGTCTGTCTGTCTCAGGGATGCTTATCCATGAGGCAGGACAGAGATGTATCATTCACACACACACACACACACACACACACACACACACACACACATCAACTTTATGAAAACAAACTGAATGGAACCTAAGGTCCTTGAGGAAAGAGAAGCTTAACCCTGAAAGAATAGCTGAAGGGTAAAGTCAAAGGTAAATTAAGGGAAGGAGGAAGGAGAGAGTGAATAGCCCAGACAGAAGACTCCTTGATCTCCATCCAAATAGACTCATTATAGACCTAAAAGTGACTTGAGAAAAAAACAAAGAGTGGTATTGCACCATTCTCTGGCCACTGTGTGTGCATTCGATCATCTAAGACTTTCCAGTAATGGACTGTATGCCCTTCCAAAAATTAATGGCATGGTAAAGTGGTTATATATCTTGGAGACTAAATATAGCTAGAGATATATACATATATATTAAACATAGAAGTGCAGGTACAAACTTGTGACCTGCCTCTGTTTCTGTCATTTAGTAACTCATAAGAATATTGAATATCATTATATATTTTTCATAACCTCAATTTTAATGTCTGCATAATATCTAATTTGATAAGAATACCAACCAGTTTACTTATTCATTATTCTATTTTTGGATCTTTAATTCTTTTTCATTTTGTAGGCTAGTGTGACAATGTGCCCAGTGAGGCAGACTATAATTTTGTGTGTGTGTATATAGCAAACATTATTGTGGTATATGAATTTTTTTAAAAAAGGCAGCTTTCTGGACCAATGCTCAGAAATTAACTTAGTAAGTCTAAGGGAGGTTTAGGATTCTGCATTTTTTTCCTTTCTTTTTTTATTGTTACTCTAATACAGTTGTCTCTATTATACCCCCACCACTCCCTCACCCCAGTCATCCCCACCTCCCACCCTCGATCCTACCTGCCTTTGGCTTTATCCATGTTCCTTGGCATACTATAATTTTAACAAAGAAAAATATTCTGTAAATTTTTTATCAGTCCCTTCATAAAGACATCAGTTATCTTAGAGAGATCCTTGGTTTGTGGACAGTAAAATGAATGACACTGTGGCTTACAATATGAAGTAGAAAGCATCCACCAAAAAATATAACAGATTTTAAATATATGTAAGTGTCTAAGACTTAAAATACAAGTGGAATTGGGCAAAACTCCTCTTTCACAAAGCCAGGTGATCTAAAACATTGTGTAGGTCCAATTAGTATTCTAAAAGAAGACTCTGTCCCCTATGTTTAGTGCTATTGTAATCTACCTAAAGCCAGATCATGGGAAAGTACAAGTGCTTCAAGAGAAAACCCATAGAAAAATTATGTGGATCCAAGACGGCAGAGGACTAAGTGGCAGCTACACTAACCTCCTCCCAGGACCCATCTGGAACTACAACTAAATTGTAGAGAAATCATCCAGAATAAACTGAACAACAGTGGGAAAGAAGCCTTATAACCAGACAGACAGACAGAAGAAACAGCTTCACCACAACGTTATTGGTACAGAGTTCAGAGGAGACATGAGAAGGATGGCTGAGCTGCCACAGGTGACAGCTGAAATGCCAGAGGAATATTTCAGTGGCCAGGGCATTCCCCATGAGAAGTGTGGGGTCTAAACATGAAGCTGGGCCTCCCAGCCTACAGCACAAGAGCCTGAAAAGAACCCAGATAATATCCAGCTGTGTAAAGCATGAGGGTTTCTCTCTGCTGGGGATAGAGATCTGCAGTAACAGAGAGCCTTTTAAAGGGCCAATGCATAAAATTTCATTTGCAGCCACTTACCCTGGGCTCCAATAAAGGGGGGACACAGTGAACAAGAGATGCTTGAGGAAAGATTGGGGATGGTGGTTTTGGGGAGAGAACTGAGGAAGGAGCCACCAGGATCCTGGTGCTGAGTAATCTCCAATACTGCAGGAGCCATCTTGTTCAGGCAAATTACTCTCCTCCAAGTGGCATCAGCCTGAGGGGAAGCAATGGCCCAGCCCACAGGAATTACCCTGCCCCACCTTGTGGTTTTTAAACCTAACTGCCAATTAGTAACTATATTAACAACTGAAGAAGTAAGCCATAGACTGTGGATCCCTGGTAGTCTTGAACAGGCTGCCTAAAGCCAGATTGGGATACCATCTGACATCACCAGAGGTAAATCCAGAAAGACAAAACAGCGGTAAATACTAGAGGCTACAAAGACAAATTCTACCATGGTCTTCTTAATGATTTGTGATATTTTTCTCTCCTTCACAGCTTTTAACATTCATTTCTTGTCCTTCAAGTTTGTGCATATTGTCATTAAATTTTTTATTATAGTTTATTTCAAGTCTCATATTTTGCTCCTCCCTTCTCTTACCCCATTTTACCTTCTGCTTTCATCTTCTTAATTTCATTTATTTTTTTTTCTCTATTGCTACAACTTGTTTCCATTCTGCACTCTTACTATTTCTCCTGCCTCCAGCCTCTCAAAACCATTTTTCTTGTCATTGGCCATTTCACATTCTCTTTCCCCATCCTCAAAATACCCTTATTCTCTTTCCACCTTTATCAGTCCTTAATTGCTGGTTATGGATAGGGTGGTGGTTGCATTTCTTCAATTTTATCTATAGGTCTTCACTATTTTGGTATTTCAAATCCCAAATTTTACTGTTTCTCTCTCCTATCCCATTCTGCCTTCCTTCTGCCCTTTCTTTTTTGTATCATGTTTTAATTTTTTCCTGTCTTAGCCTGTCTCACTCTTAGTATTCCTTCTCTCTCTATCATCTCAAAATCACTTCCCTTTCTTCTAAATATCTCTTAAGCTTTCCTTTCTTTCTTTTTTCCCTCTTTTTCCTATCCCACCTACATTAATCTTAGCTCATTTGTTGTTGATATTACTGTGGTGGATCTTTTTCTCCAAATTAGTTCCTATTTTTTATTTATTTTTTCTTTTCTTTCTCTCTCTCACTATATGTTTTCTTAAATTTCTGTTTAAACCTAATACTATATGCTTCCTTTCTCTTGCTCCATCCTGCCCTCTTCATTTCCTCTTTTATTTATGATGTAAATTTTACTTTTTCTCTTTGCCTTGCCCTGATTCCTTGCTCTTATTATTGTTACTCCCTCTACCCGCTCAAAATCATTTTTCTTTCAGTTAGTCATCAATTATTCATTTCTTCTTTCTTATAATAGTCTTAATCTCTTTTCACTCTTATTAATACTGATTCATATGCTGTTGCTAGTGTGGTTATGGGTGGGGGTTATTTTTGCAGCTATGGGTTTGTTTCCTGGGATGAGTAGTTTTATTCTGGCATTACCGGTACAATAACATACATGGTGGGCCGTGTGACTCTCAGTCAGCCAGTCAGAAGGGAGGACACACCAAAGAACAACCTAACAATCAAAACCCAGTTACAACCAAAGAGCCAACATAAATAGCATAAAGAGCATCCCAAGAGTATCAAGTTCAGGAGATCAAGAAGAATGCATCACTGAATCCCACAGCTCTCCTACCATAGAAGTTCACTCCATGATGAAAGGAAGTCAAAGCAGATCAATATAAGAAGGAGGAACAAACAATAAGAGCCACCTAAAATGTGGATACAAATAAACAACCCCCAATCTAAAGGAAAGGAGGAATCCCCAGAAAGAGTACCAAATGAAACAGAGGCAAGTAAACTATCAGACATTGAGTTTAAAATAATGGTTATAAGGAAGCTCAATGTGCTCAGTGAGAACTACCAAGAACTACAGGGAAACTACAGGGAACTTACTGGAGTCTACATCAGCATGAAAAAGGACATAGAAACTATCAATGAGGGCCAGGAGGAAATGAAGTATACAATTTCTGAGTTGAAGAACACAGTAGAAGGAATTAAAATCAGGCTAGATGAAGCAGAGGATTGAATCAGTAAGCTGGGGGACAAGGTAGCAAAAAATTCCTAGACAGAGCAACAAGATGAAAAAAGACTCAAAAATAATGAAGAGGGTTTAAGGGAGCTGCAGGACAACATGAAATGTAATCATACCCACCACACAAGTCCAGGAAGCATTAAGGGTCCCAATCAAGAGGAATCCAAAGAGGCCTACTATAACACACATCATGAAAAAAAAAAGGCAAATTTAAAGACAAAGAGAGAATATTAAAGGTAGCAAGGGAGAAATCACTAGTAACATACAAGGGAGCCCTGATAAGGTTATCAACTGATTACACAACAGAAACACTACATCCAGAAGGGAATGGCAAGAAATATTCCAAGTAATGAAAAGAAAAGGCCTACAACAAAGACTATTCTACTCAGCAAGACTCTTTTTAAAAATGGAAAGCAAAATAAGAAGCTACTCAGACCAGGAAAAAAAAAAAGGCTGAAATAACACATCTCTATCAAGCCACCATTGCAAGAGATACTAAAGGGACTGCTTTAAGAAGATGAAGAAAAAGCGAGCGAGCTGGGAGAAAACAGGTACAAAAGGAAAAAATGTTAATGAATAAGTACCTATCAATAATAACCATAAATGTAAATGGATTAAATGACTTAATCAAAAGACATAGGGTAGCTAAATGGATAAGAAAACATGACCTGCATATATGCTTTTTATAAAAGACCCACCTCAGAACAGAAAATTACACAAACTCAAAGTAAAGTGTTGGAAAAAAGTATTCCAAGTCAACAGATATGGAAAAAAGCTGGGGTAGCAATACTTATGTCAGACAAAATAGATTTCAAAACAAAATCTATAAAAAGAGACACAGGAGGACACTATATAATACTTAAGGGAACAATTCATCGTGATGATATAACTCTTATATACATGTATACACTCAACATAGGAACACCCAAATATATAAGGAAAATCTTCAAGGACTTCAAGAAAGATATCAAAAGCAATACACTCACAGTAGGGGATTTTAACATCGCACTGTCAACAATGGATAGATCTTCCCAGCAAAGAATCAATGAGGATATTGTGTCATTGAACAACACTCTAGATCCAATGGACTTAATTGATATATGCAGAAACTCTCACCCCAAAGAAGCAAAATATACATTCTTTTCAAATGCACATGGAACATTTTCAAAGACAGACCACATGGTAGGCCACTGAACAAGCTTCAACAACTTCAGTAAAACTGAAATCATATCAAGTACCTTCTAGGATCACAATGGCTTGAAACTAGAAACAAACGTGAAGGAAAAAACTCAGAAAATTCAAATCATGGAGACTGAATAACGTGCTATTTAATAAAGAATGGGTTAATAAATGGCTCAAGGAAGAAATCAAAAAGTTTCTGGAAAAAAAATGAAAATAAACACACAACATCCAAAAACCTATGGGACACAGCAAAGGTAGTCCTGAGAGGGAAGTTCATAGCAATACAGGCCTATCTAAAAGAGGTAGAAAAATCTCAAATAAATAACCTAACCCTACAGCTACAAGAACTACAGGAACTACAACAAACAAAACCCAGAGTGAGTAGAAGGAAGGAAATATTCAAGATAAAAGCAGAATTAAATGACATAGAGAATAAAAAACAAAGTTATTTTAAAACCAGGAGCTTGTTCTTTGAAAAGATAAACAAAATCTACAAGTGCTTAACCAGATTTATCAAGAAAAAAAGAGGGCCCAAACATATAAAATCAGAAATGAAAGAGGAGAAATTACAACTGATACCACACACACAAAAAAAAGGATTTTAAGAAATTACTACAAACAACTACATGCCAAGAAATTGATGACCTGGGTGAAATGGACAAATTTCTAGAAACATAAAATCTTCCAAAACTGAATCAAGAAGCTGAAGCCTGAATAAATTGATAACAATTAGTTCAATTGAAGCAGTAATCAAAGAACTCCCAGCACACAAAAGCCCTAGAACAGGGCTTATTTAGTAAACATTTAGGGGAAAGTTAACTCCTATCTTTCTCAAAATATTCCAAAAAATTTAAGAAGTGGGAAGACCCTCAAACTCTTTTTATGAGGTCAGTATTTTCCTAACTCCAAAACCAGGTAAAGACACAACAAAGAAATGAAACTATAGGCCTATATCACTGCTGAACATAGATGCTAAAATCCTCAACAAAATATTGGCAAACCACATCCAACAATACATTAAAAAGATTATACACCATTATCAAGTGGGATTCACCCCAGGAATGCAAGGATGGTATAATATATGCAAATCAATAAATGTAATACACCATGTAAACAAAATGAAACACAAAAAGCACATGATCATATCAATAGATGCTGGAAAAGCATTTGATAAAATACAGCACCCATTTATGATAAAAATGCTCAGCAAAGTGGGAATAGAAAGAGCATACCTCAACATAATAAAGGCTAAATATGAGAAACCTACAACAAAACATCATACTCAAGGGGCAAAAAATAAAAGCTTTACCTCTAAGATCAGAAACAAAATAAGATGTCTGCTTTCAGCACTTTTACTCAACATAGTATTGGAAGTTCTATCCACAGTGATTGGAAAAGAAAAAGAAATAAAATGCGTCCAAATTTGAAAGGAGGATGTACAACTGTAATTACTTGCAGATGACATGATAGTGTACATTGAAAACCCTATAGACTCCATAAAAAACTACTCACTTATTTGCCAAATAAGTGAATTTAGCAAAATAGTGGGATACAAAGTCAATATTCAGAAATCAAAGGCATTTATGTGCAAAAATAATGAAATATCAGAAACAGAAACTGGGGTGGGGGGAGGAGATCCATTTACTATAGCAACAGCAAAAATAAAGTACCTAGGAATAAACTTAACCAAGGAGGTAAAAGACCTGTACTCAGAAAACTACAGAACACTGAAGAAAGAAATTAAAGAAGACAGAAATGGAAGCATATAGCATGTTCATGGATTGGAAGAATCAATATCACTAAAATATACATAGTACCCAAAGCAATCTATAGATTCAACACAACTCTTATTAAAATACCAATGGCATATTTCACAGATCTAGAATATTTCAAACATGTATATGAGACAAAAAAAAAAAGACCCTGAATAGCCTCAGCAATCTTGACAAAGAAGAACAAAATAGGAGGAATCAGCATACCTGATATAAAACTACATTACAAATCCACTGTAATCAAAACAGACAGTACTGGCATAAGAACTAACACATAGATCAATGGACCAGAATAAAAAGTCCAGAAATAAACTCATGTCTCTATAATCAATTAATATTTGACAAAGGGGGCAGAAGCATAAAATGAAGTAAAAATAGCCTCTTCAATGAATAGAGATCTAGAATAGTACATGCAAAGAGGTAAAACTAGATGATCAACTTACATCATATGCCAGAATAAATTCAAACTGGATAAAAGACTTAAGCATAAGCTGTGACATCATAAGAGTCCTACAGGAAAACATTGGCAATAAAATGTCAGATATCCCACACACCAATATTTTCACTGGTATTTCCCCTAAGCAAGGGACATAAAGGAAAGAATAAACAATGGGTCCACATCAAATTAAAAGGCTTCTGCATGGCTAAAGAAAACATCAGTAAAATGAAAAGAGAACCAACCGTATGGGAAACCATATTTGCCAATGATACCTCAGACAAGAATTTGATTTCCAAAATATAAAAAGAACTCATATAACTCAACACCAGAAATGCAAACAATCCAGTTAAAAAATAGGCAAAGGACCTGAAGAGACACTTCTCCAAGAGGGACATACAGAGGACCTATAGGCATAAGAAAGGATGCTCAACATCATTAGCCATCTGAGAGATGCAAATTAAAACCACAATGAGAATTCACTTCACGCCGGTCAGAATGGCCATCATTAATAAGTCAACAAACAACACATGCTGATGAGGATGCAGAGAAAAGGGAATCTTAGTGCACTGTTGATGGAAATGCAGACTGGTGAAGCCACTGTGGAAAATAGTGTGGAATTTCCTCAAAAACCTAAAAGTGGAACTGCCTTTTGACCTGGCAATTCCACTGCTGGGATTACACCCTAAGATTCCTGAAACAGAGACTTCTGGCCAAGATGGAGGCATAGGTAGACACACTATGCCTCTTTGCACAACCAAAAGAAGGACAACAACAACAAATTTAAAAAAAAAAAAAAAAACAGAGCTAACAGAAAATCGAACAGCATGGAAGTCTTACAACCAAGGAGTTAAAGAAGAAACATTCATTGAGACCGGTAGGAGGGGTAGAGACAGGCAAACAGGTGGAGAGGACTCATAGCAAGGTGGAGGCTGCATGTGTGAGGCAGCAACTTGAAGAGTGGGAAGTCCCTCATTTGAATGCAGATAAACCAGGAGGAACAACTAGGGAGTGAGATAGACCAAGCAACCCAGGGTCCCAGCATGGGGAAGTAAAGCCTGAAAGCCTATGACTGAAAACACCCCTGGGGGTTGCAGCAGCAGTGGGAGAAACTCCCAGCCTCACAGGAGAGATTGTTGGAGAGACCCACAAGGTCCTAGAACGTACACAAACCTACCCATCTGGGAATCAGCACTCGAAGGGCCCAATTTGCTTGTGTGTAGCTGGGGAAGTGACTGAAAACTGGCAGAGAGCAGAGCAAGGGGCACTGTTCCCTCTCAGAACCCTACCCACATACAGCATCACAACGATATTGGTTGTCCTACCCTGGTGAACACCTAAGGCTCCACCCTTTACTACTTAACAGGCCTACCAAGACAAAAAAAAAAAAAAAAGGCCCAAATGACAGAACAGATCAAAGCTCCAGAAAAAATACAACTAAGCAACACAGAGATAGCTAATCT
The DNA here is from genome assembly GCA_004026765.1 of Micronycteris hirsuta. Lineage (NCBI taxonomy): Eukaryota > Metazoa > Chordata > Mammalia > Chiroptera > Phyllostomidae > Micronycteris > Micronycteris hirsuta. The sequence continues at coordinate 147,955 of PVJI01001251.1, forward strand.
ATCAGATACACAGTTCAAAATGCTGGTAATCAGGATGCGCACAGAACTGGTTGAATATGGTCACAAAATAGAGGAAAAAGTGAAGGCTATGAAAAGTGAAATATATGAAAATGTACAGGAAACCAACAGTGACTGGAAGGAAACAGGGACTCAAACCAACAGTGTGGACCAGAAGAAAGCAATACATATTCAACCAGAACAGAATGAAGAAACAAGAATTCAAAAAAATGAGGAGAGGCTTAGGAACCTCCAGGACATCTTTAAATGTTACAACAGCTGAATCATAGGGGTGCCAGAAGGAGAAGAGGAAGAGCAAGAAATTGAAAGCTTATTTGAAAACATAATGAAGAAGAACTTCCCCAATCAAGCAAAGGAAATAGACTTTCAGGAAGTCCAGAAAGCTCAGAGAGCCCCAAAGAAGTTGGACCCAAGAAGGAACACACCAAGGCACATCATAATTGCATTACCCAAGATTAAAGGTAAGGAGAGAATCTTAAAAGCAGCAAGAGAAAAGAAGACAGTTATCTACAAAGGAGTTCCCACAAGACTAGCAGCTGATTTCTCAAAAGAAACCTTGCAGACAAGAAGGGGCTGGAAAGAAGTATTCCAAGTCATAACAGACAAGGACCTGCATCCAAGATTACTCTACCCAGCAAAGCTAACATTTAGAATGGAAGGGCAGATAAAGTGCTTCCCAGATAAGGTCAAGTTAAAGGAGTTCATCATCACCAAGCCCTTACTATATGAATGTTAAAGAGACTTATCTAAGAAAAAGATAAAAAATATGAACAGTGAAATGACAACAAACTCACGACTATCAACAACTGAATGTAAAAAAAAAAACTAAGCAAACAACTAGAACAGGAACAGAATCACAGAAATGGAAATCACATGGAGGGTTATCGGGGGGGAATGAGGGGGAAAAGGTACAGAGAATAAGTAGCATAAATGGTAGGTAGATAATAGACAGGGAGAGGTTAAGAATAGTACAGGAAATGCAGAAGCCAAAGAACTTATATGTACGACCCATGGACATGAATTTAAGGGGGGGAATGCAGGTGGGAGGGGTTGTGCAGGGTAGAGGGGAATAAAGGGGGAAACATGGGAAAACTATAATAGCATAAACAATAAAATATATTTTAAAAAAAGAGATTCCTGAAACACCAATTCAAAAGATCCTATGCACCCCTATTTTCATAGCAGTGTTATTTACAATAACCAAGTGGTAGAAACAACCTAAATGCCCATCAGTAAATGAGTGGATCAAGAAACTGTGGCACATTTACACAATGGAATACTACTTCGCACAGAAAGAAAGAAGGAACTCCTACCTTTCAAGACATCAGGAATGGAACTGGAGAGTATTATGCTAAATGAAATAAGCCAGGTGTGGAAAGACAAACATCATATGATCTTATCTATAAGAGGAACCTAATGAACAAAACAAGCAAGCAAAATAGAACCAGAGGTAAAGAAACAAGGAACAAACTGATAGGGACCAGAGGAGCAGGGGAAGGGAGATAAAGGAAGAAGGAAGGGGAAGGGTCTAGTTAAAAAACAAGTATAAATGACCCATGGACACGGACAACAGGGTGGAGATTGACTATCAGATTGGGGCTAGGCCGAGAACAATAAAAAAAAAGAAAAGAGCCCTGGCTTGTGTAGCACAGTGGATTGAGCTCGGGCTGGGAACCAAGCGGTCCCAGTTCGATTCCCAGTCAGGGCACATGCCTGGGTTGTGGGCCAGGTCCCCGTGAGGGCCATGTGAGAGGCAACCATACATTGCTGTTTCTCTCCCTCTCTTTCTCCCTCCCTTCCCCTCTCTCTAAAAATAAATAAAAATAAAATCTTTAAAAAAAAAAAGGAAAGAAAAGAAAAGAAAAATCGTGTGATACTCTAAACTGGCAAATGGGCCCAGCCACAAGCTGGAGCCACTCCTGGCACAGTCACTACAATGTACCGTGAGCCTAATAGCTGGGTGTGTGTACTGAATGACTTGATCAATAAAAAGTGCAACAGCTGGGGCCAACATCTATGTACTTTGCAGTGAAACAAGCATATTCTAGGATAAAAGTGTCTTCTCTCCCTGCACACAAAGAAACAATCACCAAATTGGCAACTGCTCAGTTCCTTGTTTGCCATGGTGACTCCAGCAGTGTTGAGACCCTGATTTTGGACTTTCTGTTTTCAGAAATAACTTCCTATCACAGTAACAACTGTATCAACTACAAGGAATAAGTTCTTTCATAAAGAGTTGTTTTTTACAAATCTTATTCAGTGGTGTAATAATAATTTTTTTGAACCAAATGAATATTTCTGGAGACCTTGAACTTAACTTGGAGGTGAATTCTCAGACAGGAAAACAGGATAGAGTGTCAGATTAACTGGATATAAATTTTAAAAACAAATCTGACCTTACTTTGTACTTTTAAAAAATATATGTTCATTAATTTTAGAGAGAGAGGAAGGTAGGGAGAGAGAGAAACACCAATGTGAGAGAGAAACATCCATTCCCTGCCTCCAATACATGTCCCAACTGTGGATCAAACCCACAACTTAGGCATGTTCCCTAAAGGGGAATCATGCCCCTAGCCTTTTGGTTTATGGGATGATGCTCCAACCAACTGAGCGACACCAGCAAGGTCTTACTTTGTAGTCTTAAACTGGTAAAGCAGAATATAGCAGCTTCACTCTTTAAAAAAGCATTGCAATGAGCAACTTCCAAAATAATTTGCCCAATATTTTTAAATTGGGCATCATGATGAATTCCCAGAAACAGATGAAGTCAAATTACTGTCATTTCTAGATGTCAATAAAAAATGTGAAGGCAGATCAATTGTCAAGATCGTACAGACCAAAGTTCAAAGAAAGAGAACCACTGTGGATTAAAGAATCAGATGAAACCTACCTTCATACAAAAGGTGGGACTTGTGTTACAGAGCAGGGCCAGGGACACCCAGAGATATCCCAACCCCACAACAGGTTCATTATGCTCACCGCCAATGGAAAGACGTCTCTCAATGCCAGAGACTGGTGAAAAGGAAAGGAATTATTTATTTTCAGGTTATACAGGCTTGGAGTAATGACTTAAGGTCTCCTTTAAAATACTAGAGTTCTCTAGAATACCCACAAACACACACAGTCCTTCCTTCTCCCCTTTGCCTAGTCCAGGGTACCGTATCTCAGGAAAAGAAGTAGAAGTCCGTGATTCAGGCAGATCCTCAGTTCTGACACCATCCACTGTGTCACCACCACGATCTCGAGTTAATCCAAAACCACGTGGCACCTTCTCATGGCCCACCAGCAAGATTCCTTTCACCCCTTTTCTTCCAGGCAAAGTCTCTCCTGCTTCCTAGGCCGCGTGGCAAAAGGAGCCACATAAAGCCACATAGTCCTCTCTCTTTCTGTCTCTCAGGCCAAGCAGTCCCCACTCCTCCAAAGCCTCGTGGTCCAGGCCCAGTTATGGCTGCCGTGCCTCAGTTTAAATCCCCGTACCTATCTTCCTATGCAGCCCCATCTCTGACTCCTTCTATCAACTATACCTACCAGCACTTCATATTCTTCCAGCTTTTCTGGGCTGCCATTGTAACTGTGGGCAGGTGTGGCCCCATGGCATGGAGCCAAGCATCTCCAAGTTCTCAATCAGGCTCTGTGTCCAGGGGGAGTTACCTCCCAGTTACATCTTGGGTGGCAGTCACTTCCATCCTCCTGGCTCAAAGCCTGGCTGCAGCTATTTAGCATATCTATGAAACCAGTTAAAGGTTACTGACATGTTAAATGACCACATCAGAGGCTGGCTGCAAAGCTGCTGCTATACAAAACAGCTCTGAATGGCCCTGATCCCTGTGTCCCATCCCCCAGCTCTGACTTGTGCGGGTGAGGACATCCTATACATATTTTTCTAATATTTCCTGGACACCTTGAGCTCTGGACCCCATTACAAATCCCTATCTGGGCCCACCTCTTGGCTGCACCCTGTTACACTTGAACATAGATTATAAGGGAGGATTTAGAGTGTAGTGAATGTAAATGGTGAGATTTCAATTAATTAAAATTTGGCCAACAAAGGAAACGTCAATTAAGAGTGTTCATTGGTCTTTCCTTTTGCAGGAACATAGCTAATCTTATTTTTATGTGGAATTTAGAGGAGCTTAAATCAGACCTGGCTCCTTTCCTTTCTTCCTTCCTTCCTTCCTTCTTTCCTCCCTTCCTTCCTTCCTTCCTTCCTTCCTTCCTCCCTTTAATCATTCAACATTTACTGAGCCCCTCCACAGGCCAAGCATTCTGCCAAGTGCTGGATATGAAGAGATAAATGGCAAAATTCCTATTCTCATCACTTGGAGATACATATATATGTAAATATATAAATAAATACTCATTTAATGTATTTCATAGTGCATTCATAAACCCACAAATCTGTGCAGATTATGACATTTAAAATTCCTCTTTTGTCTAAGAAATTAATATTTCTATAGTTTAAGTTTCTACATAAAAGTTGTTAGATTTAAATTATTTTTTCCTTGGAATCTAGCCGTCTAAGATTTTCGTTTTAATACATTGTTAGTCAAAATGTTGATCAATATGAATAATCTGCCTAAAGGCAGCTTTGAGAAGGACTTGCTATTATATTAGTTGAACCTGAAAGAAAATACCAACATACGGACCTTTCTCATTTTAATATCCATATTATTCGAGATTTTTTTCCTGTTTAATATGGTTATCTAAAGCATTTAAGAAAAATAAAAATAAAAAAATAGCTGAACAGATTGGGTAGTTTCAGATTTTCAGTTAACTTTTTCCTCCAAAAATTATGAACGCAAAACTTTCCCACCTGGGTTTTGAAAACAGGTTTCTTTACCTCCACATTTAGGCCCAAGGAAAGGATTTACTATGCCATCTCCTATCCCCTGTTCCTCAGGTTGTGTTGGCCCCGGAGAAAAAATGACAATGGTTCAAAAGATTGAATCAACACATCAAGCCAAAGAACTCTTTATAACCTACTACTAATTAATTAGATCATAATGTACCACCCAGTATTTCTCAGGCAACTGTTGTATGCCATGATCGCGAGGACAAAAGCTGGAGACTTTTCAGGCTTAAAGATCTTACTTTATTGGCCAAGCTTTTACCTGCGCAGGGGCGAACTCTCAGGGTGTCCGAAGGCACCGTACCCACAAGGGCTGCAGACAAGAGCCGCGCCTAGCACTTACAGCTGAGTCCTTATATAGGAGATTTGGCACGAGCAAGCAAGCATTTTACAAAAGCAGACGTGGCAGTTAGCTATTAGCTTACAGAGACCGTGCGTGGGAACAGGGTTGGGGGGCACAGCCATTATATTTGCCTAAGTGGAAAAATTTCAAAACTAAACAGATTATTATGAGCATATCTGCCCAGGGGAGGACATTTGCACAAGGCAGTATGCTTGCTCACTGCTGTCCTTTTTCCTTGTGTCTCTTGTTAACCCCGGGTTCCCCTTAGCTCTAGCAGTATTTTCCCATTCCTGTTGGCCCAAGTCATCCTGCTGGTTTCACCACCCGGGTCAGGCTTTCTAGGGTAGTGCTCAGTTTTCCTTCTTCCTAACACAACCTAACATCATAAAATGTGAGCCTACTCAAACTCAACTCCCATACCATAGGCTCATTGGGCAAAATCTCCAGCTATTTTTCTCTCTGGCAGCCAGTAAGCCAACAACAATAGTCTCTCCTTCTATCCCTGAGCCTCCTATTTAAAAAACAAAAGGTTTACTTTGAGTTTTCTCTTTCAGGTAGGCTGTGTCCAGCTCATGTATTTAAATAATAATGCCTAAAGTTGGGCACCAAGTTTGCTTTCTTTCAGTCACCCTTAATGTACCTAGCGCATAACAAATGCTCGTTGAATTGACGATTAGATTTTTTATGCATATTTTCATCATGTCTTGGGAGAAGTTTAACCTAAAGTAATTGATTCCTGAAGACACCTGAACTGATTCAGATCTTAGTACAAGTTGTTCATATTCATGTTTTCTGAGCAACTTTTAAATAATCTATGAGTGTCAGCAATGGAAAAGTTCTAGAATCACTCGTGAGATATCGTTTACTCTAAATACGCTACCCATCTAAGAAAAAAAAATCATCTATCCATTTCATTTCTTCCCTTCCGAAAAAGTAGACCCAAACTATACTCCTTACTATTCATGCCTGATTAGTAAGGAAAACATCAGATAGGCAAAGAATTTTCTGTGATAAACATAACTTAGATACAAGATCAAAACAATAGTGGACTCCTGATGCACAAGTTATTGCTTTTCAATAATAAACCTACATCCTCCCCACATCACTCTCAGGGAGTATTTTCAACATTAGAGATTCACCACAAGCATAATGTTTAGAGGACTGCAACCAAGTAATGGGGAAATGGCACATCCATTACACTCTAAAAATATTTTCACTGCTGTAATCAGAATGAATTAAGAAATAAACCCACTGGAAGAATTACAAGTATTCACTTATTCTCTATTAGTGTTCGGAAGGAATATCACTTTCCCTGGACGCCTTATTGCTTGTTATTTCATTTGTACTGCGCTAAGGGACAAGCATTCTGGAAGGCCAGCAGAGGAGTGGACTGGCCTTGCCTGTTTCCTGGAGGCTCCTGTCATTCTGCTCAGGAAGATTGCTGACTCAGTGCTTCAAATACATTATTTAGCTTGAAAGTAGAACTCTTAAGTAGCAGAGTTAAAAGACTTGTTTAGATGCATATTATAAATAGTTCCGTGCCTTGTACTTTATTTCATAATAACATCTTTGATTCTAAAGTAGTAATGTCCTCAAGGCTACAGCTAGAAGTGACTCAATGAACATACACGTAGATATAAGGGTGTTGGGAAGTCAGAGTTGCAACAGGGTTCCCCTGGTAAAGTCGTCTGGGAAACGTTAGACTCTGTTTCACCTTCTGTGACTGTTTAACTCTCCGTAACCTCAGGCTTGGCTGACTACCCAGAAAGCCTGAATGCTGCCCAAAGATAAATGTCATGCCCCCAGGAAGAAAGTTAATGAATGTATAGAGTGTGATAACTGCCTGATGTTATCTGTTAATTTAGAAATGCATGGTTCTTTCTGTGGTCTATGTGTGACTATCTACTATATGGTTCTACTATTAACCCCTATAAAAATGAGACCTTGTCCTCAGAGTGGATAGATTTCTTCCCCAGCCTGCCACCACTGGGAGTCAGCAGCTGCTTTGCCGGTGTATGTGAGTTTCTCTTATTAGAACTATTATGAATTTGAATAAGGCTACCTGTCAGTTCTTCAGAATCAATCCTGAATTTAGACTTGGGGCTTTCCCCCAGCAAAGGGAAAGAACAACATATAGTCATAAAAGAAAAGACATACTCTTGTCCAATCATCTCACATTTCACACACTATTTCCATGCTGTTAAAGAATATTTTAAGGGTGTATAATTTCAACTTTAAGATGCTGTATGATTAAAACTGTGTAAAACCTTTAGAAAGGTCACCACTAGAATTTATTTCAGGGTACTTTCCAATTCTTCTCACTCCAGTACATACACACATACACACACACACATTCACCCATACTTCTACTACTTTAGAATGTTAGCTCAGGAATTTACAGCCCCAAATTGGTAGAGCTCAGGGATCTAAGCCCAGGTGATTTCCTCCTTTTAGAATGCATCTAATTTCAATGTGAGTATAAATTAATTATCTTCCCCCTCCGACTGACACAAGCCAATTTGTACTGAGAAGTAAAGATGGCAGGGCAAAGGGGTGATCAATAGCCTGTTACACAGGGCCACGGGAAATCTGATCCCTAGGGTGCTCAGGAAGCCAAAAAGGGCAAAAAGTTAATGGGGGCAAGATAGCAAATCTACAATATAATTTAATTTGCAAGTTGAAAAACTGTGACTATTTTGCCAAGAAGTCTTTTATCCCATTTTCTTCAATAGCAGAAATCCACGATTATCAGTCTTTTATCCCATTTTAATTAAACATGCATACAGAAGAGAAAACTAAAACCCAAAGCAGATTTTATTTTAATTTGACAACTATTTTAGTGGTTTTAATAAAATAAATTATTATTCCAGAAATGTGCTGGCTTTGCATAATAAGAATCAAGTGTTCTTTTACTTAAAATTGATCATATCAGAGCCACATCTAGAAATTAGATCAACCTGAAGTCAACCAAGAATCATTCAAATATTTGGAGTTATGCAATGATCGCTATTCTTAGTGCCAGGGATGCAAAAACACAGGATAAAATACATTGTCTAAGCCCTCAATGAGCTCACAATGTGGAGGGGAAGACAAATTAAAAATATTGGAAACAGTATACTATATGCATCTCTAAATTAGGAATACTTACAATTCTATTACCTTTTAATTACAATAATTAAATGATGTAATCCAGATAAATTATTTAGCAAAATTCCTGGCACAGTGTAATTTAAATAGATACTAACATCTGATATTTATGATAACTACTCTGATGATGATGATGATGATGATTCCATCCCAAGAATTTACTGGCATATTGAGGACACACAGTGGATATTAGGAAAGGATTTGTAAAGAAAGCTTTCTAATAAGAGGTATAAATCTTAGCTAAATTTTTAAAGGTGAATAATAATAATAACTGAATAAGATAAAGAGTTTGGGAGGAGGTGGAGATGTCCTAGATAGAAGCTTCAAGGCTTTGCCCTCTACCCTACAGCTTAGGGTCACTTCTGTGTCTTAGAGCAGCCCCGGACCAGACGACTAGTACCTGAACCCTTTCCCATGTGATGTCCAAGGAAGCCCAAAGATACCTTGCAGAGGTGTCAAACTCAAATTCACCTGGGGCCACATCAGCCTCACAGTTGCCTTCAAAGGGCCAAATGTAATTTTAGGACTGTATTAATGTAACTACTCCTTAACTAGGGGCAAGGAGCGCAGCGCTGATGCCACATAGAAACAAGGTGCTGGGTGGATAAAACAAGGTGAGGGCCTTGTGTCTGCCACCTCTGCCTTAAGGGACCCTTGTATCTGGACACAGGATCCAATTTACATGTGTCCCTACATGTGTCCCATCTTCTTACATTCTGGTGAGGACTTCTTGCATGATCAATTTAATAATGTCAAATTGACCAATATTATGTTTTAATTGGTCTTAGCTATTCACATAAAATCTATTTTTACTGATATTTGAAAAATATATATCTGTTAGTTCCTATTTAAGTAAATGTCATTAAGTGTCAAGTCTTACCTATAGTACATATTGCTTTATTCTACTCTTTCAGAACATATACATATCAGTATATAGTTAAATAAATTTATATTAATTTACTCAGACACCATTTATTCTTTATGTATGTCAATAATATAATAGGTATTGTGATCCACATATTTGTAAAATGTGTTACATATAATGGGAGAAATATGATATTTTCCCTCATACAGCTTGAAAATTTTAGTAGTCTAGGTCTATAGTAAAATTGTGTTTAAATCCACAAATGCTAAATAAGAACTTCAACTCTGAAAAAATATATAATAAAGCTTGTCAAATCAACTACTAAGCATTTTATAAACTGCTATAAACAGTGAAGAATATGACTCAGAATATATATCCCAGAACAGACTCTATTATACATAATAATTTAAGTGGAATCACAAAGTAGTAGGGAAAGACAAGGTTCTACAGATAGTGCTGGAATTATCAGTGTGGAAATTGAAAATAAGTAAAATTAATATTCATTCTCTCATATATATACATAAATATATAGTAAAAAATAAATTCTAGCTTCATCAGAGCATGCTAGATTTTTGCTGTTGTTGTTCATTCTCACTCTCCAAGTCCTCTCTCTACCTTTCCCCACTGACTTTGGGCCCCAAGGTCTCCATGACATCTATGAATGACCTTCAAAGGCTACGCTTCCACTCTAGCTTCTGCCTGGGTTCAACTAAAGAATGATTCCTGCAGATCACAAAGTAAAAAGAAAACACAAGGAAGAATTTATTCCTCTGTCCCTCTCTCTGCCATATTACCACAGATTAGTCACGCCCTTCCACAAAAGGCATTGCTCCTATCAGTTAGCTCAGGCTCTTAAGTTCCAATAACTTTTCCCAACACCTACCCCATTATGTCTGGAGCTGGTAAGAGGACTCCGTTGGTATTAAACTGGGAATCTCACTATCCCCAATTGGTTCTCTTTGATCCTACCCACACCATTTCAATAGTCTACTAATGAAAAGTAGACTCTTCAATTACACTATTTGAGTGAGCTGCTTGCTCCCAATAGTCTGATACAGAGATATATGGAAGCTTGAGACAGTTCCCCTAGATAGAAAAGGCTTGCAGTTTTATACAAAACTTGTATACGATATCATCCTTGCTCTTGAAGACACCTATAGTTAATGAAATAGTATTTGGATAACATAGGAATATACATTTGTAAAGCACACTCTTCCAAATTTCCATTAAATTCACAGTTACTTTATGTGAAACCAATGCCTCTATGGCTACTAAAGAAAACTTTGATTTTCACCGTTTCATTATTTATATGGTGAGAATCATGGGATGGCGGTGAAGAATTGTTTCATCATCATTGGTTCAAACAATGAAAAAGAAATCCTCCGATTCAAGTTCTTCTCTTCCAGATGACCTAACATGTCCTTAGATTGCTTATATTTAGGAATGTCTTCATGTCTAAACAAAATCAGTAATGATTTCTCTCTAGTTTCATAACAAATCAAAGTCATATAAGAAGAAAAGTTTATCTGGATACACTGAAACCAGTCCCAGTTACAAACTATAATATATGAACATGCTTGTCAAATTACTCTTTAGATTCATAAGTTATTCAACAAATATGTATCAAGTATTCACCATGTGCCAAGTATTATACTAGGTGTTGCAAATACATAATAATGAAAAATGCTATTCTAACTTCATGGATCTTAAATCCAGAAAAGGAGAAAATATTACAGTAATAATAGTAATACTACATATAAATATTTAAATTATAATAACTGCAATGCAAGATAGCTCTAAAACTGTCTGCGCATGAGATCTTGTCTTTATAGGAGGTCAGAAAAGATCTCTTCTAAAGAATCATTCTTAAATATAAGGTATAAGAATAACTAGGAACTCTTTCAGGCCAATTGAATAACATTCGTGAGGGTCCATAGGTGATAAGATAGTTTGCATTTTTAAAAAAATGAAAGAAGCTGAAGCTTAGTGGCAGCAAGGAAGGAGGTATACAGGCAGAATGATAGAGTGGTCAAATTATCCAGGGCTTTTTAGACCATGTTAGAGATGTATTTTTGCCTAAAAGTTATAAAAAAATTTTTTTTGAAGGTATAAGACAGACCTGAATTTTTAATATTGTATTTATTTAGAGAAAGGAGAGAAAGGGAGAGAGAGAAATGCTGACGTGAGAGAGAAACATTGATTGGTTGCCTCCTGCACGCATCCCAACTAGGGGCCGAACCTGCAACCCAGGTATGTGCCCTGACTGGGAATTGAACCTGTGACCTTTTGCTTTGGGGAAGGACACCCAATCAACTGACCTACACCTGTCAGGACAAGACAGAACTGAATTTTAAAACATCACTCTACTACCAGACTCCAAGAACAATTACAAGCTGTAGTAAATAAAATATACTATTGTTTTAGGAATATGAAAGTAGTCTTAAAAACAAAATAGAATCTAGAATAATTCTGACAATTATGGAAATTTAGAAAATGCTAAAGATAGAATTCCAAATTAGAGGATAAAGGACAGATTGTTGAATAAAGTGTGTTGGAACTATTGACCTTACAACTGGGGAAAAGTTATGATCTTACTCTGTGTATGCATTATATAGCTTCTGGAAAAAATGAACCTTAAAGACTCAGTGACTTAATTCTATAGAAAGAAGTTAATTTCTTGCTCACATAGAGTCTAAAATTGATGCTTTTATTTGGCTCTCTTCTAATTGGCAATTTTTGGATTTAAACATTTTCCAGGTGACTTCACTATCTTCAACACTTCTCCTCCAAGGTCATTTTGGCAGAGGATCTCTCTTGGAAGGTTGTTATAGGACAGGACTCTTCATAATGGTCATCACTTCTGCTCTCATTCTGTTGGATGCAATTCAGTCATAAAAGCTCACACAGCTAAACAGGAGGCTGGGAAGTAGAATCTCACTACGTAAATGGAAGGTGACACAGCTGTGGTGATTGCCCAGGAGTCTCAGCCACCACTTACATCTTATGCAAAATTAAAATTTGTAAGTATTAAAAATCTAATATAAAAACTATAAAAATACCAAAAGAGATTTTTAAAGAATATTTCATAGTCTTGATCTGGCAAAAAAACTTCTTAGGCAAGAAGTATAAAGCAGAAACCACAAAGGAAAAGAATAACAGATTTGACTACAGCAGAATTTTAATTTTTCTGTCACAAAAGATGAATCTGAAAAATGAGTGGTGCCCTTAGAAGAAATATCTTCAAAACATAACAAATAAAAATATAATAGCACAACCGGATAAAGAGACCTTATAAATAATTAAGAAAAAATAAAGCTTACAAAAAAATCAACAAAAAAAATAGAGAAAATTCACTGAACCAAGAAACATGTGAAAAGAAATTCAAGCTCAACATTTTCAGAACAACAAAAACAAAAAAAATTAAGATGATTAACCATTTTATCTAATCAAGTAGACTAAAACATATCCATGGTTAATGATTAAATAAACACCACTAAATTCTTGGTGGAAGTACTATAAGCTGGTACAGTTTTCAGAAGGGAAATTCTGGACTACATGTCGATATTTGAATTGACTTAACAATTCCACTTCCAGAATCTATCCTACAGAAATGTACATGTGCACAAAGATACAGACTAGATAGATGGGAAGCAGGGAAGGAAAGAGAAAAAGAGAGAACAGGACAATAAGAACAATGGATAAGGAGAATATGACAATGGATTTTCAATGAAGCATTATTTTTAATGTAAAATATATATGTATACATATATATATAGAAAGAGAGAGAGCCCATATATGGTAATAGTTAAATGAATTATGACATAGTCATACTAGAATGCTAGGCAACTCTTAAAATGAATAGGGTAGACTAAAGTGCAATTCCCTGGACGTGTCTGTGACACAAGTTACATAACAATTATGCTAATCTGAGAGAGAGAGAGAGAGAGAGAGAAAGGAAGAGAGAGATAAATGGGGAGGACTGGTAGAGATATAAATGCACAGGAAAAACTCTTCAAGAAATAACATCAAACTTGTAGACTAGGGATAGCAGAGAAACCAAAGACAATAGACTGAATATTTGCTTTTTACTTTTTTATATTTTAAATTGTTTCAATTTTTTTAAGTGTATGTATTTCTTTGAAGTTAAAATAAAATTATTGTAACTGGAAAAATGACAATAAGGTTGGAGAACTTTCTGGTGAGTGAAATCTGTACAGTTTTCAGGGCACAGAATATGACATCATCGCAATATTTTTTAATGTTTCTGTTATGGCTACTCCAAACTTCAGATAAGAATTCTGACATTCCTTGATGAATAGGGCTCTGGAATTCCTGCATACTTCCCATCCATTCCACAAACACCCAATACCAGCATCTGTGCTCCTACAGGAATACTAAATCAGAGCACTTTACATTGTATTACAATCATTTCTCAGAACATCACTGAACTTAGTCATCTAAGTCCTCAGTGTTTCCTGAAGAGGATATTAACAAGAATTTTTCTTACACAAATGCAACTGAGAACAAAATGCAACTAAAGGGAGTCATCTCTGACTTTCACCCTCTCTTCACCTCATAAGTGCTGTAGGACTGTGAACCGTTTCCATAATTCATAGGCTCCTGTGATGTGGAAGGTTATTTTTGAATTTGTTTCTCCTGTAAGAAAAGATTTGCTTCCTAAAATTAGATTATGAATCTACTTCTAAAGCCACTAATCAAACATAACTTAAAGCTACTTAAATAAGGGAGAGAAAATTTTAGAGCTCTAAAATATTAGAAATAGGTCACTGAGAGCTTCAATAAGACTTCAGAAAAGGTACTGATAAAAAAGGTATTCTCATTAAGAAGCTGTAAAGTAATCCTGCTATTATACAGGGAAAATTGCAGATGCAAAAGCAGCAAAATATAGTCTATAATGTCATTTAATGAAGCAGAAGTTTGTATATATGCCATATCTAATGCATTTCTTGAAAAACCTTGGCATATTCACTAATTATAAACCATATATTAAACACTGTTATTATGGGTATTACTCAGCAGTAGAAGATTTAAAGTTGGTTGTCTCCTTCACCATAGTTTGCAATGAAATACTGGCACATATATGATCTGCTTAAACAGGTTAGAAAATAGGAGGGAATATACTAACTAGCCCTTTCATTATGCAAACAGTTTCCATAATTCTGATACTGAATTCTATGACACCCATATATTTCCTTATAATCTAGCTGTAAATAATAATTACAGTATCCATAGAAGAAAGTGCTGTATTTTAGGTGGCAAAACAGTCTCTAATATTATCTCTTGTATTATATTATTTGATAACTGTCTAAAACTTTCCCAAAAGGGTTATTGTTATATTCTTCGGAAGCTATCTTTTCCTTTATTTTCACGAAAAGCATAAGAATAATTTGTTCAGCCATTTTCAAATTAAAGTACAATGAAGAAAGAAATTTGCCATTGAATTTTAAACATTATATTTAGCAGGTCCTCAGTGCATTGCATAATCAGTTCAAGCCTATGGATTAACAATCAAAGAAATCTCAGACACTGACCTACATTAGAGAAATCCTACACACACAACCAAGAATTCATCATCCACAGAGGACTCAAAACCTTTTGTGTAACCTGCTAGCTAATCAGTACGTGTCCTAATATTATAGTGCTAGGGACCAGGAAGAAAATCATCCTGAAAGGTACTACATTAAAGGTGAGAAAAACCCTAAGATTCCTACATAACCCAGCCCTAGTTTTCAGACCTAGACACTAACTAGTGCTGCGAAGCAATGACCATTTAACTATTTATTATACTGGTTTAAACCTACGTCTACTTTAGGAATCATATTTGATGGGCCATTATTTTCATCCTTCAGATGTTGAACAAACAAGTTCCCCAAATTAATTAAGCCACATCTGAAACAGGATAAGGTCAACTATCTTGAGCTTCACAACCAAATGTTTCACACCCCTTCAACCTGACACACGTACAAAACTTTATATTGCCACCAAAATCTGCTTCTCCTCCTGTGCTTCCAATCTCAGTGAATAGACTGTCCATCTACCCACTTGGTTAATCAAACCATTAAACTAAGCATCATCTTCCACAGTTCCTGCTCCCCATCTTGGACATCCAATCACTAATTTTTCAAATTTTCTCATTCATTCACTTCTCTTTATCCATCGCTACCGCTATGGTTCAGACATCAATGTCACTTCTCTGCAACTAGAGATAAATCTAGGAAAGAACTCATGAGTCTTAAGTCCTCTTCTAGAGCTTTGTACGTAATTTTGGATTTAAAATTTTCTATTCTTTTCTGTAAAAAGTATGTAATCTGTGTACCCTACTAAAACTATATCTTCTGTCTACATTACTACAAAAGCCCCCAGTGATTTCCCAGCTTCTAAGCTTGTCTGATACCAATTTCCACTCAGCACTGTAGATGAAGTGCTCTTTCTAAAACACAAATATGACTTTGCTCTTCCATTGCTTGACAACCTCCAATGGTGCCATGTTTCTCTTACAGTTTAGTCTCAACTCCTTATTGTGCTTTACATTTTATGTAGTCAACACACATTTTATGATCTACACACAACTTCTCCAGCTACTATTCAGCCCTCATACCATGTTTCTGGACATACCAAAATCTGCCCTCCCAGTACTTCCTATCTTCATTGCTTGAGAGAGCAGAAACCAGGTTATGTTTCTTGTTAAATCGGCAGCACTTAACACTATTATGTCACTTAGTAGGCATTTCATAAATATTAAATAAACATTTATTAAGGAATACATGAATGAATAATGAACACTCTACATCACTGGGGCAAATGCAGGCATAGTGATGCAAAACCCGTGAGGGATGGATCTAACAAAAAAAGCATGGATTGATTACTGGGAATGAACTGCAGTTGGATTCCCGTATTCATGAATAATTACATTGAAAAGAATTTTGATGAATCATCTATCAGGGGAATGGTCATTAAATACTACTCTAAATTTCTTTCTACCCCAGAAATCTGCTTTTTTTTTTTTTTTGGCCAATTTCTTATTGCTTTGAATGTAATACCTGATACGCCAGATTCTTCCTGGCTGACATAACGCTTCCTTCCAAACAATGAGAATACACAGAAAGTGTTTAATCCAGCCCCTGAATCTATATGACCTCTTCCTTTTCCCCAAGCTACTATTTTTTTATAGTTTTGTTATTTTACTCATACACCAAGATGTAATGCTTGGACAAACTTCATAGTTTTTCCTCATCTATATTTCCTTACCTTTTCCAAATAGATGTTTAACAAATAACTAAAATAAAATGTCTTTCCCAATTATCCTGACCATTACTTTCTATATGTTAATACTTATTTAGATTACATCTTATGCTGCTATAATCCTTTCAATAATTATTTACAAAGCACCACAAATTTTTTATATTCATTCATTTAAGAAACATTCATTGAATACTGTTTGTGCTAAGCAGTGTACTACAAGGTACATAAAAGAAATTTATATAGTCCTGCAAATCTTTTCCCATGCAGAGACATGATTTAATAATGCTTTACAATTCTCAGTAAAATTCTGTAGACACCTTTATATGGTTCCTGAATATTTTCCTGGCAAATGGTACAAATATACATAGATTATAGATAGAGATAAATTTGAACATAGGGTTTTGACTTAATGGGTGAATAGATATGTAAATAAATACATATCACATACATATACTTATTAAAATCACATATACATATGCATAAATTGGAGTGACAACACCATTTTTAACCATTGAATTAATGTAGCTTTTAATAGCTCATGAGGTAGGCCTTCCATTTACTACTTCTCTTATCAATATTTTTTATTTTCTCTTTATTGAAGTTATTGGGGTGTCATTGGTTAATAAAATTATTTGGGTTTCAAGTGTACAATTCTATAATATATCATGCGTATACTGCATTGTGTGTTTATCAGCCTGAGTCGAGTCTCCTCCCATCACTATTTAGCCTTCCTGTACCATCTCCTATCTTCCCCCACCTCCTTTTCTTCCTGGCGGTCACCATACTGTTTTCTATGAGCTTTTTTCCCCTTCATCTCTTCAACTTATTCACCCAGTCCTCAAAACCACCCACCCTAACAGATGTCAGTCTTTTCTCTGTATCTATGAGTTTGTTTCTATTTCGTTTGTTTATTTTGCTTATTAGATTTTACATATAAGTGAAATCACATGGTATTTGTCTTTCTCAGACTGGCTTATTTCACTTACACTCATACTCTCCAAGTCCATCCATACTGCCACAAAAAATAAGATTTCCTTCTTTTTTAGGCCAAGTAGTATTTCATTGTATAAATGCACCATTGCTTTTTATCCTCTTACCTATTGATGGGAACTTGGGCTGTTTCCAAATCTTGGATATTGTAAATAACGCTGCAATGAAAATATGGGTGCATATATTCTTTCGAATTAGTGCTTTGGGCTTCTTCAGGTATCTTCCCAGAAGTGGAATCACTGGATCATAAAGCAGTTCCATTTTTAATTTTTTCAGGTAACTCCATACAGCTTTTCACGGTAGCTACACCAGTTTGCATTCCCACCAACAGTGCACAAGAGTTTCCTTTTCAACACATGCTTGACAACACTAGTTTATTGATGATAGACGTTCTAACAAGTGTGAGGTGACATCTTATGGTGGTTTTAATTTCCAACTATCAGATAATTAGTGATATTGACCATCTTTTCTTATGTTTATTGACTATCTGTATGTCCTCTTGAAAAGAAGTGTTTATTCAGATTTTTTGTTCATTTTTAATTGGATTGTTTATTGTTTTGGTGTCAAGTTATGTAATTTCTTTATAAATTTTGGATATAACCCTTTATCAGAACATTGGCAAATGTGTTCTCCCATTCAGTGGACTGTCTTTTTATTTTGTTGATGATTTCCTTTCCTGTGCAAAACTTTTTATATTGATATACTTCCATTTGTTTATTTTTTCTATTATTTTCCTTGCCCAAGGAGATATATCAGAATACATATAGCTACAAGAAATGTCTGAGATTTTACTGCCTATGTTTTCTTCAAGAATTTTTATGGTTTTAAATCTAGTATTTAAGACTTTAAAATATTTTGAGTTCTTGTGTATGATGTATTAAAATGGTCTAGATTCTTTTTCTTTCTTTCCTTTCTTTCTTTCTTTGTTTCTTTCTTTCTTATTTCTTTCTGTTTTACATGTACCTGTGCAATTTCCCCAACACCATTTACTGAGTAGACTATGTTTACCCCATTGTATGTTCTTGCCTCCTTGGTCAAATACTAATTGATGATAAAGGTATAGGTTTATATCTGGGCTTTCTATTCTGTTCCATTGATCTATATGTCTGTTTTTATACCACTACCATGCTGTTTTGATTACCATAACTTTGTAGTATAGTTTGATACCAGTTCCCCCAACTTTGTTCTTCTTTCTCAAGCTTGTTGTGACTACTTGGGATCTTTTCTGGTTCCATATAAATTTTTGGAATATTTGTTCTAGTTCTGTAAATTATGTCATTGGTATCTTTATAGGAATTGTGTTGAATCTGTAGATTGTTTTGGGTAGTGTAGATATTTTAATGATGTTAATTCTTCCTATCCATAAATATGGTATATGCTTTCACTTATTTGTAGCTTCTTCAATTTCTTTTTTCAGTGTCTTATAATTTTCTGAGTCAGGCCTTTTACATTCTTAAATTTGTCCCTAGGTATTATTTTTTTGTTGCAATTGTAAATGGGATTGTTTTCTTAGTTTCTCTTTCTGATAGTTTATCATCCATGTATAAAAATGCAAGTGATTTCTGGATGTTTATTTTGTATCTTGCTACTTTACTGAATGCATTTATCACTTCTAGTAGATTTTTGTAGAATCTTTAGGGTTCTTTATATACATTGTCATGTCATCTGCAAGTAATGACACTTCTTACTTTCCTGTTTAGATTCCTCTTATTTCTTCTTCTAGTCTGGTGGTTGTGGCTTGGACTTCCAGTACTATGTTGAATAAGACAGGTGAAAGTAGATGTCCTTGGCTTGTTCCTGAGTTTAAGGGAAACATTTTTAGGATTTTTCCCATTGACTAAAATGTTGGCTATGAGTTTGTCATATATGGCCTGTATTATATTGAGGGATGTCCCCTCTATTCCCACTTTCCTAAGAATTTTTATCATATGTGGATGCTAGATTTTGTCAAAACTTTTTTCTGCAAATATTGATATAATTATATGATTTTTATCCTTCATTTTGTTTTTGTGCTGTATTATGTTTATTGATTTGCAGATATTGTACTAACCCTGCATCCCCAAGAATAAATTCCACTTGATAACGATGTATGATCTTCTTAATGTATTGCTGGATCCAGTTTGCTAAAATTGCGTTGAGGATTTTACCATCAATATTCATCAAGGATGTTAGCCTATAATTTTCTTTTATTGTGGTGTCTTTATCTGGTTTTGGGAATAGGATAACACTGGCTTCATAAAGTGAGCTGGGGAGTCTTCCTTCCACTTGAACTTTTTTGGAGTAGTTTGAAAAGAACACATATTAGTTCATTGAATGTTTGGTAACATTCTCGTGTGAAGCTATCAGGTTCAGGACTTTCTTTTGCTGGGATTTTTTTTTATTGCTATTTCAATTTCATTAAGTTGTATCTCTCTATTCAGATTTTCTGATTCTTCCTGATTCAGTTTTGGAAGATTTTGTTTCTAAGAATGTATCCATTTCTTCCAGATTATTCAATTCATTTTCATATAGTTTTGCATAATATTTCCTTACAATCCATGGTATTTCTTTGGTGTTATCTCTTGTTTACCTTTTCAAAGAAGCAGGTCTTGTTTTCATCGATCTTTTGTATTTTTTTAGACTATTTCATTTATTTCTGCTCAGTTCTTTGCTATTTACTTTAATCTACTCACTTTGGGCTGTTTGTTGTTTTTTCCCTGTCTTTTATGTATAAAGTTAGAACACTTATTTGAGATTTTTCTTATTTCTTAAAGTAAACCTGTAATACTGTGAATTTCCTTCTTAGAACTGTTTTTGCTGTGTCCCATAGATTTGGGTCGTCGTATTCTCATTGTTTTTTGTCTCAATATATCTTTGAATTTTTCCCTTGATCTTGCTGTTAACCTATTTATTGTTCAGAAACATGCTATTTTATTTCCATGTCTTTGTGTGTTTTTCATTGTTTTTTTTGTGATTGATTTCTAGTTTCATACCATTATGGTCAGAGAAGATGTTTGATATGATTTCAGTTTTCTTAAATTTATTGAGACTTGTTTTGCATCCTATCACTTGATCGGTCCTAAAGAATGTTCCATGTATACTTTTAAAAAATGTATACTCTGCTGTTTTGGGGTGAAATGCTTTGAAGATTTCAATTAAATCCATCTGGTCTAGTGTGTCATTTAAGGCTGCTCTTTTTATGTTGATTTTCTGTCTAGAGATCTATCCACTGATATCAATGGGGTGTGAATTTTGTACCATGACTGTATTATCTTTTATCTCTCCCTTTATGCCCATCAAGATTTGCTTCACATATTTAGGTACTCCTGTGTTGGACACATAAGTGTTTATGAGGGTTATATCCTCTTCTGGACTGCTCCCTTCATCATTGTGTAGTGTCCTTCTTTGTCTCTTACCATAGCCTTTGTTTTAAAGTTTATTTCATCAGATATAAGTATTGTTACCCCGTTTTTTGAAATTTCCATTTGCATGAAATACTTATGTACATTCTTTTACTTTTAGTCTGCATGCATGTGTCATTCTAGGTAGCTCTCTTGTAGACAGCATATATATGGGTCTTGTATTCTTATCCATTCAGTGTCCTATGTCTCTTAGTTGGAGCATTTATGCCATTTACATTTAAAATGATTATTGATAGGTATGTATCTATTGTCATTTTATTCTTTGAACTATGTTCCTCTGTTCTTTTTTTTCTCTTCTTCTAAAGAAGATCCTTTAACATTTCTTGTAATACTGGTTTGGAAGTAACAAACTCCTTTTGATTTTTCTTGTCTGGGAAACTATTTCTCCTCTAATTTTAAAAGATAGCTTTGGTGCTTAAAGTAGTCATGGTTGTAAGTCCTTGCTTTTTGTCACCTTGAATATTTCATGTCAATTCCTTCTGGCCTGAAATATTTCTGTTGAAAAATCAACCAACAGACTAATGAAAGCTCCTTTATAAATGTCTTTCTCTTGCTTTTAGGATTTTTTATTTGTCTTTAACCTTTGCCCTTTAATCATGACGTGTCTTGGTGTGACCTCTTTGGTTTCACCTTGACTGGGACTCTCTGAACTCTTGAACTTGTGTGTTAATTTCTTTTAGTATGTTAGAGACGTTTTTAGTCATTATTTCTTCAAACACATTCTTGATCCCCCCCTCTTCTGCTTCAGGTACACTGATGATTCAGATATAGGTATACTTCATGTTGCCCAAAAGTCCCTTAAACTATTCTCATTTATTTAATGTTTTTTTTTTCTTTTTGCTGCTGTACTTCAGTATATTCTGTTACCTTGTCTTCCAAATTGCTGATTCAATCCTCTGTTTCATCCAAACTACTGTTTATTCTTTCTAGTGCATTCTTCATTTCAGATATTGTAGTCTTCACTTCTGACTGGTTCTTTTTTATGATTTCTATGTACTTTTTCATGCTGATGTAGTTGTCATTAAGTTCCTTGCAGTTCTCATTAAGTTCCTTGATCATCCTTTTATAAGCATTCTTCTCAACTCTATATCTGGTCATTGCTTGCCTTCATTTCATTTAGTTCTCTCTCTGGAGATTTTTCCTATTCTTTTATTTGGAGTATGTTTCTATGTCTCCTCATTTTGGCTGCCTCTGTGTGTTTATTTCTATCTAATAGGTGTCCTGTGGGACCCAGTAGTGAAGTCCCCTTTATCATCTGTAGTGGGTTCTCCAGGAATGTCCCTCATGTGGGGTATGTGATCCTTCCTTTTATAATTGCAAGTGGGTTGCTATTGGCCCTTTTGTGTGGGGATCCAACCCTAAGTCTGGCTGACTGTGAGGATCAACCTTGACCGCCATGTAAAAGCTGCTGTGCAAGTGCTGATCACATGGAGTGGAATTCACCTCAGGGGTGTCTAGGACCTGCTGAGATCTCCCTTTGTAGAGCTATTTTGCTCTTTCTCTGATGTTGTCTGAAGCTGGCCACTAGGTTGGTTCTGAGACTTCTTGGAAGGGACTGTGGTGCAAGTCAATATTAGATGTTGCCTGTGACTGACCCTGGGAAATTTATGTGGAATTACAAACTGATCCACAGTTTATAGCCACCCTTGCTGGGCCTGGGTGTGCCCAGGACAGATTTATCTGTGTGGCTTTTACCAGCACTGACTCCAGGGGAACATCAGCAGAAGTTCCAAGGAACCCTGAGATCCGCCTCCACCTGCCTATACCTGACAGCTTCCTGTTAGGTTCAGTTACTAAAAAAGCCTCTGGCAGTACTAAAGTTGCATGTCTTCAGTGAGTTACCAAGTAGTGGTGAGTGGTATTCACCAGACTGATACAGGTTCAAACTCCGTGCCAGTCCTGGGTCTGAGGCCAATCAGCAAACATCCCAGGGTACACCAAGTCCAGCTGTCACTCATTGGGTGCTCACATGTCTTTGTGGTTGGGTGGGTCTCAGGGAGTCATCAGGGTGAGGGCAGCAGAATTTATCAGGCCCAAATAGACCAAAATTTGGCCCTGTGCAGGAGGGCTCTGCACCACTCAAGTATGCATGGGATAAATTTTCTTCATCCTATAGTCACTCAGCACAGTCTGTCTCAGATTCTGCCAAGAGCCTGATTTCAGCAAGGTAGGATCACCAGGAATTAGGAGTTGGGAAACGGGATGTTGCTGGTCGGGCTCGGTGAAAGGTGCAGAGGGTGGACCCTGCCCCAGATTCTGCCCAGACTTAACAGGGTTGAACTACTGAGAGTTAAAAAGGTGGAGCCACTGGGAGACAGGAGAGTGGGGCTAGGGAATATGCTGTGAGGGAGAGGTGCCAGACGGGTTCACAGAAAAGTGGTGGGAATGACCCCCATCCCAAAGCCTCACAACTCAGTCACTGAAACCCCTTGAGTCTGCCCAGATCTCTACATACTGACCCAGGTAGTTGACACCTTAGCAGGACACAAACCCCAAAGGAGGGGCAATGGACATTCCACAGGGTGAGGCTATTGCTTTCTCCCAGGCTCATGCTGTTTGGCAGGGCATACTTCACCCAAGATGGCATCTCTAGTGTTGGGCAGGGACTCAGCACAGAGATCCCAGTAGCTGTCCCCTCAGCTCTCTCTCCAGAGCTACAAATCCCAGTATCTCCTTGCACAACTCTTGTCTTCTCCACCCTCCCTCCACAGGAGCCCAGGATAAATGATGGGCACTGATTTTCACAGCTAGATGTTATATGTGTGCCTCTTCCTGGCTATGTGCTCTAGGCTAGGGAGTCCAGCATGGGGTTGAAACCCCACACTCTTCAAGCAACAGAGATATTCCTCTGGAACGCCAGCTGCTGCTCCTGGGAGCAAGTCTAAAACTTTATATGTCTCTGACTTTCCTATCAGTCCCAATGTGGCTTCTTTGTAAATCCTTGATTATAAGACTTCTTTTTAGCTAGCCATCAGTTGGTTATTCAGGTTCATTGTTCTACATTTTAGTTGTAATTCCAGTTTGCTCTTAAGAGAAAGTGAATGTAACATCCACATATTCCACCACCATCTTGTCAATATTTTCTTAACTTTTCTCAGTTTATTTTTCTGTCTTCTAGGTAAATCTTAATATGATTTTATAAAGTTCCAGAAAATGTATTGATATTTTGAAAAGAATTACATCAAATTCATTAATTAATTTGCAAAAACCTGGCATCTTTGCCCTTACACAGTAGTCCATGAGACACTTAATAATAATGATCAGGGACATTCTGCTGCTGTCCACGCTTACTCTTAGTGTACTCAAATCTCTATGCTTACAAAATATTGACATGAACAATCCATCCAGTTGATAGTTGCTTAGCCAAAAAAAAAAAAAAAGAGAGAGAGAGAGAGAAAGGAAAAAATCACAGTATGTCAAAATAACACACATTTAATTTTATATCACTACATCAAACACTACAACAGATATGCAATGGTGTCAAAGATGTAATACCACTTACTGGCTGGAAGAAGCCATACTTACACTGAATTCAATGAAAGCAAGAACTTCCCACCTGGCATTCTTTTAATAAAAGAGTGATTGTTTATGAGCACTTCATTTCCAATTCCAATAAGGGTGGTCAACTTCTCTAATGCCAGAATAAAGTATTTAAAGTCCTGGATACAATGGTGTTTCAACTCTGAGAAGTTATAAAGGAAAATAATATATCAAACCAATGAGGTTAATCAGGCAGGTAAGAATAACATTTGCCTGTTCTGCATTTATAGGCTCATGATTTTGAATCTACGCAAAATGAGAAAGTTTAGCATATTGACTGTGAGTACTTTGGTAGCAGTGATCCTCTCTTTATCACAAATTCATACCTAGAACATGACTATATAGAATTGGAACCTGGGGGAGGAAATGTTTCAGGACAACTTTACCATAATTTTTATACCCTAACTAGTATTTTCTGAATATCAATACTGTAGGCTATGGCTTAACTTTTGATTAGCATACTTATTCTACCAGACAAGAATATCTTTAAAGTCAGAATCCTTGTCTTATCTTTTTACCACTAGCATTTAATACTTATCAATCTTGAAAACATTGAAGTAATGAGAACAATGATATTGTTCCTAGGAATGAAAGTAATAGGTAAATGTATGCATGTGTATGTGTGACTGTAAATATATGTGTGTGTGTGTATACATACATATATATAATTATATCCAAATATAAAGATATATATGAACAGCTTTAAAAGTGTGAAAGTAGTTGGTTAGGAATTTAAAAAGTTACTGACATTTTAAAAGACCAGTACTAGAGAAAAATCACATTATTTTTGACTAAGTTGCAGGGTGAGCACTTAACAATTACGTCTGTGAACAAATACAACTCTAGAAGTCAGGAGTTTTTTAAAACTAGTTAGGAAGCACTAGTTGACCTTTCCCCATCTTCCTTAGAGTGCACCTTTATTAATGTGCCCTTCAAGAACTGCGAACTGGGCAGAGACACGAAACAGGGCTCTCCCAAAGAGTTAGAGAGGGATGTAAATCATGGATGGATCTAGCCTCTGGCAGGCTTGCTCACACCTTGTTCCTCAGAAAGCTCCTCTTTTTTGTCAACTCTAGAAAGCAAAGTAAAAATATCTCTACATAAATTTGTATTTTTGACCTACAATTTAAAAAATGCCACTGTTCAGGGAAACAGAAAAAAATATTAACATTAAAAGTACTGGAGCAGGGGCTCAGAAGATGGCAGAAATGGCAATATGGCCTGTGAGAAATGTGTGCAGGGCATCAGTGCAAGCTACAATATCATGTGTGCACTCTCTAATTCATCTTCATTGATGAACCCAAAGTCTGAGTTTAGAACAGTGTTTGATTTGGAAAGGAAAAGAGCAGCAAAAAAAAGAAAAAAAATCTAAAGGATGCCCATCGAACATCTGCCAATAAAATAGCCTTTGACGTGATTATGTGTTTAACTGGCCATGGAAAAGCTCTCCACTAAACAAAACATGCAACAAGCACTAAGTAGCTGTGCTTTCCTACACAGTTTAGAAGCATTGTTTTCACCGTGCTTATCAAGTTCTGTTATGAAATATGGGGAAATCTTTCTTTCCTGTTGCTCACCAACAAACAGGAGAGAGATCGTCCCTGATTAAGTTCAGGTACTAAGAGTGACACTGGGACAGAGAGTGAATGTCTGAGGACAGTATAAGGAATTTTGAAAAGAAGAAATAACCAATATCTCTGTGAATAAATCACTCTACATATCTTTGGGAACTGCTCAGTTCTCTTCAAGAGTATTATAGAATATTTTTGTTCAAGAAGAAGCAAAAGTACTAAAGCTTACTTGAGAAACTCATCCTATGTCTCAAATAAGCTCAAGAGAAATGGAGTGCAAGTTGGGGAAAATGTGGTATTGCATGGAATAACGGTGATAGAGAGTATGAATGTGTGAAGGAAGATTTAGTTCTTCTTCAGGCCATAGTCTCATTTGTCTTCCATTAAGGAGAGAGGACATGGAATCAAAAAAACATAGAAAAATATACTAGAGTCTTACCTCATGCCATATGTAAAAATTCATTCCAGGAGGATTGCAATGGTAAATATGAAAATAAAAACAATAAAGCTCATAGACAATAATACAAGTGGGTAACTTCTAGACGCGTTTGAGGTTGAGTTATTTCCTAAACAGAACAAAAGGCACTAACCAAAGAAAAATTAATAAATTGGGCTACATTAAAATTAAGAACTTTCTTTTCATTAAATGATATTACTAAGAAAAAAGTCAAGACAAAGACAAGGAGATATTTGCAACATACATAATCAACAAAGAGCTATTATAGAGAATAAATAAAAGAATTCAATTTTTTTAAAAGGCCAGAACTCAATAAAAAAAGATAAGCAAGAGACTGTAGACAGGAGTTTTATGAAAGAGGATATCCAAATGTCCAGCAAACACAGGAAAAGGGCTCAACCACATTCGCAGTTAAATGCCAAGGGTTGGCAAACTGAGGAGCAACAAATGGTCACACGCTACTGGCAGAAATGGAGAAGCATTTTGAATATCTGCTTGGCATTATCTATCTACACAGGTTAAAGGTATCACATCTAGTGACCTAGCAACTCAATGTGTACACATGTTAATGAAAACATATATGTAAGAACATTTATAGCAACATAATTTGTAATTGCTGAAAAGTGGGAAAAAAAACAAATGCCCATAAACTAACTGTAAAATAAATAAAATGATACATTCATATAATGAAACATACTATAGCCTTCAAAATGAACAAATCATATCCACATGCAATTACAATAATGAATCTTACAAACATAATTTAGCAAAAGAAGCCAGGCACAAAACAATACATTATATATGACTTCATTTACACAAAGCAAAAGACAAGTAAGCACAACCAATCCATGGTGATAGAAGTCACAACAGAGTTACTTCCGGGGAGGAGGGAAAGCTCAGGGACAGGGGCAGGGAGTGAATGACTGGGACTCCTAGGGTATTAGCAGTGTTCTCCTTCTTGAACAGAGATGGTTTCACAAGTGAGTTCATTTTGAGATAATTCATTCAGCTAAACATATTATTTATGTACTTTTCTCTGTGTGTTATACTTCAATTAAGAGGTTTTCTCTTTTTTTTAAGTGGTCAGAAGCGGTCTTTTTTGGAGAAATAAGAAACAAGGTATTAATATACTATATTTTTCAGACTATAAAATGCAATTCCCCCAAATTTGGAGGAAAATAGGGTGCAGCAGTGGAGTGGGGTCACAGGAGGCAGGAGCAGGTAAAATATTTTACCACATATTTTGCTTCAAAATTTTTTTTCCTATTTTCTTCCTCTAAAACCTAGGTATGTTATGGTCCAGTGAGTCTTATAGTCTGAAAAATGTAATACTCAATCCCCATCAAATACCAATCATTTATCATAAATCTAATATTTTTAAAAAATTTCATCTGTGCAGTTGTTCTTTTAAATTTGAGTGGCAAGCACTCTCTCCTGCATAGTGACAGGTTGGTCCAACAACACACTCTGTTTGTGAATGCAAGATGTGTAGAGAGTTGGAATTCAGTGAGACAGAAGTTGAAAATCCTTATTAAAGAAGGTGAGTCCAGAAAGTAGTAGGAACTAAGTAGGCAGAATCCATGATGGACAGAAATGAGCAGAGAAAACTCTATGGGCAGCGCCGAACAAAGAAACTGAGAGATGATTAAGATAACAAGCACGACAAAGCACAAAAGTGTTCTGAGGGAATGAAGCCCAGCTTCCCTCTGAGGCCTCCTCTGTAGCTACTGCAGTAATCTCAGCTCTCTGTCCGTTACATGAGCTGACTGCATCTCTGCACCCAAAAGCTCTCAACATTTGAAAGACCAATTAGGAGAGAAATTGTCTGTCTTAAAGCCAAGTAAACCAGAATTAGATTAAGCAGACGGATAAATGTCCAAGTTTATACCCCCCAAAAAGGCAATTTTATTGTTACTTATAATCTTCTTAAACTTGTCAATCAGAAACCGATTTTTCAGTGAAAAATTATTTCTAAATCTAAAGAATAATTTGTGGGATTGTCCCAGCTATCCATACACAATAAATTTCTGAAATTGGCCCACCAACCAAGGCATTGCTGGTCCATGTCCAAATGGAAAACCCAATCACAAGTGGAAAAAATAGTCTTCAAAGCCTACCCAGTCCTGGCCCGATGACTCAGTTGGTTGGAGCATCATCCTGTAAAACAAAAGTGAGGGGTGTTCCATTCCCAGTCAGGGCACATACCTAGGTTGCAGGTTACATTATGGTCACAGCATATACGGGAAGAAACTGATAGATGTTTTTCTCTCACATTGTTGTTTTCCCTTCTCTTTCCTCTCTCTCTTTCCCTCTCTCCCCTCCTCCTCCTCCATCCTCTTTCTTTAAAATCAATTGGAAAAATATCCTCAGGTAAGGATTTAAAAAAAAAATCAACCCAAAGGTAAGTCAATCTGAAAAATGACAGTAAGTATCCCACATACTAAAAGATCCAAACTTATACCAAGAATTTGTCTTGAAGTATACAATAAAACTACCATATTAATTGTTTATGATTTTTTACATGAGAAAAACTCATGAAAGACTAGAGAGTTCTTTTTCATGACACCTCAGAGGTGTTTAGCAGCTTCAGGATGAAGCTGAATATCTCTTTCGCAGCCACTGGCTGCCAGATACTCATTGAAGTACGTGAAAAATACAAACTTTTATTACAAACGTATGGCCACAGAAGTTGCTGCTGATGCTCTAGGTGAAGAAAAGAAAAGTTACGTGGTTCGAATCAGTGGTGGGGATAATGAACAAGGTTTCCCCTCGAAGCAGGGTGTCTTAACCCCTGGCTCTGTCCACCTGCTGCTGAGCAAGGGGCATTCCTGTTACAGACCAAGGAGGACTGCAAATCTGCTCAGCATTGCACTGTGGGTGCCAAACTCAGTGCCGCCAACTTGGTCATTGCCAAAAAAAAAAAAAAAATGGAGAAAGATATTCCTGGTCTCACTGATACTACTTTGCCTCATGACCTGGGGCCCAAAAGCTCTAGCAGAATCTGTAAACTTTGCAATCTCACTAAAGATGATGATGTCCACCAATAAGTTTGAGAAAACCCCTAAGCAAAGAAGGTAAGAAATCTAGGACCAAAGCACCCAAGATTCAGCGTCTTGTTACTCCACATGTCCTGCAACGCAAATGCTGGCTTACTGCTCTGATGAAACAATGTACAGAAACTAAGAAAAATAATAAATAGACTGCAGAAGATGCTAAGTTTGTGGCTAAGAGGATGAAGGAGGGCAAGAAAAACACCGGAAACAGAGCCAAGAGACATAGGCTGTTCCCTCTGAGAGCTTCTGCCTCTTAGTCTGAGTCGAGCCAAAAATGAGATTTTCTAAGAGTAACAAATAAACAAGAAAGAAAGAAGGAAGGAAGGAAGGAAGGATGGAAGGAAAGAGGAAGGAAGGAAGGAAGGAAGGAAGGAAGGAAGGAAGGAAGGAAGGAAGGAAGGAAGGAAAGAAGGAAGGAAGGGAGGGACAGAGGGAGAGAGGGAGGGAGGGAGGACTGGAGGAATTGTTTCATACCTAGTTTAAAAAAACAACAGAAAATGTAAAAGCCATTGCTATCAGATAATATAATGCTCGATTCTTAGTAGCTGAGGTTTTGTATGTTACATGCATACTTCCTCAGGCTCTATTTTAAACAATACTTAAACTATGCGAGTTCCTTTGGTTTTCATCCTCACCATGAAGGTGATGAAAATATTGCTGGATATCCAGAAAAAGTTGAAGCACAAGTTATTTGAATAACTTGAAGTTAATATGTTGTGGGCTTATTTTCAAATGAATCTTATACATTCTTTTCTAGATGTTTTCTTAGGAGCATTTTACTGCTACAGGCACCTTTTGAGGGTCGCATAAAAAATTCTATCTGCTACAATTCGGAAAAAATATCAGTAGGTTGTGAACAAGGACCATATTCACTCTGCTGCATTTAAAATAATGTCACAGTGCCTATAACATGTAAATAGTAGACAGCCTTTGTTCTGTTGGATTTAGATTAACCTTTACAAGCTATGCAGAATTAGATTATGAAAATAAATTGAAAATGGCATCTCCTTAGACTTACTTTGTACTCTGCATTTTCTTAAGCTTTTATGTGACTGTCAAATATTAGTTCAGGGCTCCATTTTTATTTGTAGTATTTTATCTTTTTCTTTTTTTCTGAAAAGTTAAGCACCAGTCTTCAGAGAAAACGTGTGACTATTACATACAGAAAACAACTTTTTCCTGAATGGTTAGTGTTCGAATATGAGCACAGATACCAGATGGCAAAAAGGGAAAAAAAGAATTCAAGTTGCTCAATGATAAGGATTTTTCCATCTGCTGGTTCAATACTAACTTGGTTTGCATTCACTTAGAGCCAATACAATTAAAACTCTATTTGAAGTGAAATGTTTCAGAAAAATAAAACTAGAAACCTGAGAAACCCTTCCATGTGTTCCACCCATCCCTCAAATAGGAAAGCTTTTATATGTGCACCAATGTGAGTGCAGGATGAAACAAGGATATTAAATACACTTTGAAAAGATCTAAAATCATATTCATTTAAGTAATCCTAAAGACTATATGTGGACATTTACTAGAATTTAGAGTTTTGAGGAGATAAAATGTATCTAAATAACACACTAGGATAGTCATTACACAGGATAAAATGGGGAACCACTGGTGAGGGAACAATTTGGCAGCAGTTGATAAGGACACAAGTTTGAATGGCTAATCCACCGACACCAAAGAACAGGGGATGAGGAGAAATAGCTCAGCAGTCACTAGCAACAGCACTTAAAGGATGACAGAGGTCTCACACTAAAATAAGTGTAAAGAAGAACGGAATACCCAAGGACAATGAGAATTCATGAGAACAAGCTTCAAGTAAGACTCATGTGTATGGAGCCAGATATGTACTAGATTTTGGGGGGACATAACTGTGTAAACTACATAAATGTCTAAACACTACACTGTACACCTGAAACTATTATAAATTCATATTTAATGTTAACTGTAATTAAAATGCAAAAATAAAATAAAGTTAAGAACAATAAGAATCATGAACAGCAAGAGAGTTCCAGGATCCCTCTTAGCAATCCTTTGATAAAAAGAGGTCCTACTCAAATATAATATGCATAATATAAAGAAGTAATTTTCCAGGGTAATCTTCCCTTTTGTCCTAAAAGCACTGCTAAAACGGGCATCTCTTGATGTATAAAATCTTCTCAAGGAAGAAAGCCATGGCTTACTCCTGATGCCTACCTTGCACTTAGCATATGATAGATAGTCTACAAGTATTTGATAATCTTATCAGAATTGATCCAAAACTTCCACCTTCTAAATTAATATTGCTCTATTATTGTGCATTCCCTTCAATCAGAGTAAACTTATTCAAAAAAAAGTTTGTTTCTTTATCTTTTTTCCTTAACAGCTTAATGTCAAACCTAAATTTACTCTTTAATAAATCATGGCAAGTATAATGAATGAAGAAGAATACTTCCTCCTAGTCTGAAGCATGACTAGATCTCCTTCCTTCCTTGCTCCTTCACCAGTAGGACAGTGGTCTCCAAAGAGAAGGGCATGCAGCTCGGAGGTGGCAAGGTGATACACTGAAGTCCAGGAAGAAAATATTAGAACCTCTACTTCTATTTGTTTTTCATCTCATCCCTGAAAGCATATGAATTATGTGCATGATTTATAATAGATGATGTTTTACCCCATTAATAAATGCATATAATTTATAAATAAATAAGTATATTTGATGTGTGAAGAACTAAGGGCACAATTCAAAAAGTTTGGAAACCAGTCCTAGAATACTGAATTCTTGGCACCAGGTAAAAATGATAGAAATATCTACAGAATTTAATATATATTTGATAATAAATTGATATTTTTATATTATTACTTCAGTAACTTACCAAATATTAAACTAAAATTGTGTGTTATATAATATAGTTTCATATAAAGCCCTCAACCAGTAAATGATGTGGGCCAAATACATGTTGGTTGAATGAATGAACATTCTACCAAGACAGGAAAACATGCGACAGTGAGCTCTCAATAACTTGGTATTTTCCAAATGTTTTCTATTAGTTCTTGAGGAGTTCCATGGATTTGCTAAAGGCTCTGGGAAATCCTGTAAAGTAAAATCCTCCTTAACTTTATTTAGCACAGCATTTCCCATTTCCACAATTTATTTGACCACAACACTTCATCCCTATCTATAATATTAATCAACTACCCACAGAAAATAGTGTTCCTCAAAGTGTGCATTGTAAAATCCTATTTTAATGGGCTTCAACCTGAAAACTGGAGGCTTGACTAAGTATGGTGTCATTCTTATTGGTTCAAACCATCGTACATACAAGTCTGTACTATTCTTTATGTCCATGTATGTCTTTAGTAATAACTTGGATTAAGAATACAGCAAAAATGTTCATTATAAGGATTAACCTCACAAGCATGTTTTTATCTCAAATATGTAGATAATTTAAGTGTACAAAGTCCTTCATGAGAGCATTAATAGTTTTTCTAAAAGGAAGAGAAGAGGAAAAGTCCTATTTAACTAAAATATTTACTACATATCAGGCTTCATGCTAGAAACTTTATTTCTAATATTGAAATTTCCAAACACTTAAAGGGCATATTGTTGTCCCCTTTTACCAATTACAAAGCTGAGAGTAAGAAAGGCACACAATAATAACTGATAGAGCCCAAGGTCGCCACATAAATTAGGGTAATTTTGAGAATGTTCCATAATTATTCTAGCACAACATTTTTGCCTAAGTTGCTCTTCTCCAATACATCTTTCAGAGACATGATTTGAACTCACATTCTCCCCAACCAATCTTCTTTCTATTACACTTTGTTGACTGAGATGATAATAGAGTTTAAACAATGAAAGAGGAGATTGTTTTACAATGTATGCATATATCAAATCATTAGGTTGTATACTTTAAACACCTTAAAATTTTGTCAATTATATCTCAATAAAGCTAGGGGAATAAAAAATAGAGATTAAAGACTATTGGAGAAATCATCCAACTACTAGAAAGAACAGGACTGCTTTAAAATATTTTATCTACATATATAAGAAAGGAAAAAGGATGACCAAAACATCCTTATCTTCTACCAACATAGAGCTTCCTTTAAAAATATAAGTATGATACTAAGTCTATCCTTTATATCAGGTTTAACATCACTTAGAATCTTTTAAAAGCACTATGCTACCTTTTTGTTTTACCACATATAAGAAAGATGTCAAGAAACTGGAAAAGATCAGAAAATAACAATTAAAATGGAGTAAAGGGTTGTGACATAGAAGTCATGGGGAACAAAGTAAATGAGATGAAATTGTGTTGTCTAAAGTGGAAAGTCCAAGAGATAACTTTAAAATTGCCTCTGAGAGAATTAAAAGCTGCTGAAAGAAGGTCTTCATCTCCAAGAGGATACAACAGAAGGGATCAAAGTTAATTACAAACTGTGAGAGTAAGCATACGCAATTATGTCCTGGTGGTAGAAGCTATGAAATGCCACAGTAAGTTACAAGGGGGCAGCTCCCAGACTCTTACATGAAAGAAACAGTCGCCCTCAATGCCTTAGTTGATGACTACTTTTTTTGAAGGCAGAGAAAAACAGTGGTCACCTTTTGTCATAAGAACCCTATTTTCCCTTGCTGCAATTTTCCTGATGTTAAAGTTTATGTTTGATACTAATCATCAGTCATTCATCCTTCCTCACTGTCTACAGAGTACATACAGTTCAAACTCCTTATGAGGTCATGAAAATGTTTACTCATCTCTACCTACATTTCCAAAGGAACTTGACACTCCCTCAAAACACCCTGGGCTTCTGTCACACCACAAGGAACCTGGGAACGACAAGGAGCACTCCAAAAGCATGAGATCCTAACACAGCTCCTCACCTTTACGCATGTACTGCCTCAAAAAAGGACATACTTCCTTATTCCCACCCTGCCAAGTCCTCAATCCACCCTACGAAGAACTCTCATTCTGAAAGATAAAACTCTGATGCCTTTTTTCCTGCTGCCTTACCAAGGGATAAAATCCCTCTTCTTTGCATTAATTCCCAACAGATAAATTTAGTTTCTTCTTTCTGTGCTTTCAAAGCACATTTTTCCCACATTTATTAGGGCACATCTCACATTATTCTTAAAAGTCTTTAGTTGCTTGTCACTGAGTAGACTCAGTGAGCAACTCTCTGGTGACAGCAGTGAGGAGAAGAAGGGCTGAGAATGAGAGATCGTTTGGTCCAACTCGTTTTGTTTCTTAGCTACCTAGCACACAGTAGGTTCCAAAATTTTTTGTTGAATCAATGAAGCCATTAATTACCTATTATGTGCAAAGAAATATTCAATATTCAAATTATTGCTGTGGAAATCTTATCTAGGGACTTCTGTTGGTCTTTAAATTCTATCAATTTAGACCTGTTTTCCAAGTTTCTTATGAAAGCATTTTTACCTTCAAAAGATAGAATCAATAATGTATATTTAAATGCTCTGGAGCAAACATGTATGTCTGATCTACTCTATCAAAACCACCAAAATATCCAGGACTCCAGGGGTGAAAATTTTGAAGAGCATATCTGAATAAAAATATGGTTAGAAAGTATAAATTTTCCCATCAAATCGGTTCCAGATAAAGCTTCTGGGAGGCACATCCCAGAAGGGGGAGGCAGATTTCCCTTCATTTTTATTGTTGTATGAATAAGGACAGCAGGGTTTTCCATGAGGAGAAATACTGCATAAGAATATTTCATTATTAATACAGACATGAAGCAATATCAGACATCTTAAATACAACTGGTCTCCTGTTGCCATTTTTAAGTTCTTTGCTCTTTGATGTAAAGTCAATTTATTTCTCTATGTTTGCAACATTTGTTAAAACATTTACATTTTGAAGAAAATGAATAAATATATCAAGTGAAAGGATGCATATTTTAAACGTAGTGTTTACTTTCATAAGACAATATACTTTCAAAATATTTCCTCTTAATTTAAACATTTTTGCCTTTAATTGGATTCATTTTAGATTAAATTATTCTTAATTGGACACTTCAAAAAGCAAGAAGGAATTGCATATTTATGCATTTTAATGCATTTGACTTCTTTTGACTCAATGTAAATTATTCTAAAAAAAACAAAAAGAGCTAAAAAGTAATAGCTTAAGGTAACTAAACTCTTCTCTGAAGCTAAACTGACTTCAATTTCTGGCAAATCAAGAAACTAGAACTCAGTTCCTTAACATTTGTGTCTCGAAATCTTTAGCATTTTCCTTTCTATGCTCCCTTCCCAGCTTTAGTATGGAGAATGACCCAAATTGCTCCTTAGTTAAAAATAAGCCAAGAGACTTCTGGCCAAGATGGAGGCTTAACCTTCTTGCACAACCAAAAGAAGGACAACAACAAATTTAAAAACAAAAAAATAATGAAAACTGCCAGAAAATCAAACTGTACAGAAGTCTGACAACAAAGAAGTTAAAGAAGAAGCATTCATCCAGACTGGTAGGAGGAGCAGAGACAGGCAGCCAGGGAGGACAGTATGCATGGCAAGGCAGTAGCTGGCAGACAGGGCGGTCCAACATTTGTGTGCATATAAACCAGGAGGAACAACCGGGGAGTGAGACAGACCACACAACCCAGGGTTCCAGTGAGGGAAAAGAAAGCCTCAAAACATCTGACTGTAAAAACCTGTGTGGGTTACAGCAGTGAGGAGAAACTCCAAACCTCACAGGAGAGTTCATTGGAGAGACCCACAGAGTCCTGGGATGTACACAAACCCACCCACCCTGGAATCAGCACCAGAAGGGCCCAATTTGCTTGTGGGTAGTGGGAGAAGTGACTGAAAGCAGGCCAAGAGCCAAGCAAGTGGCATTGTTCCCTCTAGGACCCCTTCCCCACATAGACCTCCACGATGCAGCAAAGTAGGTTGCCCTGCCCTAGCGAATACCTAAGGACCCGCCCTATATAACATAACAGCTACACGGAGACAAAGAAATATGACTCAAATGAAAGAACAGATCAAAACTCTAAAAATAGAACAAAGCAATGAAGAGTTAGCCAACCTATCAGATGCAGAATTAAAAACACTGGTAATCAGGATGCTCACAGAAATGGTTGACTATGGTCACAAAATAGAGGGAAAAGTGAAGACTATGCTAGGTGAAATAAAGGAAAATGTGCAGGGAACCAACAGTGAAGAGAGGGAAACTTGGACTCATCTCAACAATTTGAACCAGAAGGAAGAAATACATATTCAACCAGAACAGAATGAAGAAACAAGAATTCAAAAAAATGAAGAGAGGCTTAGGGACCTCAAGGACAATTTTAAACATTCCAATATCCAAATCATAGGGGTGCCAGAAGAAGAAGAGGAAGAGCAAGAAATTCAAAACTTACTTGAAAAAATAATGAAAGAAAACTTCCCCAGTCTGGCAAAGGAAATAGACTTCCAGGAAGTTCAGCAAACAGACAGTCCCAAAGCATCTGGACCCAAGAAAGCACACACCAAGATATATCATAATTTCATTAGTCAAGATTAAAGATAAGGAGAGAATCTTAAAAGCAACAAGAGAAAAGGAGACAGTTACCTGCAAAGGAGTTCTCATAAGACTCTCAGCTGATTTCTCAAAAGAAGCCTTGCAGACAAGAAGGGGCTGGAAAGAAGTATTCAAAGTCATGAAAGGCAAGGACCTACATCCAAGATTACTCTATCCAGGAAAGCTATCATTTAGAATGGAAGGGCAG
Organism: Micronycteris hirsuta; assembly: GCA_004026765.1. Lineage (NCBI taxonomy): Eukaryota > Metazoa > Chordata > Mammalia > Chiroptera > Phyllostomidae > Micronycteris > Micronycteris hirsuta. The sequence continues at coordinate 185,153 of PVJI01001251.1, forward strand.
ATAAAGTGTTTCCCAGATAAGATCAAATTAAAGGAATTTATTATCACCAAGCCCTCATTATATGAAATGTTAAAGGGACTTATCTAAGAAAAAGAAGATCAAAAATATGAATACTAAAATGACAACAAACTTACAACTATCAACAACTGAACCTAAAAAAATAACAAAAACAAAAACAAACTAAGCAAACAACTAGAACAGGAACAGAATCACAGAAATGGAGATCAGATGGAGGGTTATCAGCAGAGAAGGGGAGGGGAGAGAATGGGGGAAAAGGTACAGGAATAAGAAGCATAACTGATAGGTACAAAATAGACAGGGGAAGGTTAAAAACAGTATGGGAAATGGAGAAGCCAAAGAATTTATATGTGTGACCCATGGACATGAACTAAGGGTGGGGGAGGGGGGAATGCTGGTGGGTGGGAGGGGTGCAGTGTGGAGGGGAATAGAGTGGAGAAAAGAATGGGACAACTGTAATAGTATAATCAATAAAATGAACTTTAACAATTAAATTAAATATAAAAAATAAAAACAACTTTCTTAGATCCAAAAAATAAAAATAAAAAATGAAAACAAGCCAACTAACAGAAACATCATATTCTGGCTATTTCTCTAGTTCTCTCTGCTTTTTTGCAGACAACCTTCTCCATGGCTGTACTTCCTTTTCTCAGTACTTCCCTCTGGGAAACTTCTTCACTTAGCTAAAGGATCTCTTGCTTATCTCTCCCCTCCCCAACCTCCCATCACCACCAGCTCCCTGTGCTTCTGTCTCAACTGCTTTTAGTTCCACCAACGTGCCATACATTTTCTTGCCACCCAAATTTTAACATTCTGTTCCTTCTTCCTGTAATACTTTCCTTCACTCCCTTTTCTTCCTCTTTTACTTATAATTTTAGATAAAATGCCAAACACCTTTATTTAGTTGTTCTGTTACATTTAGCTATATTTTTATCTCTGTGTCTTGATATCTGAAGAAAGAGTCTGATTTTAGATTGATTTACATTCTATCTATAAATTAATTCAAGGAGGTGTTTGGTTTTTAAAAAGGATAATTTTGAAATTCATTTAAATTAAACAGGAGCAAAATTGAAAACAAATCAAACAGACAGTGGGAGAAGTGTAAGCCTTCAAGAAACCAACAGTAACCAGAACAGTGTGATGCTACCAGAAGAAGAAAAATACAAGCTAATGCAAGACATTGACTACTTCAGCATGATCTACCCCACAAATAACATTAAACTATGAGAAAAAAATCTTCTAAAAGTAAGGGGACATGGAACATTTCCTTAATAAACATTGAGGGGATACATGTGAAATATCTACATATTTAAGCAAACTCCATATCAGTTAATAAGTGAAATATCAAAACTGAACAGATAAAATTATCAGGAATTAAATATCAAATCTTTAGAGAAATGGTTTTTAGTTTTCAGGCAACAGAAGCCATTATAATGGGAAGGTTGGCAACATAACAAATTAAAATTAAAAGAATGACATTTGATTGAGAAACTATACTTACACCTAATATGGTTACTGATACTTTATAGGGAATGTATTCAAATATATGAAAAAATCAAATGTTAAGACTTCAAGAGATAAATGAGCAAAAATATCCAAAAGCGCACCCATATACGAATATTAAATTTCTGAAAATATACCAATCCTCACTATAAAAGAAAATAGCAAATAAAATAAAAAATGAAAACAAAATTTTTAACTCAAAATGTTAATGAAAACATATAAACCTGGCAAGATTATTGCTAAATTTGTTTTCCAGTTGTTATTACTGGGTAACAAATCTTCCCCAATTTTACGGCCTGTGAACTTCGAAAGGGCTCACAAGAGGCAGCCTGTCTCTGCGCCACCATAACTGGGGTCTCAGAAGAGAATACCCAGAGGACCGGGGTTGACTGGAAAAGCTCGGGAACAAATCATCTGAACGCTGGTTCACATATGTCTGGCACCTGGCCTGAGAGACTGACAATCTAAGACTACCATCTAGAGTATCTATTACATGTGGCCACTCCCTGTGGGTTGGCATATATACCATGAGATGGTGGTCTTCAGATACCCAGATTTCTGACATGACAGCAAGTGGTGCCAACCGTGAGTGTTCCAGAAAACAATGTGAAGCTGCCTTTCTTTACCTACCTCAGCAATCATGCAGGGTGACTTCTGCATTCTATTCTCTCAGTTACAAGCCAGTCACAAGCCCACATAGATTTAAGGAGTAGGGGGTGAGAAAGAGCCTCATGAGAGGAATGTCAAGGTCACGTTGGAAAAACCATGTGGGATGAAGGTATACTTATTTTCACCTTTAGAAAGTGCAATCTGCCACGCTAACACGTGGGGACATGGCTAGCAGCATTGTAAACTGTTACAATGCAACAGTTGTAAAGCAACACATCTCTGGAAACACAACATTCTGGAAAGCAACACAGCCTCTTTCATTTTTTTTTTTAAATTACTTTATTGTTGTTCAATTATAGTTGTCTGCACTTACTCCCCTTTCCTCCCACCCCACCCCATCCAAACCAAACTCCCTCTCTTGCTTCCACCCTCCCCCTTGGTTTTGTCCATGTTTCCTTTATAGTTATTCCTGCAAACCCTTCTCCCCAGAGTCCCCTTCCTCCTCCCCTCCGGCTATTGTTAGATTTTTCTTAATTTCAATGTCTCTGGTTACATTTTGTTTGCTTTTTTTTTTCTTTTGTTGGTTATGTTCAAGTTAAAGGTGAGATCATATGGTATTTGTCTCTCACCACCTCCTTATTTCACTTAGCATAATGCTCTCCAGTTCCATCCATGCTGTTGCGAAGGGTATACGCTCCTTCTTCCTCTCTGCTGCATAGAATTCCATTGTGTAAATGTACCATGGTCTCTTGATCCACTCATTTGCTGATGGGCACTTAGGTTGCTTCCAGCACTTGGCTATTGTAAACTGTGCTGCTTTGAACATTAGGATACATAGGTTCTTTTGGATTCGTGTTTCAGGGCTCTTAGGGTATAATCCCAGCAGTGGAATTGCTAGGTCAAAACGCAGTTCAATTTTTAGTTTTCTGAGGAAATTCCATACTGTTTTCCATGGTGGTTTCACCACTCCGCATTCCCACCAACAGTGCACTACGGTTCCCTTTTCTCCTCACCCTCTCCAACACTTGTTTGTTGATTTGTTTATCATGGCCATTCTGACTGATGTGAGGTGGTATCTCGTTGTGGTTTTAATTTGCATCTCTCTGATGGCTAGTGCTGCTGAGCATCTTTTCATATGTCTCTGGGCCCTCTGTATGTCTTCCTTGGAGAAGTGTCAGTTCAAGTCTTTTGCCCACTTTTTAATTGGGTTTTTTATCTTCCTGGAGTAGAGTTGTGTGAGTTCTTTATATATATCGGAGATCAAACCCTTGTCTGAGGTATCATTGGCAAATATGTTTTCCCATATAGTTGATTCTCTCTTCATTTTAATGCTGTTTTCTATAGCCATGCAGAAGTTTTTTAATTTGATGAGATCCCATTTGTTTATTCTTTCCTTTATGTCCCTTGCTTTAGGGGACATATCAGTGAAGATGTTACTGCGTGGAATGTCTGAGATTTTCCTACTGATGTTTTCCTCTAGGACTTTTATGGTGTCACGACATATGTTTAAGTCTTTTATCCACCTTGAATTTATTTTTGTGTATGGTATAAGTTGGCAGTTGAGTTTCTTTTTTTTGCATGTAGCTGTCCAGATCTCCCAAAACCATTTCTCGAAGAGGCTATTTTTATTCCATTTTATGCTGCTGTCCCCTTTGTCAAATATTAATTGACCGTAGAGACTTGGGTTTATTTCTGGGCTCTCTGTTCTGTTCCATTGGTCTATGAGCCTGTTTTTATGCCAGTACCAGGCTGTTTTGATTACAGTGGCCTTGTAATACAGTTTGATATCAGGTATTATGATCCCTCCTACTTTGCTCTTCTTTCTCAAAATTGCTGCAGCTATTCAGGGTCATTTATGGTTCCATATAAATTTTTGGAGTGTTTATCCTATATCTGTGAAATATGTCATTGGCATTGAATCTATAAGTTGATTTGGGTAGTATGGACATTTTGATGATGTTAATTCTTCCAATCCATGAGGATGGTACATGCTTCCGTTTGTTTGTGTCTTCCATGATTTCTTTCCTCAGTGTTGTATAATTTTCTGCATATAGGTCTTTTGCCTCCTTGGTTGAATTTATTCCTAGGCATTTTATTTTTCTTGTTTCTATATCAAATGAGGTTTTTTTTTTGTGATTTCTGTTTCTGATATTTCATTGTTGCTGTACAAAAATGGCTTTGATTTCTGAGCATTGACTTTGTATCCTGCTGTTTTGCCAAATTCATTTATTAGATTGAATAGTTTTTTTATGGAGTCTATAAGATTTTCCAGTTACAAAATCAGGTCATCTGCAAACAATGACAGTTTTACTTCCTCCTTTCCAATTTGGATGCCTTTTATTTCTTTTTCTTGTCTGATTGCTGTGCCCAGGACTTCCAGTACTATGTTGAATAGGAGTGGTGAAAGCAGGCTTCCTTGTCTTGTTCCCAATCTTAATGGGAAAGCTTTAAGTTTTTGTCCATTGAGTATGATGATAGCTGTAGGTCTCTCATATATGGCTTTTATTATGTTGAGGAATGTTCCCTCTATTCCCACTTTGCTGAGTGTTTTTATCATAAATGGGTGCTGTACATCATCAAATGCTTTTTCTGTATCTATTGATATGATCATGTGATTTTTGTGTTTCATTTTTCTTATATGATGTATTATGTTTATTGATTTGTGGATATTGTAACATCCTTGCATCCCTGGGATGAATTCTACTTGATCATGGTGTATGATCTTTTTAACATATTGCTGGATGCAGTTTACCAATATATTGTTGAGGATTTTAGTGTCTATGTTCATCAGCGATATTGGCCTGATGTTTTCTTTCTTTGTTATGTCTTTATCTGGTTTTGGGATTAGGATGATGCTGGCTCATGAAAAGAGTTTAGGAGTCTTCCATCTTTTTGAATTTTTTGGAATACTCTTGGAGGATGGGGGTTAGCTCTCCCTTAAATGCTTTGTAAAATTCTCCTGTGTAATCATCTGGTCCAGGGCTTTTGTGTATAGTAAGCTTTTTGATTACTGCTTCAATTTCATCTGCTGTTATTGGTCTGTTCAGGCTTTCTGCTTCTTCTTCATTGAGTTTTGGAAGATTATATTTTTCTAGAAATTTGTCCATTTCACCTAAGTTTTCAAATTTGTTGGCATATAGTTCTTTATAGTAATTTCTTACAATACTTTGTATTTCTGTGTTATCCATTGTAATCTCTCCTTTTTCATTTCTGATTGTGTTTATTTGAGTCCTCTCTCTTCTTTTTTTTTTTTTTTTTTTTTTTTTTTTTTTTTTTTTTTTTTTTTTTTTTTTTTTTTTTTTTTTTTTTTTTTTTTTTTTTTTTTTTTTTTTTTTTTTTTTTTTTTTTTTTGATGAGCCTGCTTAAAGGTTTGTCGATTTTGTTTATCTTTTCAAAGAACCAACTCCTGGATTCATTGACCCTTAGAACTGTGCTTTTAGTCTCCATGTCATTTAATTCTGCTCTGATCTTGGTTATTTCCTTCCTTCTACTTGTTCTGGCCTGTCTTTGTTGTTGTTCCTCGAGTTCTTGTAGGCATAGTGTTAGGTTCTTAATTTGAAATGTTTCTATCTTTTTTAGGTAAACCTATATTGCTATGGACTTCCCTCTCAAGACTGCCTTCACTGTGTCCCGTAGGTGTTGGATTGTCATCAGTTCATTTTCGTTTGTTTCCAGGAACTTTTTGATTTCTTCCCTACTCTCATTCTTGACACACTCATTGTTTAATAGCATGCTATTCAATCTCCATGAGTTTGAGTGTTTTGGGGTTTTGTCCTTGAGGTTGGTTTCTAGTTCCAGTCCCTTGTGGTCAGAGAAAATGTTTCATATGATTTCAATTTTCTTGAATTTGTTGAGGTTTGTTTTGTGTTCTATCATGTGTTCTATCTTTGAAAATGTTCCATGTGCATTTCAAAAGAATGTGTATTTTGCTTCTTTGTGATGAAAGGCTCTCTATATATCAGTTACGTCCATTCCATCTAGGGCATCATTCAATGCCACAATATCTTTGGTGATATTTTGTTTGGAAGATCTGTCCACTTTTGACAATAGGGTATTAAAATCTCCTACTATGATTGTGTTGCTGTCAACATCTTTCTTGAAATCTCCAAGATTTTCTTTATGTATTTGGTGCTCCTATGTTCTGTGCATATATATTCACAAGGTTTGTGTCTTCTTGATGGATGCTTCCCTTGAGTATTATGAAGTGACTTTCTGGGTCTCTTTTTATGGCTCTTCTTTTGAAGTCTATTTTGTTTGATATGAGTATTGCTACCCTGGATTTTTTTTTTTCTTGTCCATTTGTTGGGAATATTTGTTTCCAGCCCTTCACTTTCGGTCTGTGTAGGTCTTCTGTTTTGAGGTGGGT